>JZKD02S2285866.1:284970-296549 GCA_000966675.3 Picea glauca | reverse complement strand
CAGAATTAATAATAATATACTGAACAGACACATACCCAGAAGGAGAAGTCGGCCCCAACAAACTGGCAGGATTACTATAAATACAGGGCGCCAGTTCTCATTTGACAGTATCTCAAAATTGCAATTTTCCAGTTGGTGCGCATTGTAGTTGCAGTTTGGTGCGCGGGTTTGGAGGAGGGTTGCAGGTGCAGCTACAGTAGCAGCTAGTTTTAGTATTGGCTTGGATATCTCTTGGTTAGGGTTTGGAACATCTGATCAATCTTTTATGATGCGATATCCTTGGGGATTGATGCGCTACTCTTTGTTTGGCTATCTAGCCTAGGGTTTGCTTCCGGAGGAATTCTCAGGTCAAGGTTAAGGTGCTCGGAGGGAGGCTTCGGCCTGTGGTTGGGTGATGAGGGTATCTTCAATGGTAAAACGAGCACACCATATTCTATATTCTAACAGGTGGTCTTCCGATGAGTGAATACATTCGTCAGTATTACGAACCTGAGGCCAAAATACGCAAAGGTAAGGTAGTTATCAGAAGTGTTTTGGATTTAACTCTCTAGACCATTTTGTTTACCATCGCATGGATGGAGGGAAGTGCATCTCTGCACATGGCCCTCCAAAATTATTTTCAGTATGCCATGGAATGCATGGAACCTCGTGTGTTCAACTGGTGCGATGGTCTTCTTTGTAGTATGAAGACATAGTTAACCAAAAGCAAGAATGGGGACCTGAAGCAATTCGGGTATGGGTCCATTTTGGTGTCTTCCTTCTTAGAAAGGGTCCCTCATTTACACCTACAAGTAGAGTGGGGTATACCAGCACCACGGGATCCGAGGATGAAATAGTGGTGCGATCTCATGGCACGGCATGTAGCGGGCCCTATTGTGAAATACAATGATACATTATTTGATTGGTTGAGGCCCCATATATTGATTATCGATGATTACACCTATGCCAACTTGGATTTTCGAGGTGACCCCTATTTGGATTTACCTGAGGGTTCTCAGTGGGGGGATCTAGGTAAGAAATTGTTTTTGCTTTTTATGATGTTTTGAGAATTTTTTAGAATATAAGATGTTTTTAATGTTTTTTATCCAATGAATAATAATAATAAAAATTGACCATGCATATGTAGGGCCACACTGGCCTTCGGTTACATCTCCCATTCATAGGTGAGGGGAGGCAGTTGTAGTAGCTTAATGGGATGCTGACGACTATGAGGCAATCGAACAGAATCTGGAAGGTTTGACAAGGAACATCCTGGACATATCGATCAATGAGATACCGAGGCATTATCAACACCACACTGTAGGTGTGTCTGGTTCACTCAACCGACTACTTTGTAGGGTAGCATGGGCAGTAGTATGCTACCGTGAGCAGCATCCATGATGCTCTTTTGTAGAAGTCATGGACTTCAAATTTTGATATTTTGGTCTTTGGACGGAAAAACACTTTTTTTAAAAACCATTCTCATCGTTATATATATATACATGCGGCTTCTACCGGCTTACTTTGCTTCTATATACAATGTGTAATGTGTGATTGGATTTATAAATGTCTCAAATGTCTATCTAACACATAATTAGATAGAGCATCAATTAATGTATTTAGACATCTAGGAATGTGTTGATATTAAATATAATCAAAATAACATTCCAAGAGGCGAATTCGTAGATATACTCGTAACAAAGTAGGACTTCGGATAGTATAGAAATTATTTGACTGAAGCACTACTAGTTGCGAATCAAGTCGTACAACGAAGTGACAAATCCCAAGTGAAATAGCATCGGTCAATAATTCGATGATTGTGTTATATTCTGTGATATTATTGGTTGCACGACCGAGGCAAACACCTTGTAGATTGATAAGTTCATTGGTAGGTGTATAGATTGCCCAAGAAGCAGAAGCTAGGTTCTGAGTACTACAGCTAACACCATCGGTGAAGCCAATATAGGGTAGTGAAGACATCGACATATGGAAACCAAGCACAACGCAAGGTAAGCAGTTGGGGGTCGAAACCAAATAACAAAAAGCACACAAGAGTATGGTACAGTAAAAGTACAAGCACTCATGCAGAGATAGTCTAAGTATATTACTTCTTCAAGTAAAGCCCATTTTTAGGTTCACTCAAAGGAATTCCATCATAATCTACTAACTTGTAAGCTCATTTGACGATAGATGGAGCATGCCACATAGCTTTGAATTTTTCGGCTCCTAGTAGATCACGATCTGGTTCATAGAGGAGAACTAGATCTCCCTTAGAGAAAACACACGGCTTGACATGCTTGTCGTATTGGGATTTTACGCGTTTCTTCTAGGTTTCAATAACTAGGGTGGCATTGTGACGAGTCTCATCTAATTGCATAAGATATAATAGACATTCTTCTTCGGCAAAGGTGTTTGGGAGAAGTTCGACGGCTAGCTTCAAAGATGGTATTTCACATTCAATTGGGAGAACGGATTCAATGTCGTAGACTAGTTGAAAGGGGGAAAATCCTGTAGCAGACTTCACAGACGTTCGATAGGCCCATAATGCCAAAAACAACATTGTGTGCTAGGTGGTCTTATGGATTCCTATTATCCGACAAAGCATAGTGATAAGGATTTTATTTATTGCTTCAACTTGGTCGTTGGCCTGTGGATAGTAGGGGGTTGAGCTTTCATGCCGAAGACCCAACTTGTTGGTAAGTTCAGACATCATAAAGTTTTGAAAATGGCTATTGTGGTCAGTAACAATAGCTTGCAGGATCCTGAATCGAGTAATAATATGATTAAATATGAAAAGGGTTGCAGTTTTCCCAGTATTGTCGAATGTAGGCATCGCCTCGACCTATTTCGTGAAATAATCCACAACTATGATAATGTATCCATGCCCCCTGACCAAGTGAGGGTTACATGTCATGAAATAGATACCTCATTTTGTGAAAGGTCTGACGGAAACTACAGGGTGTAAGGGAGCAGGTTGTGATCTTATTTTATTATTATACGTTTGGCAAGCATGGCATTTTTGGATGGCGGTAATACAATCCTTAAATAAAGAAGGCCAAAAATACCATGCTCGTAATATCTTCTGGGCAGTAGCATACCTAGACATGTGGCCACCACATGCTCTAGAATGGCAGTCATTCAAAGTTTTATCATCCTCATCATAGGTGAGACATCGTCGAAAAAAGGATTCAACCCCACGGTGATAAAGAGTGTCGCCGAGGATGATATATTGACAAGCTTGATATCGTATATGGTGACGATCATCGCTAGATAGATCGGGGCGGAAATTTTGAGTCTGGAGATATATAGTGATATCTCCATACCAAAGGTCATCGAAACTGATCATAAAAATAAATTCATTGGGTAACGAATCTTCTGCTATGTTTTATGTCTCGGTGCAAGGAAAGTCACACATCAGTTCAGAAAACACCAAAGATTTCTTAGACTTAGCATGTTTGAATTATAAGTCAAACTCTTGGAGAATCACTATCCATTTAGAGTACTTTCCCCCTATAAATTGGCATGTAAGAATGTGTTGCATGGGGTTGCAATCGGAAATTACAGTGGTCTTGTGTAATAGGATGTAGTGACGGAAACATTGGACAGCTTGAACAGCTGCTAGGTCCAGTTTTTCAACATGTAATTATTTGGTTTCGGTGGTCGTGAGACTCCAACTCAAATAATAGATGACATGTGAATCATGTGAATCATCTTCTTGGACTAGAACCATGGTGATGGTAGAGTCTGAGGCAACAAGATAAAGGAAGTAATCTCGACTATAATCGGGTGGGAAAAGTAATGGGGTACAAGTTAAAGTCAGTTTCAAAGCTTCGAAATCTTTGTTGGCAGTGGAAACCCATACAAACTCAGAACCTTTCTTTAGCAGTCGAGTAAATCCAAGGGTTAATTGAGCATAGTTTGGGATGAAGTGATGTAAAAATTTTGCCTTCCCTTGCAAACTTTGAAGCTGGAAAAGTGAAGAAGGAGGATGGAGATTGAGGATCGCCTCGAACTTCAAAGGATTGACCCTGATCCCCTCGCGTGACATGATAAAACCTAGAAGTCGGTCAAACTCCACATAGAAAACATATTTGTGTGGGTTTAAGCATATACGATAGAACCGAAAACGAAGGAAAATGGCTCGAAGGTGTGTCAGATGGTCACTATGATGCATGGAATGCATTGGTAGGTCATCTAGATATGGTTGTACAATGTTTGTAATGTCATGAAAAGTATAAGAGATGGCACATTGAAAAGTCACACCGGCGTTCTTTAAACCGAAGGGTAGTTTCCGGTAGGCAAAGGCGCCCCAAGGACAAATAAAAGCGGTTTTGTGTTAATCCACGGGCAAGATGTTGATTTGATTATAGCCGAAAAAATCGTCCATTAAAGAGAAGATTTCACTCCTGGTGCAATCGTCGACGATATGGTCAACGAAGGGGGTGGGAAAGTTTTTCTTAGGACAATATTGATTTATATCCCTATAATCGACACAGACACGGATCGTACCTTGTTTCTTGTTAACCAGAATGAGATTGGATACCCAATCAATTAAAGCCAAAGGATAAATAAACCCATCTTTCAGAATTTTTTTGACTTCAAGCTTGATAGCAGCTGCTTTACGGGGGTGGACCGGATGAAGTCTCTGTCGGATGGGTCTAGCGCCCGGGTACATCTTAATGTCGTGTACAAAAATATCAAGGTCAATACCTGGAATTTCTTCGTAGCTCCAAGCGAAGATGTCACGAAACTCTTGGAAAAGTGATTTATATGCGACAACCTCATCAGTGGAGAACGAAGCTCTGATGTGAACATTTTCAACAATTCCATATTTAATGGATATGTCGAGGGGGATGGTGGGAAAAATATTACTTAATTTCCCTTCATATAACACGTCGTGTGATGATTTGGGAATAGAGGAAATGATAGCAACGGTCGACGGAGTCGAGATCCATTGGTAACTCTCGATGGTGTGTTGTTCAAGGAAAAGAATGGAACAATGATGTCCATCATCCCAAGGGGTGTCTTCCATTGACATAACTGACATTATCATCTCGTCTGTGGGAAAAATAACGTGGAACGGTTCAGGAGACGAATCACCAAGAGAGAGGGTAGAATGGGTTGTCGATTGAATGGATTTATAGGAAGATTCAACCAGACTTAAAGGCATTTGGTTGCCATAGCGAGGATAATCACCAGGTTTGGGGATTACCCACGGGTCAGAAGATGTGTGAGTTTTGCGAATGGAGGTGGAAATCATGTTGATCGAGGAAACCAAAGGAGGTGGAGCATCGGGAGGTGGGATTGGGAACATACCCATCAAAGTCGAATCTTTAAGTAGGCCCACATTGATGTTCTTATACCCAGGCAGTGTCTTCACGATAAAAGGTACGTTGCTAGTATGGGTGTTAGAGTTGAAAAAGGCTAGGTGGTCGATAGTAATAACCTTTCCCTGATGTGGAAAATGTAAAACACAAAAAAGCGTAGACACAGCGGTGCACATCGCATCAATCCAGCTACGGCCAAGTAAGAGGTTATAATCAAGAGGTGAATCAAAGACTTAAACTTCAACGTTGACCTATTTGCCTTCCAATGTAATAGACAACAAAGGAAGTACATCGTAGGGCTTAAAGCCAGAACCATTGAAGGATTTAAGCATGTTATGTGATTCTGTAAGAGGAGGAGAGTCGATGGCCTTCCAACAGGCAACACACATCACACACGTGGAGGCACTCTCATCAATAATAGTCCTACAGATGTTCTTGTCAGAGACAACAACTTGTATTTGGAATGCTAGTTGATGGGGGAGTCTCGGATTGTGATCTTCGAGGTAAAAAATTATCAAATTTGTATCTATAGGATCAATTCCACTGATAGCCTTTAGCAGTGCCTTCCATTGAGTAGGGAAACTTTGAAGGACTTCGAGAGCCAACATCACAAAAGGTGCTTGCACCAGATCTTCTACAATACTGTAGTTCTGAACAGCACGTGCATGAGGGTTGAAACTAGACTTTCGAATAACACCCTTTGGGGGAGGGAGAAGAATTGTATCGAGACTTGGTCGTTCAAGATGAATAGGACCATTGGGAGGTGAATTTAAGGGAGTTTGTTGAACCAATGAAGGTGGTATATCATCAACCTTTTCCTTTGAGGAAGAGTAATATTTGGCCCGAGTGGTAACTGTGATGTCATTCTTTCTGGAATCACCAGTACACATGAGTACATAAGAAGTAGTGGAGGGAGAGGGTTGGTCATGGATGACCAATTGGGCCTGTTGTTGAGAAGGGAAAGGTTGAGACAAAATAGCAGGTGTGGGAGGTTTTGCGGTCCCTTGGAGGAACTTAGTAACCTTGACTCGTCTTGGACAATATTTCGTATAGTGATCGTCACCACAGATAAGGCAAGGGTATCAGGGTTTTCACTTATCCTTATCATCAGCACGTTGGGTTTTGGATTTCTCAAACTATGGGTTATTTTCATCCTCCTTATTCTTACCCTTCCCTTTTTTAGACTTATTCTTTTTGGCAGGGGTAGATTGAACAGAGTTAACCTCAGAGGTTTTGTCGACGCGGGGAGTAGGAGACGGAGCATTTTGAACATTAGAAGAATTACACTTGCGGTTGGTGGGAGAGGTTTGTGTATTTTGAGGTTGAGCATGGAAAGTGCTAATCGCATCGTCAGCTGCATGAGAAGCAGCAGGGTTAGTTGAGGTAGCGGAAGTATAAGGGCGAGGTGCATCAGGGAGTAAGTCGTAAAGAATACTCATTTGTGAATAAACAAGGTTGAGGTACTGAGCGCGATTGATAGCCTGTTCTTCGGTGACAACTCCACCCATGGAAATATCACAAGATATATCATTCACGAATGATTTTGTGAACTACTTTACCAATAACTTATAGGGAATATCGAGTTTGATCAAACGTCGTCTTCGTCTCCACTCATGAATGTGATCAGAGATGTGAGTGGCTTTAGTTTGCTTGAAGAAACTCAGGATCTCGATTCCTGTTTCATAATGGATCAGTAATTGGTAGTGTGTAAGGAAATCCATGGCTAGGGTATTAAAGTCAGTGAAGAAACCTCGTGGTAGTTCTATATACCACTTTGCAGCTAAACCCGTAAGAGTTCGTTGGAAGAGTTGTAATTGAATGGAATCATCCACCAAAGAGTTGGATGAACACCAAAGGTGGAAAGTCATGACATGGTTCGGATCCTCTCACGGTTTACCGTCAAATTTTGGAATGTCGAACGGTAGTTTAGCTGGTATAACGGGCTAGTGGGGAGAATGTAGGATAGGGTCATTCAAGATTCTAGACAAATCAAGTAGATCCAGAGTGGCTAAAAACGGTAATTGTCTATTCACAAGAGGATACTGGTGACTTTGGGGAGGGAGTCTCATCGATAAACCAGTAGGACCATAAGCAGTTTTCATATGAGGAGAAGGTCCTAACAGATTCAGACGTGTGTGCGGAGGCATGTAGCCCATAAGGTTGTACTGATTGGGGATGTTCCCTTGGGGAGGGACACTAGGTTGAACGTTCGAACCCAAAATAGGATTGGAAGAACCGAGGTATGACTGGCCCGAACTAGGGGGTATAAAAGAGTTGACTTGAGGTTGTTTCCCCCTAGATGATTGTGTATTTCCTTGAATAAGAAGATTCCAATACTGGGCTAGTGATCCGGGGATGTTCTGTCCATATTTTGGATTATATCCTCTAAGTGGGGGTTGTCCTCTAAGTGAGGATGATGCCCCAATTTGTGTCTGACCTCCAAATTAAGTTTTCCCCCCTGGGTTATACTGTCCCCCAATAGAAGTATGATAACCAAAAGTGAATAACGGAGTAGAAATTCCAAAGGTGGTAGAGCCACTGGGTCTGAATCCTCCTATAAAAGGTGGATAAGACCCTCCGGAGAGGAACTGGGATGGTGTCGGAATAGAACCGGAAGCAATGTTATACCCAGGAGGAGAAAAGACTCCAGAAGCTCCAGATGGAACTTGGGTAGGAATGGGGATAGAAGCATTCAAGGCATTATACCCAAGAGGGAGTGACGGGATTTGTCTAGACGAACACAGTGTACCAATAGGAGGTTGGCTAGCCACCGTGTTCCCGGTGGGGATAATCGTAGTGTTTGGGACCATTGTGGAGTGGGCCTACTGAAGAGGGATAGTTGAGCTAGGACCAGCCTATGTAACAACAAAGAAATAACAAGTTGTATTTTTAAAGTGATCTAAAGGTATCGTAAATGTAGTAGATGTTTTGGGTGGATCAGAAACGACAGGTATCTCAGCTTCTGCCTCTGAGCAGGGAGGGTTCTGCCTAGAAGTCGAAGTTCTAGATATGGCAGTGGTCCAAAAAGGATCCTCATTTTCAAGGCCGGTAAGGATTCCAATTGGTATTCCAGAAGTTTCAACAACAAGTTCTCCGGACGAGTTCAGTCAGAGAATACGTCTCTCGTATCCAGGAGGTAAGTGGAAAGCATCCAAAGAATCAGAAATGATTCAAAAAATTTCTAAAGAGTCAGTTCTCTCTACTTGTGAGGATATGTGGTCCTGGAGCTCACTCTATTGAGGAGAGTCCTTCGGTGGATTAGGGAGCAAGGGTTTGGAAACTTTTGGATCTTCTGGAGGTAGTCCTTGCATCCTACGTGAACGGCGTGGAGGGTCAATGTTGGCCGAACTGAAAATTTTACGAAAAAAATCTATGGCCAACTATGTAAACAAACAACACTCGCTAGTAGAATCTAGGAATCAAAACCAAGCAAACAAAACCTTCTTATTCTGAAGTCACTAGTCGGTGATGAAATCCAACGTCGCGAAGTCAAGACAAGAAGAGGTTGGGCTAGGGTGTAAAAGTTACGTTGACAACCTGCTTAATGGACTTACACCCTGTTGCAAGCTCCCACACATAATCGTGGGTATACCCTCCAAGGAGCCCAAGTGAGTCTGTCCAATGTCGATTCCAGGTACCGTGAAGACTTTCCCTTCCACAGTCACCTCGTGTAATACCTTAAGAAGATAGGCAACTAAGGCTACCAAAAAACAACAATGATGTTTAGGTAGACAGTCGACAGTCCGATCCACGCACAAGGGCAGGGCATCTAGCCTAAAATCAACTTGAGATGCTTCCACTCATCATTGTGGGTATACCTTCAAGCGACCCCCACAATACATGCAATCTCTACACCGATATCAACAAAGTAGGGTAACTCTGTTGATCTCAATGTGACCTCAGGTTTGACCCTTGTGTGAGAAGGGCTTCCTAGGACAAAATGTTGCAAATGGAATTTTACACTCCCTATCACAAGATGCTATTGTGTGTTTTTTGCTTTGGAGAGTGTGTCTCACTGCCTATTCCAAAGCTCTAGCCTAGCTAATGTTGGTGTAAAAGAGCCCTAGAAAGAATTACTAATTAAGTTTTAGATTTTCGCAATATTTTTAAAGGTTGTTGTTACTCAAAAGGGAGACGAGAATGAAACCGATGTTGTGTAAGACCTTGACCCAAAAATATGCAAATAGGAAAGAATGATGCAAATTTTCGTTCAATGAATTCTATCTACAGAAGGGAGAAGGTGTTTCCGGAATGATGTAAACTACAAAACATACTTCCTTTTTCTTTAAATGAACACAATTTCAAACAACCAATAAACAATGAAGTTCTTCAATGTTCTCTTCTCTTAAATGCAATAAATTTTCTTATGTATGATTATTCAAAAGAATGGATAACTTCAAATTATTCCTTTATAAGACCAGACCAAGGGCATGACAGAGAAAGGACAACTAATCCAAGAAAATGTATACCTTAAACAAGCACCCAAATCAAACTTTCAATGAAGATAAAAGTAAAAAATGACGAGAGAGTATTTCCCCAATTGCGAATGAAGAAATAACTTCTCAATCATCAAGTAATCCAGAATACGTAATCAATCCAAAACTTCAAATCCAATCTAATATTTTTAATCGAACAAGCACTCAGATACAAGCCCAAAGATTATACCCTTGTTGTTAAAAATCAAAAATGAAAACTGGAAAATGACTAAGAGAGGTGTTTGATCTCTAAAAACCAATCAACAGCGTGTTAAGCATAAGAAAACAGTCAAAAACCGACTAAAAAAGTTCCACCCAGCTGATTAAATCAAAAATTGGGCATCAACAGAGGTTAAAACCCCACTCAAAAATTTCAAAGACGTCGTCGCAGGCTAATAGCACATTACAGTGCGGAAATCAAGAGTTTCTGCAGGCCAGAAACAGATAGGATGTGAAAAGTACGCATTGAAGCAAATAGCTAGGGTGTGGAAATCAAAGGTTTTCGTAGGCTAGGTATAGGGTGTAGTGCGGACACGTCTGAAAATCAAGAAATTATGAGAAAAAGGTAAAAAATATCAGTGAACTTTCAAACTCAAAGAGTCTAAATGGATCTCCTACAGACTCAGAGACTAAATTTAGATAAAAAAAAAAAAGTAGGAAAAAACAAATGGCAAACAAAAAACCACAATCAAGTCGTATCCCCACTGGAGTCGCCAATTTTGTTATAGGATAAATCGATAAATGCGGACATAAACTAATCTCCCTAGATCCACCTGGATCTAGAACAAAATAGGACAAGACATGACGCTTTCCCTAAGTTGCAATCATTGATCTAAGTCTCAAAGAAGGAATTGATGACTTACCTTTGAGATCGCTTCCTTGTATCTTTGTTGTTCCCAATTCACTCCAGTGCTCTCGTGAAACCAGATATGCAATGACACAAACCAACCAAAGTGAAAGAAACTATTATAGATTCAATGAAAACTCAAACATGTGATCAAGGAGTCATGTAATAAAATGAGAATAATTTTATGGGAAAGAAACATGCCATTGTATTATATTGAATAAAAGTGGAAGATACAACTGAAATGCATTGATGTCGCAAGTTCCATTTTAGTGGTCCTTCATTCCAACACACACATATACTTGTTCCGACATTTGCATGAAGATGATCTTCAAAATCTTGATAGGCAAATGTAAACCTCAAGTATCAACTAAAATAATATTCTTCACACAATATCCAGCTTATTCTTCCAGCAATCCTTTGCTCAACTTTTCTTAATTGTGCTTAACCTTTTCCATGAGAAGCCCATTATTATATAGGAGAAGATAAAGTGGTTAAGGGGATGAGGATGATCCCACCAAATCAGAGAAGTCAATAGGATCGTAACCATACGGACGCCACCTCACATTCTAGAAGATTCTCCTTCTAGAAACTTCTTGAACCCCTTTCCTCTTTTGGCTTTCAAACGCCACCGCACCCTGCCTATATAGAAGCCTGCGGAAATCCTGCAGGCCATCTATAGAGCAGCCTGTGGAAATCATGGATTTATGCATTGTACATTATGGGTAGCCTGCGACGTCCTTCTAAAAAGTAGTCTTGCAGGGGAGGAAAGAAGTCACTTTTCTCAGGCAAAAGATGATTTTGAGGGCCTGATTACATGCTTTTAAATTCATCATCAAAGTGACCAAAATAATGTGTAACATCCCTATATCCCAACATCCAAAACAGTCTTATTCCTCACAACTCCAAAACCCCAAAGATCTATGGTCAACCCAAAATACATAAAAAAAAAAA
>JZKD02S2285866.1:160521-173394 GCA_000966675.3 Picea glauca | reverse complement strand
GTTCAATACATTCTAGGGATCAAAATTGGGTCATTACTAATGTTTTAAAACTCTAAATCAACCGAGGGTCAACTTGAACCCGTCCATGACTCAGAAAAGTTTGAATTTAATGACTCAATTACTAAAAAAATACAAAAATATTTAAATTTTAATGATAAATTTTTAAATTTTAATGAAAAAATATATATTTTAAAGATTCCAAACCATCAAAGACAAAATATGCAAAGTCTGCTTATCTATATACCAAGTAAGGGTGAGTATATCAAAATGGCACCGAGTGCAATACATATCATAAACAAAATACATAGTCAAAGAGGCTCTAAATGGCCTCTAGAGTCCAAAAAACATGATACAACCTATTGGCCTACTACAAATCACTAATCAACATGATCAATCATCAAACTCATCACCACTACTAGAAATGGGATCCTCGACATGAGCTACAAGGTCATCCTCTAGTTCAAAGTCTTCGAACTCATCAGACTCCCCAAGGACATTTGTAACTGCAGTAATAGTACTGGTAGAAGCATGAGTTGCATCGCTAATGCTTGCATGCTTTTAGGGTTTAGGGTGCTAGGATTTAGGGTTAGGTAAAAAAAATTAACTTTTCCTTCAAAATCGTGTCGCGGTGAGGTTGAGGACCAACTCGGTCTTCCATACTGAACTGACCGAATCATATTTTGACTCAACCATTTTGAAACCAAACTGGTCCCCAAACCAAGCATAGGATCGAGTTGACTCAGTTTGTGATCGACTCAACCGAGTCCAAGTCTGAGTTGGTCGAGTTTGAAAACACTAGTCATTGCAATTCCTGGCATCCCTATACAGATTCCTTGTCTGGAACGTGTACCCAATGGTTAGGTATGCATACTCATGTTACACTGATTATAAGGGATCGTAAACAAAATGTTATTGTATATGACTACTTCGAAGTAAAGGTTCTATCGTTGGAAACAAAATGAAGCTTGATCCAAGAGAACCACAGAAAAAATCTCAAGAATCAAAGATCAAAAACTTAACAACATGTTAGAAAAGTCTTAGGTGGAACGAGTATGGTAGAGATCTTAGCACTAGCTCTCAAAATAGTTCATGTATGCCTAGCATCATTGCTAATTGTACTGTACATCAAAATAATGCAAATCTACAGATATATACTAGTCATCACTTGTACTCTTACCCCAACACTGAAACCATTTAATTATAGCAATGTGTATTGTACTTGCAAAGCAAAACCAAATGAAAGGGCATAAATAGTGAACAAATGAAAAATACATGTGCTATGATTTAGAACCTTAATCTTACCCTGAAATTAAGTAGCAGAGGTCACTAAGGAACTAATAGTTGAGTGAGCAAATTCAAGAATACATATCCTAAATGGTCCTTGAGGCAAGCATAAACTGATACTTTAGAATAAAATTTAAAAGAATGCAATGCATTACCGATGCTTTTATTTAATGAAAATCTTAATAATAGGCTGAAATTGTTGACAATTTGGTTGTGTGATGGAGTGTTATCCTCCCTACCCAGGTTCCATTCCTATAAGTGACATGACAAAGCTTCGAGCTTCTACAGAATCAAGTTTACCTTGGGTACCATCCTTAGAATGAGGGGAAGCGCCTCCACCTACATTTCTTCTAAGAGCTCCAAATTGAAGATCCTTGAAAAAAATTAAATATTAACTTGCCGGTTACCAGAAAAAAGAAGAAAAAAAACCTGAACCCAAAAATATTAGGATACAACCCGAAAATCTTAAGAATTTGATGATTCATAACTCTTTTTTTTCCTGTGCACCTGTGTGATCATCTTTATTGCCCTGCATAACATAAGAAACAAACCAGGTCTTGTAAACTTAACTTTATGACCAAAAAACAAAGCATCGCCTATAGTGAGGACTAGCAGCCATTACACCACAACTTGTAAATCAAGCATCTTAGTAAAATCAAGTTCCAACTGTTGACCTAGCATCCGCAATTTACCTTCGCTTTGCCCCAATTCTGTTTGTTCTGACCCAGGGTTAGTTCTTTGCTGCACCTGCACAGGGCTGCTTCGCGGTGGCCCATCTCTCCTTCTCTCATAGCGTGTTCTATTTGTCCTGTTATAGCTACTACGAGTTTGCCTTTCACTGGGCCTTGGTTGAGGCCTTGGTATCACTTTCCCATCTACAAACTTGTCCCCTGAAACAAACACGTTTCTATTAGAAACTCTCTAAGAAATGCATCTGCTCTGGAGACAAAATACATGACACTGGCCAATTCATGAAGGCCTTGGGTCCATTCCTATCAAGCTGTAATAGAACCCTGGGCCTTGGTTGAGGCCTTGGTATCACTTTCCCATCTACAAACTCGTTCCCAGAAACAAACACGTTTCTATTAGAAACTCTCTAAGAAGTGCATCTGTTCTGGAGACAAAATACATGACACTGGCCAATTCATGAAGGCCTTGGGTCCATTCCTATCAAACTGTAATAGAACCACAAATCCATCAGGGAATGCATGGGAAAACAGTCCCCTTGTTGCCTAGACTGGCAACATTAAGGTTATCAATTTCTTTGCATCGGCAAGGGCCCTGGTTTCATTCTTACGAGAATCCAAATCCAGTGAAGAACGAACCCATTTGGATAAATATGCCCTACATCTCTGAACTAATGAAAAATAGTTTCCTTTCACATTTGGCCTAGAAGGGCGTTATGAAAAATTGACAGGCATCACCCAGTTGGCAGAAAACAAATGACAGGTGTCAATGGGTGTTGGTTCACTGCTGAGGTGAAGTATTAAACCTCATTCTTGATGAGAACTTCCTCGCCTGAATGGGACGACGAGATTCAAAGGGACAAAGCTGGTACAAAATCCGAGCAATTTTGGCAGAATAATACCCTTCAACTTTGCTATCAATATGCATCCGATAACAGAACATTTAATACTCTATATACTAAGATATATATCCTTCTATCTAAAGGTGTTTTAAATCAAACTGTATATATGCTTTTAAATCAGACGGTATATATGCCAGCGTATAGAGCTGCTGGGTGCATATTGTTTGCTAGCCTTGACATCTAACCAGTGCAACCCTTTGGGACATGTTTGGGACATGTTTCTTGAAGCTCTTCCCAAAAATAAATAAAAATGATAGAAGAGGAAAAAGATATGTAACGCCTGGTTGTCGTACTCACCTCCATAATCTTTGTTTGGAACATCAATATACGAGTCTGGCAGAACCCAAAGCACTCCAGGCAGTCCTGAACATAAAAGGCGACATAATAAATTATAATAAACTTCCTGTTATTAATTTTCCCCACTTCAATGGCGCAAAAACAAGAGAAGTGCGGAAATACCCTTGCATTTTTCAGACAATTCCTCGGAGATATTGGCTTGAAACCCAGTGTAGGTTGTTGTAGATAATGCATATATCTTTTTCTTGGCTTCCTCTTCACTGGGAATGACAACCCAACAGCAAGAAGGTATTCAATGTCATGACGCAATTGCTGCGAAGTCATGTATACTCAAAGCTGTTGTGTAAGTTAGCAGACAGAAAGCTTAAGGTCAAGAGTTCGAATCCCTTACCTTCCAACGACCTTAGCAAGCGTCTTGATGTAGGTGTCGACCATCTCTTCCGAAGTAGGCTTGGGGTCCTTGGGGAACTCCATAACAATGAGCCAATGTTCATAGTCACAGCCCGGGAGTAGAATGGTCTCCTTAGGGGCCCTTGAGGATGACGAGTCATTTATAGCACAGTTGATTTTGGTCTTGTGTGAGTTGGGTTTTATGGCTATTGTTGACTTTGGATATCGAATAACAGCAGAAGAAGCACACAGAGAATTATAGAGAAATGAGCAATAGAGAGGAAGTGATGGAGGGGATGATCTTATTGCTGGAGAGGATGAAGAAGAGAAAAAAACCTTGGTCGGGACAGAGGAGGCGCGTGGAGCAAGACTTGCGAAGAGAGCCATTTTGGAGTGAGTAGGAGAGTGAACCGAGAAAAGAGGTC
Organism: Picea glauca; assembly: GCA_000966675.3. Classification (NCBI taxonomy): domain Eukaryota; kingdom Viridiplantae; phylum Streptophyta; class Pinopsida; order Pinales; family Pinaceae; genus Picea; species Picea glauca. Next base: position 169,410 of record JZKD02S2285866.1, on the reverse strand, counting down.
GTTTGGTAGATAACGAATTGGGTTATGGGTAATGGATATGCTGGAATTGGGTTATGGGTAATGGATATGCTGTGTTATTTATTTTATTGTCCCTGCCTTTTAAGGCAGCAGGTACTATTGTAATCGATTTTCTATTTTTCTTTTCTTTGGCGCAAAAACTAAAACTTTTAATCCAAAGTTTTACTTTTATATTTGATGAATAATTTTTATTCACTTATAAATAGTTCACAACATTTTATTTTAACCAATAAGAAGTTTTGAGGTCTTATTTGGCCTCATATTGAGGTCAAACATGAAACATGAGATATTTAGTTTAAATTTTAGGAAATGTCTATGTAGTTCTCTTGAGTTGGATTAATGTTAGCATTAATGTGTGTTATTAAATGTTTGTTTTTTATTTACTTTAAGTTTTTCAAAACTCTTAGTTTTATCGAAACTTCTATCGAGACACCATATGGCATGGCGTGCATGCAAGGATTCACCATATGGCGTGTATGTAAGGATTCTTGTATTTAGTCACCATGTGTTATTCAGTCTTTAAGTAAACTTTTCTATCTCTGTGTTTCTGGTTGTGAAGGAAGACTCTGGCTCACGTGAAGGAAGAAGGGGTCTTCTTCTCCATTGACAAAATAAAGAATATCATAGCTTCCCTTATCACATTGTTTTCCCTTTTCTCAATGATTGAATTATCCTTAGGGTTGCAGCAGCCATGGCCAGGGAAATAAGCTTAGCAGCCTCACTCTCCCCGTCTGCTCTAACAACGACCGCCCTCCTCTCCTGCACAGCCTTGGACCTCCTGGCTTCCTACTGCATCACCTGCTTTTGCTTGACTGCTCCTGCTCAGCCTTGGACCTCCTGGCTTCATACGTGTTTGATCACACACTCAACCTATGGGTGCACCTCTATCTCCCTCCTCTGCGTTCTACCACCACCACCACACACGTGTCCGTAATCCTTTACTTTCATGGCGGGGNTAGGCTAGCACTTCCTTCCACAGTAAAAGCACATAATGTTTTCCATGTTTCATTATTGAAGAAATATGTACACGATTCTAATCATATAATTGATTGGTCTGTGATCCAGGTGGAACCAGAGGAAGAATTCCTGCCATAACCACAATGCATACTGGACAGAAAGGAAACCCCACTCAGAAACCGAACCATTGCACAGGTCAAGGTGCAGTGGAAACATTTTGGCCCAGATGAGGCTACGTGGAAAATGGAAGATGCCATGAAACAAGCATATCCGATTTTGTTTACTTCTGTACATACATGTCATATTGATAGATAGAACATCGATGACGATGTTCCTTTAAGGGGGAGGAAATTGTAACACCCTGTTTCCCCCAGTCTGTAAAAATAACTATATTGGCCAAGAACTATGGCAAACTCAAAGATGTGAATGTTTGATTTGACGGACCTTTGTATAAAAGGTCGATGAATGTAAATTATTTTATGAATATGTGTTGCATGACTGTTAGGAGGGGGATGTGCTAAAAGAGACCAAGATGGCTAATGAGAGGTGGTGGAAGGGACCTGGAATGGTTGCGTTAACTTCCATCGAGCCAGTACTGTACTGGTTTTTACTTGCTCAAAGAACAAAGCAACTCTCTGACCCTGGAATGGATTTCCCGTCAGATTGGTAGGTGGGGAGGCTCCTCAAGAGTTAATGAGGGGATGGGGGTGAACCGCCCATCCTTAAAAGCTCTCAGACTTGACCACGGATGGGGAATTTCGCGCCACATGTAATCTTGCAGAGAAAAAGGCAAGAGAGGAAGTGTGGTAGGGGGTAGAGAGAGGGAGAGAGCGCGCGCAACAGGGATCGCGGAAGAGAACTGGAGAAACTCTGGAAACACAGGGAGTTCTGAACATAGGAGAAGGAGAGTAACCTTCGTCCTGGATTATTTTTTTGTATAGGAGAAGGAGAGTAACCTTTTTCCTTGACTTCCGTTGAGCTGGAAGTAGGAGACTGAATCTCAAATCATCGTGGTCTAGCTCGGGGGTGGCTAGTGGTAAATCCGTTTGGAGTCACTAAGCCTACGGTTGGGTGGAAACGAGCACCCCTCTCAGCAGTTGCATCACGCCTGGTAGATCTGATAAGTGTTTTATGCCTTGTATTTTGAATTGAATATCATGAATATATGTTCATGTTTATATGCCCATAATGATTTATGTGTGGAATGATTGCCTGGTGTTTTAGACTGGAAATAATGGATGCATGTGTATACTTACATGCCATAGTTGGTTTCTGTACAAATGAAAGGCATGAGTTCGCTCCACCGAGAATCGTCTTGTTTGCTTGATTCTCGTAATATTCTGGGAAGGCTCCTTGAGAGTACTCTTCCCCGAGAATTACCCCATAAACTTTGGAACCGTAACGAACCTTTACCCAGAGACTCGACTAAGATTAGGGACAATTGCCCAAGAACTGTCTGAAGGTTCATGCGATCTGGGTCTGGAAACCTTATGCAAGAAAGAGTAGCTCTCTAAGGTCTCGGAGTCATGGGAGTTTGAAGCTCCGAGAGGTTGAATTTCGTGATTCAAGCTCAGAAAGGATAGCGAGTCCAATTATCGAAAGAGAATACCCCATCGTTTGGTAAACGAACGGTCGAAATCCTTTCGAAAATACCCCAGATTTGTCAAGACAGATGGATCTAGAGGAGGAGCACAGGCGTTAACACCTTGACCCTTTTTGCCTTCGCAAGTAGCGATGGGATCCAAGACCGTAGATCCAAGGATCTGACAAAGCTCTATTGATCGTTGATCTTAACCTTTGCATAGTCAAGAGAGTGGACTCGACAACGTCCTGAAAGTCCTGAAGTATTCAGAACCGTCCATCGGCACAGGACGCGTGGCAGTCAGGTAGCATTTCGTTGACTCGTGACTTGGAGTGGTCAAGGGTAGGACTGCACAAACTCACGATTCACGAAATCGCGATGTGATCATGGTCGCTGGATCCAAGCCCCGGGGGAACCATTGGATCAGAACCTCCGCGTGGTATCGCGTATCGGGGGTTCAAAGGTTGAAATAATTTCTTTTCGACTACAGAAGTCGCAAAGTGCCGAGCACCGAGGGCTCGTGCGAACACGTGGCACATCCGTTAGGTGTGGACCGCGTGGTTGACAGGTGGTGTAACAATAAGCGCCCAGAGAAAGGTGGGAGCGGATGACAGGTGGTAGACATATGTCATCTGGGAAAGAGTCAACCCATTGTTGACTTATCATGGCTCGAGGTTTCGAAGGATGAAGAAGTTGCATCTTGATCGCTAAGGTCGCGAGATGCCGAGAGCCGAGGTCTCGTGCGACGGGCGACAGCGACACAGCTCATAAGCAGAGTACAATGAAGGAGACAAGTGGCGTGTACGTGTCGCTTTGGCAGAGTCCACGTAACGTTGACCTATCGCGTATCGGGGATTCGCAAAGGAGGAGCACGAGGGCTCAACACTCCAACTCGTGAGGTCGCGAGTTGTAAGTAGTGCTAGTGTTTAGCCTAGCCTATGGTTATATGTAGCAAGCGCTAGTGAGGAGGGAGCCATACCCGTATCGCATCTCGGGTATCGACGTTTGGAGAAAGAGGAGTCGAGAGCCATGAATTTCCAACTTGCGAGTTGAGAAAGGCGCTTGCTCTAAGGCCAGGTTGTGGTCGCTTGGAGGAGGATAAGGGAAGGGATGGTTTGCGTTAGGCCCCATAGAAATTTGGGGATTCTGTCCCTCAAAGAAAAAGACAAAAAATATAGGTTGTCGTAGTGGGTGTGTGACAACCCACCTATTCCAACTAGCTCCTCGTGTTCGTTTTTGTTCAATACGTTCTTTTGTACTGCTTTGTAATTGTGGGTTCTACACTTCTGGGGCTGTCAGAAGCCCCACACATCCTCCAGGTGGATACGAGTGGCCTCTCGCCTAATCCAACTGGCTTATTTTGTATGTTTTCATGTCATCACATCTTGTTGTACTTTCGGGGATGTTTTGGGGCCCCAAACGTTGTTTTTTGGCTCGCCACAATCAAACTAGAGACGGAGTCAAAGTTTGATGGAAAAATGTGTAGCTCTCTGAAAGACCTTTCCAATTGGATATTATGCGCCTAAAATGGAAGTCGTATACAAAAGTTACGGCCCTAGGAAGTTGAGGTATCAAATTACACCAACTTATCTATAGGGCCCACATGACTTTTGGCGTTTCACCTTCTAGGGTTATGTTTTTGGATGTTTAGGGTTTTGGAATTCATGAGTAATATCAAAAAGGCCTATGAAGCCTCATTGTAATCCATTCTACTCAGACGGATGTGCGTAACAACCACATCTCTTCTCAGAGATAGCTACCACCATTCGAGCAAGTTTCAGTTTTGCAGTTTTACAGTTTCAGCCTATTTCATTATTTAATAGAAGATATTGTTCACTGGATATTTGTGTTATTCTCCATATCTCTGTGTTTATTGTATTCATTTTATTAATCAGTTTGTTCCGCTCCTAAATCTAGATCAGTGGTATCRGAGCAGTYTGCTCTTCATTTATTTTTCTTCATGCATGTCTCTGACAAGATCTGGGTACAAGAAGTTGGGACTCGAACCAATCGAGTCATTACCAGATCAGTCACGCCRAGCCCGACAACAACCCATGGGAGACGTAAGGAAAGATGATGGAGYAGGAGATCCTATTAAAATGTTGCTCGAGGAATCCCTCACGTGACAAAGGAACGAAATKATGGACAACTTCGTGCAGATCCTTTGACGACTGCCCACGAGAGAAGCATCTTCATCAAGTGACCATGAAACCTCCTTCAAGGTACAAGTAAATTTTGATATTCCATTATTTGAAGGACTGATAGATGTGGATGTTGTAGATAAATGGTTGAATCTGCTCAAAGGATATTTTTTGGTCCACAATTTTTCCGATAGGGAAAAGATCACTTTTGCACTCCTCAAGGTCGTTACCCATGTTAAAGACTGGTGGGATACTTACTCTGAGCAAAGGGTCATGGAGGAATCTACAATATTTGTGGTGGCCCCTACATGGGATTCCTTCCGGGATGCCATTAAAGAACAATACTACCATGTTGGAAGCACGAGGACCAATACACTGGATGGATCACCCTACGTCAAGAAAGGGACCAGACAGTACCAGATTTCACCAATATTTTCCATACCCTATGCACCAAATTGGGTATCAAAGACTCTGAGCGTCATCTGGTTCTCAAATATCGCAGTTGTTTACATAGATACATTTGGATAGAAATGGAGTTCCTGGACATTGCCTCTTTAGGCACGACTTATAGATACGTTGTCAAGATCGAGCATAAATTTAAGCAGAAACGACGAGAGTTTGGATCTGCAAACCCCCCACAATCGAAGCAGGGCAAAGGAAGCCCCAACCCACACAGCAAGGGACCAAGTCGAGATGGTCACCCTTAGGAAAACCAGTCCAAGCCGCAACACAAGAAGGGCAATGAGAAGACGAAGAAGGACACGAGAAAATGGTGTGAGTACCATAAAAGTCCTTGGCACAACATCGAAGAATTCCACTCCAAGTAGTCCCTCGTGGTCGAGTTAAAGGATTCTGAGTCAGAGGTCGATTCTGATTCCGAATCAAATCCTGAAGGAGGGAAGTGGATTATCGATGTTGAACCCAGTGCCACTGTCGCTACCACCAAAGTCTGACCGAGCGAACCAGAAGAACCAGAGGAAGGGGAATGCCTCTTTCACTCGCATATGTGGGTCAAGGGGGCTCCGATTCATTTCATTGTCGATAATGGTAGTCAAAATAACCCGATTTCAACAGAGGTCATCAAGCGGCTAGACCTGCCAATGACACCACACCCGCAATCCTACACCATCGGTTGGCGTCGCCAAGGAAGAGATCTTCGTGTCAGCCAACAATGTCGTCTTCCCTACGACATCAAACCTTTAAAAGATGAGGTACTATGTGATATTGCTCCCCTTGAAGTTTGTGATGTTCTTTTAGGACAACCATATTTGTGGAAGCATCATGTTGTGTATGAGTCTAGACCCCGTAGTGTTATTATTACTTTGGGTAGACAATTGTACAAGATCCCAGAGGTAGAGTCACCTACTATTATTTCTTTAATCTTTGCTAAGAAATGGAGTAAAGTCATTTCACAGATCGAGAAGTCTGTCTTCTTTGTGATCCATGCTCACAGTAAGCAGAAGGTCGTCGCCACATCTGTGGCCTCTACACAACGCCTCTCTTCCCAGCAGAAGTAAGTGGACAGGATCATGGAAGAATACTGAGACGTCTTCTCCTCACCTACAGGGGTATTGACACATTGCCAAGTCAACCATCCAATTGATCTGACCCCCGACACACCTCTACCTAATGGACCAGTCTATTGGTGCTCGTTAACGGAGAATGACAAAATCAGGCGTCAGATCCGAGAGATTCTTCGAAAGGGGCACATTAGACTCAACTCCTCCTGTTACGGACGCCTGATTGTACTGATGCAGAAGAAGGACGGGACTTGGCAACTCTACATTGATTACAGATCCTTAAACAAAATCACAGTTAGGAACCACTACCCCATTCCTGGGATTGATGACCTTCTTGACCAACTCAAGGGGGCAAAGTTCTTCAACAAGATTGACCTAAAGTCTAGCTACCACTAGGTTCCCATCGAACCAACTGATGTATGAAAGACAACCTTCAAGTCTAAGTAAGGTCTCTACGAATGGTTAGTCATGCCCTTTGGCTTAACAAATGCAGCAACCACTTTCATGAGGTTGATGGATGATGTATTGAGAGCCTTCACCAACTCCTTTTTGGTGGTATATTTGGATGATATCCTCATCTTCAACAAAACATAGGAAGAGCACATGCAGCATATTCAACAGGTTTTGAACACTCCGCGGTAGCACAAGTTGTCTGCCAACTTGGAAAAATGCTCTTTTGGCATGAACAGGGTCCAATACTTGGGCTACATTGTTGATGAGCATGGGGTACATGTTGATCCAACTAAGATCCAAGTCATACGTGTCTGGCCAACCCCGACCACACTGACCAAACTTCAGAGCTTTCTGGGGTTAGCCAACTTCTACCGACGGTTCATGTTGGGATTATCCCATATTGCATGGGTGATCTAAGAGGCTCCCCAGGTCCAGAAAATGTTAAAAAATGAAAGTTCTCTTAATTGAATGAAACCAATTCCATTACGACCGGCTCGTCGCGCTAATTTCGTCCATATATTTACTTTCTCAAATGGGCTCTATATGTGCAAGTTATCACACTTTGATAAGATTCTCAAACAACTAAAAAGTCAAAGGTCAAACTGACAAAAAGTTAATGTTGACGTCAGCATGACATCACCATGTTGATGTAGCATAGTGGTGTGGCAACACAACAGTGGGGTGACTGGACATATGACAGATCCAATTAGAAGTGGACAAGTGGCACATTCTCGACAAATCGTTTGGTGCCACGTGGCCTAGTCGTGGGCTGCCACGTGACACCCCAACGTTTTGTGTTGGATCAAAATTTTGGAGCTCATGGGATTCGATCGCATGACCTATGGGTGTAGCAATGCCTTAGGAAAGGTCCAACGACCAACACGCCTAGGGAGGGACTTGTTATAACAAGTCTGTGTTTTTATATATATGTTGCATATATTGAATAGGGCGTAAAAAGGAGGGAGTTGGGGGCTACGCCCTAGCCCATGGTTTATGGTGCCACACCACATGACCTACACCCGAGTGTTATTCCACTATACAATTCGGTGCACGGGATTTGGGGTGGATCTCTAGCACCTGCTCACTTGTAGTTCGAGAATGTGACCATATCCCTATGCGCGCGGACTAGGTTAGGCGTTGGTTCCATGGAAAGTTCCCACAAGACCAGGAGCTATCACAAAAAAAAAAGGCGCGCGGGGTTTTCTTTGTTAGGCTAAGGTCACATGATATGCGCCCAAGATCCAGGGGCTGAGAACCGATTTAAGGCCAGCTCTTAGCCCTTTGGGCTAGCGCTTGGCCATATGTACTCCATGTGACCATTTTAAAAGGGTGCGTGCCACCTCTAGGGGGCTACTTTGTGCATTTTGTTCAAAAGTGGGTTTTTGTGCCAAAGTTTAGCCCATAATATGTATTTTTTAGAATTTCTTGGCCATTTGAAGGGGAATTTGATCCCAAAAAAAGGCCAGATCTTCAGGGGAAGTTGGGCTTCTCTTTTTTAGCCTAAGAACTATATAAACAAGGCCTCTTGAGCTTGAGAAGTAACTTTTTGATGCAAGGATTTAGAGGAGTAGTTTGTATTTTTGGCCATTTCTCATGTTTTGAGAGGCATTTTTGTCATGTTTTTGAGAGAAGTTTGATGAGGCATGTATGTATCTGAGCAAGGAGGTCTTGTATGGTAGATATTAAGAATGTTTTGTAACAACAAAGAGGCAATGTAAATATAACTTGAGCATTTGAAGAGAAATAAAGAGGTCCTCCACTTGGAAGCGGGCCCAAAGACGTAGCCAACGATTGGTGAACTCTGTTAACAAGTTCTTGTCTTTATTTCTCTTTCTTGTTTGTTGTTATCTTCTCTTAATTTGCAGCATGGTTTATAATGGCTGAACTCTTTAATCATTAATGAGCATCAAGTAAAAGTCATAATTGATATTCCGCAACAAATAATAAAGTTTATGCATTTCGCATTCTTATCGATCCGATGCATAAAGTACATTAAACTTAACTTGCAATTTGTCAGTAAAACCTCACATTTTTGGATCAAGTTTATGGTATCAGAGGATTTGGTTTTGAAGGTTTGACAAGAATTGCAAGCAGTGGATGCTCAACAGAGCAAAACTCAAGTGAGGAGAAGGCCAACTTGAGGCTCTTAATTCAGAGATTCAAAGGAGTCCGCATAAACAAGAGATGTCTTCACCGAGAAAACTAGGTCCTTTTGCAT
>JZKD02S2285866.1:133000-145951 GCA_000966675.3 Picea glauca | reverse complement strand
CCACCAGCTGATGAACACGAGATTGAGGTCGAGCCATTGGAACATATGGAAGTTTCCCCTGTCAAAGAAGTATAAGAGTCGGTCCTATAGAAAATACATACGACATGAAGCTTGGGAAACACTCTAACCTGGGGAGACCAACATATCCTTGAGCCCATTGATGAGGTCGCTGATATACATGTAATTTCTTACGACAAGAAGAGGAAATCCATCATGAGGAGGACCACCAAGAAAAGAAGCCTCGAGTTGGATAGCTCGATTCTCATCACCACGAAAGAGAAGCTGCTCAGCAAAGAAAATGCAAAGACATCTGAGCTCATCGACATAGGGATGGATATCACTAATGCCACGCTGGATCGAGCGAAGTGAGATGAAAAGAAACTGGTCGCCGCATAGAAGGAGCTAGACCATCTGCGCCATCTGGCAAAATATTACCAAGACTCATCGCAAGCCACAATTTTTCTGAAGAGTGAGTTCCAAGATTCATATGCAAAGTTCACGTGCGAAAGACATCTCTTCATTGCATGTGTAGTCGATTATCAAGAAGATACCCTTATGGCACTAGCAACCTGTAAGGATGAGGAGAGATGGTATGAAAAGGCATACCAAGCTGTAGAACGAATCGATTACATCAGCGTAGTGCAGAAGGGACAAGACACAGAGGAGAATGGCATTCGAGTGTTGATGGATAACACCATCTCCCGGTTCGGGAAAGCAACTGAATACTAGGTAAGTATGGCCCAGGAACCTCAGCGAGAGATACAAAAGAGGTGATTCGAGTGCAAAAGAATCTGGGAAAAGATAAATCGGGAGATGAAATACATTGGCCTCCCAGAGTTCGACTCACCCGAAGACTTTGTCGACTTGCATGACAAAGTCAAACGACATGCAGAACATGACTCAACATGGGGAGTGGAGATCGCATAGGTGGCAAGCATGAAACCTGGTCAAATACATAAGTTTATGGAACATTCGATCAAGGATCATGCAATTATGCAACGTTTAGGTGCCAAAGTCATCAAATATAGAGAACGAGCAATAGAAGTGAAGGAAATCCTTTCAACCTCGATGGACCAGCACAGATTCTCGTATGCTAACACATGCAAGGATCTCTTCGTCAAGTGGTCAGAATATGAGAAGATTCATCCACTCTAGTAGAACCACGAGATGATTTCCAGAGAACAAAGAGATTAAGCGCCACGTGGTAATCTTTTGTTTTGCTTAACACAAACTTGTAGCAACTATTTTTAGTTAGTGATTCTTTATAAATAGGGGGATTGACCTTTTAGAAGGGGTCAATGGTTTTGGGGAAAAGACCCTCTTTTTGAGATTGTAAAGAATTATTTCTAAGCAACTTTAATTAAGAATTTCTTTTTAAAACCAGAGACAAAATTTTGTTTTTCATCAGAGGCACTATTTGATTGGATTGAGGGGGAGCTACTTCCAACGTTTCCAACGTTTATTTCAGTAGTTGATGATGTAATGAGTAAGAGTTTCTGAATCTATTGATAAGCTATCTTTTTCAATATTTTAACAGTTCTTTTGTTCTCAATGATGAAAAGCAAATCATTGTGTTAATGTGTGATTGATGGTAGAGCTAAGGAAACTATTTTTCTTGCACTCATCTTATTGCATGCGTACTTTCTTTCAATAATTGTATCTCTTCCACTGTTGAAATACCAGCAAGTTAATGTATTATTACTAAACTTGTAATATGTGTGAATATCGTTGTCTGCATGCTAGAGCACGAGGGTTATACCATGCTTAACCTTCTTCAATAGTTAAGAGTCCATTCTATCAGTTGGTTTATACCATCACACCTTACTTTATCAGACTCATCTAATAAAAGAAAAGACAAAAGAGAACATTTAATCTGAAGGAGGAACTTTCGCATAAATATATCATGTCAATCACTAAGTAAAGCCCATTGATAAATTAGCTAGATCGAAAGATTTGGAGAACCATTCCACCCATCAAACGTTGCAGAGTATAATAGGGCCTCTAAGGAGGGTTGGTTCCTACTGTCGAGTTAAAGGGATATTGGACCCCTCAACATAAATGGCACTAGAAGGAGGGCCTGAATGAATGAATGGCTAACGACATTTCTGATAATATATTTCGCATAGCCTACCGATTCAAAACAACCCACATGCATGGCTAGTCATTCTCAAGACAACCCACATATAGAGAGTAATCCTGAAATGAGTAACTCACCCCATCACGAGGAAGTAGAACATCTATTCACTGAAATAACTTACACTCTTCCCCATGAGGAGTTAAACCAGTTCGGAAGAATCACAAGAGTTTACACTCGACAAATTGGATCATTACCCTTAGCCCTGTTACTTCCTTGTAGAAAACAAGTAAGCTGGCCAGTCGTCGATACCCCTGACCAGGTTTGTGTTCACACAGTAGAAGACCTGATAGATTTTTCTCCCACTGAGATCGAACAACCCCTTAATCTAATCCCAGAAACACCAGCTGGTAACTACTATGAGCTTGACGATTTCGAATCTGACGAAGAAGGGTTTAACTCAAATCGCTTAACTTCATAATCAGACGACATGGAGGATAATAACGATAATAATGAAGAAAGGGGAAATCCACCTCAAAATAATCAACCTTGGTTGGCCAGAGATGCTCTGGCAATCCCAGGATGGGTACATAACCTCCCTTGACATCCAGAAAAATCACTTCCCAAATTCGACCCTGAAACCTCCAAATTGCCTGAAGACGATATTAAAAAGTCATACTAGCTATAAGACTGATGAACGTACAACACGAGGATGTAGTGTGTAGGATTTTTCCCTATACCTTTGAGAATTCAACCTCGACTTAGTATTTTAACTTGCCTATGTGGTCCATAACTAGTTGGACGAAATTTCAGAAGGATTTCTTAGACAAATTTGCAGAACAAACCACCACGGGAGCTTTAATGGTTGAACTGTTTGATGCCACTATGAGTTTAAAAGATAAGGTTAAAGACTTCAATCAATGGTTTACCACTATCCTGAACAAATTTCAACCCAAAGATAAACCTACTCAAGAGTTGCAAATTGAGGCATATGTTAATGCTCTCCTTGCATCCATTTCCATGTTTGTGAAAAGGGTTGCCCAACATACCCTAGCTAAAAATTTTGAGGAAGCCAAAATGATTGAATTACAAATGAAGGGATGCAAAGAGGGCCATGTTTCGCTAGTTAAGAAGGAAGTTCAACCTCCACCTAGGACAGAAATCAACTTGACTAGACCCCCGGGAAAACAAACAGAACAAGGTCCTAAAAAAGGAGGCGGGGACATAGAAGACCTACAACGGATGATAAAGAAACTTTCGAATGAAATCGTACAACAAGCTGATCACTCGAAATCACCTTGTGTCTCCCAAAGAAAACCTATAAACATACACGCACATGAGTCACCCAAGTTGGACTACAACATAGTAGAAAACTTAAAGAAGTTGATGGCTAATGTGTTGGTCATGGATATGTGCAGAATTCTCCAGCAAAAGGATTTTTTGTTACAGGCCTTAAAGTCAATAAAAGCTCCTATAACGAGCACTGATCTAGGTGAGGTCCCATCTCCCACATATTTAAAGAACAAACCGAATGTGAACGCTTGCTCTTTAGACAAGAGAGGAAAGCCTTTTGTCCCACCTTTCCTTTTAACATTTGAAGTCTTCAACAAAAACCTGCATAATTGTTTAGTCGATTCAGGGGCATCCTCCAATGTCATGCCATTATCAATCTATAAGAAAAAGAATGCAATTCCGCTCAAAAGTGATAAACACGTTATATAACTAGACAAAACTCCGGTAAAATTTATTGGGGAACTTAAGGATTTCATGATCAGAATGGCTATCCACCTGAAATTTGTGCAATTGATTGACATAATTGTAGTAGATATCACAGAAGCTTATGGACTGCTACTTAGTCGAGATTGGTCCGATAAATTGAATGGATACTTTAGCACGGACTGGGCTCACCATTGGTTGTCCCTAAAGGGACATACCAACATGATTACGATTGATAGGGAAAGATATCTCAAACATACTGTCACTGATTTAGAAGCCTTCAATGAACCATCATCGACATATTTCCCCATGCTAGGAAACTACTCCTGCGATTCTGATTTCGGCAATTTCGCTCCTCTCTCGTCTGATGTACCTCTCAATCAAAACTCTGAAATGACTTCTAAAGTGAATCTACTGGTAGCAAAAGAAGAAAACATCTTATGTCAAGAACTTCTTTTGGAAACAACATACAAGGTATACGGAGATGCGAAAATAACTAGGCCTGAAGAAGTTTCTAAATTTTGCTCACAAGTTTGGACGATGTACTTTGATGGGTCTAAATCAAAAGAAGGGTCGAGAGCAGGATGTATCCTCATTGACCCAAAGGGGAAGCATAATTTCCTATCCTGCAGACTAGAATTCGAATGCACCATTAACACTGCTGAGTATGAAGCTCTAGTTCAAGGACTGATGAAAGCCATAGACTTAAACATTAAAGAACTGAAAGTTTTTGGGGACTCTGAAATTATCGTTAGGCAAGTGAAGAATACTATCCATTTCAATTCATGCCACTTGGGAAATTACCAACAAGAGGTGCATAGACTAATGGATCATTTTTAGGTCTGCATTATTATTTTTGTTCTCGAGACAAAAAATACTCTTGTTGATTCCCTAGCCACTGCAACCTCAAGGTTATCCCCTTTAGAAGACTATGAAGCCTCCAGGTTCATTGTGGAACTACTCTACAAACCATCAGTACCCAACAATATTTCTAATTGGAAGGTTTTTGAAGGATATGAACAAATTGTAGATTTTCTAACCAATCAAGAGAATTTTAAAGATCTGGCTATTGATGATGAGGTATTCCAAGAGCAACTGGCAGAAACTGATTTCCACGAATAGAAGAGCAAAACATATCACTCTAATAATAAACCAAGGTTTCACACGATACCGAAAGGGGTAGCCAATTTGGAGAACCTTTTCGACCTGAGGGAAAGATTTAAAGGGTCAAAGAACACAAAGATAGGGAGTTCATGTCCCATATACAACACTATAAACCTAGGAACCCTGAAAAACCCTAAGAATGTAAATCTACGTAAAACAATGTCTAAAGAAGACAAGAAATCTTATCTCAAACTTTTTAGAGAATATCAAGATGTCTTTGCATGGTCCTACCAAGAATTGAAAACTTATGACATTTGCATTATCCAACACATAATCCCATTAAAATCTGAAGTAAACCCTTCCAACAAAAGCTCAGGAAGTACCATCCATCTCTGGAACCCCTGATGTATCAAGAGTTAAATAAATTGTTAGATGCTAATATTATCTTTCAGGTTAGACACTCTGCCTGGGTAGCGAATTTGGTTCCTATTAGGAAAAAGTCTGGGGATATCCACTTGTGTGTAGATTTCAGAAACCTTAACAGAGCATCAGAAAATGATAACTAGCCAGTCCCATCTGGTTCTGAAATTTTTTCCCTTCTAGATGGTTTCTCAGGTTATAACTAGGTTCTAGTTTTAGAGGAAGATCGATTGAAGACTACCTTTCAAACCAAGTGGGGAACTTTTTCTTATAAACGCACGCCCTTTGGGTTGATTTATGCAGGGGAAACCTTCCAAAGGGCCATGGATGTAGCTTTTTGGGGATTGATTAACAAATGTATAGTAGTATATTTGGACGACGTGACTATGTATTCAAACAACAGAGAAGACCACATACAACATCTAACCCAGATCTTCGAAAGGTGTATGAAATATGGAATATCTTTAAACCCTAAGAAACCTATCTTTTGTTTCGAGGAAGGGAAACTCTAGGTCATATTATATCTCAAGCAGGAATTCATATAGATCCCGAACGAATAAAGATAATAGCTCAGCTTCCCTTACCCCATAACAAAAAGGCTATGCAATCTTTCTTTGGGAAAATTAATTTTGTGAGAAAGTTCATGCCTGATTTCGCTGAAACTGTCAAACCCTTACAAAAAATGATTCACAAGGATGCAGATTTTAAGTGGGATGACGAGCGAAACGATGCTTTCAACAATATCAAGACTGCAATATCTCAAGCTCCGGTGCTACGAAGTCTTGACTTTAGTAAAGATTTTTTCCTCTATACTTTCGCCTCCGACCAGTCCTTAGTTGTAGTGTTGATCGAGAAGGATGATGATAACAATGAGACATCGATATCGTTTATGAGAACTAATCTTCAAGGAGCCGAATTGAACTACCCTCTTATAGACAAACATGCTTATGCGGTGTACAAAACAGTAAAACATTTCAGATCTTACATCCTAAAAAATCACACCAAAGTCATCATGCCTCATCCCGCAGTCTGATCCCTATTCACTCAACAAGAGATGGGAGAGAGAAGGGGAAATTGGATGGCAGTTGTCTAAGAATTTGATCTAGTTATAAGACCTGTCAGATTTGTTAAAGGACAAGGATTGTGTAAACTAGCTGCAGAAGCCCAAGATCGAATAATGAAGACCCCGGGTGAGAGAATGAATTAGAATTATGGTGTAGTGAAGCTTTATACATTCCCCTAGGGAAAGAATCTTGGTATGGAAAATTGATTTACCTCCTCCATCATGGGACTTTCCCATAAAACCTAAGCCCTAAGGAAAGGAGAACTCTCAGGCTAAAATATACGCAATATCGCCTCGTAAATTCAGTACTTTTCCGCGTAAATTATGATGGAGTACTGTTGAGATGTATGAAACGTGAAGATGCATAAAAGGTTCTAAGGGAGTTCCATGATGGTCCTGCAGGTGGGCACTTTTTAGGAAATACCACAGCTCACAAAATATTAAGAGCCAATTATTACTGGCCTACTCTATTTAAGGATACTCATACGTACGCTAGAAATTGTAAATCTTGCCAAATGAGTGCTGGAAGAGAGAAGAGGGCAATTGTCCCACTCCAATGAGTGACTATATCCAGACCATTCAAGCAATGGGGGTTAAACGTCATAGGGGAGATTATCCCGAGTTCTTCAAAACGACATAAATACATATTGATTGCTACAGACTATTTTCGAAAATGGGCAGAGGCCATCCCTCTGACTCACGTGAATGAAAAGGTTGTAATCCAATTCATAGAACAACAACTGATCACAAGGTTTGGGATGCCCTCCGTTCTCATTTTTTACAATGCTGCTTACTTTTCTTCTACTCTATTAACAGAGTTCGCTCTAGACAAATGAATCATAATAAAATACTCTGCAAACTACTATCCACAAGGAAATGGGGTGGAAGAATCAACTAATAAGAACCTAGTGAGGATCTTGAAGAAAACAATCACATGCATTCAGAGGAATTGACATAACTCACTTCATAATGCCTTATGGGAAGATAGAGTAACACCCAAGGAAGCTATAGGAAACTCTCTATACTTTATGGTATATGAATAAGAAGCCATTCTCCCCAATGGTTTATATCTTCCTTCACTTCAACTTGCTCAAGGTTCAAGAGAACAACCCTCATCAATTATTCAACAAATAATTGATACCCCCCTCATGCTTGAAGAGGAAAGGGAGAAAGAAAAATCTAAGTTGTTCTCTTATGAGCATATAGTTAAAAGATGGTTTGACAAGCATAAGGCCAAAGAGAAGAATTTTGAAGTAGGAGACTTAGTCCTGAAATGGGATAGAGCAAACGAACCTAAGGGAAAACATTCGAAGTTTCAGAATCTATGGCTTATACCTTTCCAGGTATCTGAGAAAATTGGGGCATGAACGTATCGGTTGCAAAATCTGAGGGGGGAACCCGACGCCCTCCCAGTGAATGGCCAAGCCTTAAAACAATATTTCTGTTAAAAACAAATGTGTCTTTTTCATGTTTTTTTAGAATACATTCTGATTAGGATAAATGTGTAGGTTTAGGGTAGCCTGATTGCAGATTCCTTTTCATTTCTGTCTTTTCTTTTGCTTGGTATTTCTTGTAATAAAGTTGTGTTCCATAAGAAATTGACTGACCTTAATAAATATGGTGTAGCAAACTCTACTCCTGACTTACACTTATGTGCAACATAAGAAACGCTGACCAATTACAATTTTCTCCAAGGAGATCTATATCTTGTCTTTGCAAAACAAACAACCTTGGTAAGTGATGAATTGTCTGCCTGGTGGTATGGTAAAGCCCATAGGGAAAGATGGCAAGTTAGAAAGGATCATATGTACCTCTAGACAGAGCTGGGAAGAATCTCACATTAACAATTTCATCTTGCAGATAACAGACGTCCTCCTCTCCAACTCACTCAAGGCATTTCTGCCAGAAATAAATCAATTATATTAAATGAGTGCAAAGTAGGAGAGTGTATGCAGACAACTACGTCGGGGCTATGGAGGCTTGCTGGCAGTGGAGCAAGGTCTGTGACGTCGAGGTGACTCCATCGGGGCTATGGACGCTTGTTGGCAGCATAGCAACAACGTAGCGAGGGAATAATGGCGACTAAAACGACCTCGAGCCAATGAATTCCTTACCCGACTCTTGTCAAAAAGGGGTGTGGGTCACGGTCAAGAGGAACGAAGGTGGGATAAGGGATAAACTCCATCGACATACCTGGATTCACGAACCTGGGAAATTGTACACTCATGGATAAGAAATACTTTGATAAAAGCAAAGCCAGTTAGTTTCTCAACCATCTTCTACACGAACTAAGCCCGAAGGAAGGAACACATATTCTTCTTTCGCCCAGAGAATTGCCATTTGTTGAGTGCTCAACACACCCTAAAATATTTTATGAATTTTTTTTCTCTTTTGGGTACCACTTGTTTTCTTTTGTTCTGCTTTCTGAATTGAGTTTGTTGTGGAGGGATCACTAATTTCGTTTTCATGTCTCATCATCGATCAAGTTGGATTTATTTGAACTTGTCAAAGTGAAACCTTTGTGTCTAAAAATAACTTCGCATTTTAACAAATAATATGCAAAAAAAATTGTGACCCATGTGCTTATGTTCAGCGTCGAAAAAATCCGAGCAAGTAAAATGACCACATAGTAACAATAATTATCGATCGTCGATGTATCATCTACATCGATAAAAAAACAGAGTAGATTTGCGTTGGCTGTTCATAAAGAAGATTCGGGAAATGGCTGATTTCTCATCGACATCGAAGAAATATGAGAGGGATAAACATTGACATG
Organism: Picea glauca; assembly: GCA_000966675.3. Classification (NCBI taxonomy): domain Eukaryota; kingdom Viridiplantae; phylum Streptophyta; class Pinopsida; order Pinales; family Pinaceae; genus Picea; species Picea glauca. The sequence goes on along the minus strand of JZKD02S2285866.1, from coordinate 136,798 downwards.
GGCCATGATGAACCTCCGATAGTCGATTACTGATGCGTTTGTTCGGGGTCGGTGAAATCTCAAAGATTTAAATCATGGAAAATTTTCGCATTGACAGATCGTCGATCATCGATCCCTAATGCATTTTCGGCATTGGCATGGTAGGACATGTTTGTTAAAACACTTATCTAATGAAAATCCCCGATTCTGAATAACACTCTTAAACGAAGACGCCAATCTCAAATGCCATGTGTCTTTGCCACGTAGGCATTTCATATGACCTAGTTTCATCCTGAGTCATCTTAGGTTTCCCCGTGTCCTACTCACACTTCTAGGTCAACATTTCCACATCAACGTTGTACGACAAGATGGATCGACATCAGATTTTTTTCCAAGAGATATCAATGAATATTGTCTAAAGAAAAACGTTGACTCTCGATCCACCCGTTAAATTAGCGGAATGATGGGATGTTTTCAGCACAAAATAAGATTAGATTCTGCCATTTAATAGGCCAATTAATGTTTCACTCCGCATATGTTGCTACCCCGTGTGCCAATCGAACAACGAGAATTTGAAATCGTCGATGAACCACATTATAGCCTGTGACTGCGCCGCCAAGCTATGACTACATTTAATCTCGAGCATGATGCAGATCTGGTGATAGATTTTGTAGAACCGCACTGACACCCCGAATTGAAGAACTAATGTGACAAGGTAAGTATTCTCTCCGTTTAAAATCACTAAGACAACTTCGAACACCTACATTCTGCACACAAGTTTCTCATTTCCAAAGCAGTCGAAGAAGCGAAGAGAGCGTCTCAAGAGTTGCACTTGATTCTCATAATTTTAAAACCAAGTTAAGCTAGTGCAAAGAAGAGGAAAAAATGCCTCCAAGGAAACCAACGACCAGATGCTCTCCAAGGGCACCAAAATTGAAGGAAGCAGAGGTTGGTGAAGGATCTTCTCCCGACATTGCGAGGCAGGTGGAATTCACTCCCAAACGAAATCGATCATCAAAACATCGACTAAGAAGGCATTTGCTCAGCCCCCTATTTTTGGCGATACATAAGCAACCATTGGATCAAGGATAATGCTCCCACAATGGGGAGATTTATTCAACATAAATAACTGGTAAGATTACCCGGAGTTTATCCCCCACAACGACCCAAATGTAAGGGCACCCGACGACCAAGTTTTTCCGAATATCCGGTGGTCGTGCTTGCATATGGTAGCTTGCTGAACTCTAGTCTTACCCTGCATTGAGACTCTGGGTTGGATAATTGATCATACAGACGTGCAAAAGTGCCTAATAATTGATGAGAATGACAAATGTGTTGGATTTTTTCTCATTACAGAGGTGCATAAATATTACAAGATCAGGGACCCGGAGGAGTGGTTGAACAAAGATTTCGTGGTGAATTTCTATGAATTCCATGATACCAGTTGATTAATGGCCTCCCGGTGGAAGGAAGAAAATAAATTTACCAACTGGAGAAACAATTGGTATGGGACAACAAATCTAAAGGAGCCATATATCTACTTAATGGCTCTATTTTGCCAATTATACAAGAAAAAAAATTGCGCTAAGTTCTCAGAGGCATGGATGCCTTTGGCATACATTGTGGCTATTTCTGAGAGTAGCTTCAATTGAGGGGCAATCATCTCCAAGCAATTGAGCACCAGTATATTGTAGGCTCACACACCAAAGGAGGGAGAAGCGTCTGCTTTTCACATGGCTTCATATCTGCTAGACGTGATATGCACAAGGAATGTTTTCGCCGACATGAATCTGAGTTGACACGTCGCAAATATACCTATACATGTCTACTTCAACATCATGTGGGGAAATAGGTACAATAAACCTTATGCTCTAATTGTGATGAATTCATAGCTCGGGTTTATTTCATTATTTTCAAAAAATAATGCCCAAGACTGTTTGTAAGGGCCAAGAAAATGATTTCAAAATTAGACCACTGGTACCTAAATGAAACCACGACCTATATCAAGGTGTTCAGGGCCAACGGTGCACCACATTTACTCCCCGCTCACGTCCTAGACCGGCTCGTCGTAGGAGAAATCTGATACCAGACCATCCTGTAGGGATATAATGCCACTTTGGTTAAGGACAAGAAATGAGTGTTCATACCCTATGGTTTCCATGTAAGGTTTTGCATAGTGAAGGACATTGTGCAAGCTAAACAACAGGGTTTGAGCCAGCTAGAATAAGAGTTCTCTACATGATTATTCCACAGACATGACCCTAAAGGCCTAGTTCTCCAACATGCGTCACAAGTCTCCTCCTGCTGGCCATACGCGTATGATAAGTTTGACAATGAGATTTTTATGGAATGTGCTCAGGACTGGGAGGAGGTACTACAGAGAAAATCTAACCAAACATGACTAGGTTCAAAGCTATGAGTATGGATGAGCAAGTCAAAATGATAGAACATATGGCTCAAGAAGCTCTCAGGGTTAGAGAAGAAAATAGAGAAGCAGAAGCCACATAGGCACAAAGGAGGGGGATGTTGTTACTAGAAGAAGCCCAAAGAGTCATCCAACAGTTAGAAAATGATCATCAACTATTAGAAATTATGAGTATCACCTCGCTTGACCCAATCACAATCAGGGAGGAGATAAATGGCTCAGAGTCAACCTAACTGGAGGAAACCACCGGTCTGGAAAATCCCAGAGTTCCATCACCACAGACCAGATCGTCGGTGACCATTCCAACCCAACATGAGATTCCAAGAACACCAGGTGAAACGGGTGTGCCTAATACCCTTTTAATCTAATCACTATCTATAATGATGATGAAGAGAGATCAGAGGTCTCGCTTATAACTCCGATACCAATTACAGAGGAAAAAGAACGAGGGGGAACATCTGCTCCAAGTCCCGATGCTTCAATTCCAAACCCTATGCAAGGCGACCATGAGGCTGAAAGTATCTTAAACACTGAACTTTTTGACCTATTGGGGACCCCAAAAAACAACTCTAGGGATGAGCTAGGCTCAGGTGGACAAAAAGAGGAATTGCAACATCCAGAGATCGACACCTCAACAACCGATCACCAAGTAAGTATTTATCCTATCACTGTCTCTTCAATTTTAGCCGATACCTCACCAGCAGATGAACACTAAACGAAGGTCGAGTCATTGGAACATATGGAAGTTTTCCCTTTCAAAGAAGTACAAGAGTCGGTCCTAGAGAAAATACATACTACGTGAAGCTTGGGAAACACTCTGACTTGGGGAGACCAACAAATCCTTGAGCCCATTGATGAGGTCCCCGATATACAGGAAATTTACTATGACAGGAAAAGGAAATCCATCATGAGGAGGACCACCAAGAAAAGAAGTCTCACACTGGATATCTCGATTCTCCTCACCACATAAGAGAAGTTGCTCAGCAAAGAAAACACGAAGACATCTGAGCTCATCGGTGCAGGGATGGCTATCACTGATGCCACGCTGGATTGAGAAAAGTGAGATGAAAAGGAACTGGTCGCTGCACAGAAGGAGCTTGACCATCTGAAAAAATATTACCAAGATTCAACGTAGGCCACAGTTTTTCTGAAGAGTGAGTTCCAAGATGCATATGCAAAGTTCACGAGCGAAAGACATCTCTTCACTGCATGTGTAGCCGATTATCAAGAAGATACCCTTATGGCACTGGAAATCTATAAGGATGTGGAGAGACACTATGAAAAGGCATACCAAGCTGTAGAACGAATTGATTACATCAACACAGTGCATAAGGGCAGAGACACAGAGGAGCATGGCATTTGAGTACTGATGGATAACAACATCTCACAGATCA
>JZKD02S2285866.1:57510-90290 GCA_000966675.3 Picea glauca | reverse complement strand
GATGTCCTATCTGTCGTTGTGGCTTTTATGTACAACAATGAACAAAAATGGGTATGCATGTTTCATGGCATCCTCCAATTTCCATGTAGCTTTATCTAGACTAAAGTGTTTCCACTGCACCTTGACTTGGGCAATGGTTTTGTTCCTAAGTGGAATTTCTTTCTTGTTAGTATGCATTGTGGTTCTGGTGGGAATTCTCCCTTTGATTCCACCTGGATCACATACCAATCAATTATATGATTAGAAGCATATACATATTTCTTCAATAATGAAACATATAAAACATTATGTGCTTTCACTGTGGGAGGAACTGCTAGTCTATATGCTACAGGTCCTACTCTGTCCAGAATTGGGTCCACAAAACCAAGGTGCCAACTTGGCACAAGTCCCATTCTCAAGGAACTTCTTCTTTCTCTAATTCAGATATACATATGATCCCCTACTTTGAATTCCCTAGGAGCCGTATTTTTGTCTACATAGCTCTTTTGCCTGTCATGAGCTATCTTCATATTTTGTTTCATTTGAACTACTTGTTGTTCCATTTCTTTTAGTAGGTCTAGTCCAAGTGTTATTCTTTTTACTGGGTTATTCCAGCTGATTGGGATGTTGCATTGTCTACCATAGAGAGCTTCAAAAGCGCTTGTCTTCAATGACTCCTAATAACCATTGTTATAATCAAACTCTACCAGTGGTAGGTAGTTTTCCCACTTCTTGGGCTATTGCATCACATGCATCCTTAACATGTCTTCTAGCACTTGGTTTACCCTTTTTGTTTTTCCATCAGTTTGAGGGTGATAGGATGTATTGAATATCAATTTAATTTCAAAACCAACAAACAGAGATTTCCAAAAGTTTGAAGTAAATTTTGTATCTTTGTTTGATATGATTTCCTTAAGCATGCCATGTAGTCTAAATATTTCTTTCATGAAGATGTTGGCAGTATCTATTTCCTTGCAAGTCCACTTTACAGGGATAAAGTGAACAACCTTGCTCAACTTATCCACAACTACCATAATAACATCATTCTGCTTGGTCAATTTAGGCAATCATGTGATGAAGTCCATGGAGATGGTTTCCCATTTCCATTCTGGAATTGGTGGGGGCTGCAACAACCCTGTTGGATGCATGTGATCCACCTTAACCTATTGACATTCTAAAAATTTAGCCAAGTATCAACTATGTCCTTCTTCATTCTTGACCAATAAAATAGTTTCTTAGTGGTTGTGATCATTTTCTGATAACCAGGGTGACCAAAGTATGGTCTTTTATGTAGTTCATCCAGTATGAACCTCTTCAAGTCATCACAATTTGGGATATACAACCTATATTTGTTAGTTATCATACCATCATTCAACAATTGATAGCCCTCATACTTTATCCCTATGGGCTCTTGCTCTAGGTATGACTTCACAGTTTTGAAAAACTCATCTTCTTCTTGTGCACCTTTGAATCTCTCCTTGATGTCTGATTCACATGTGCTTACAACTTCCAAGTGAATCAATTTCATACTCCTACTAAGGGCATCAACCACTTTGTTTTCCTTTCCCTTAATATGTTTCATTTCAAAATCAAATTCACTAAGGATAGCCATCCACCTAGCTTGCTTAACATTGAGTTTGGGTTGGTCAAACAAGTATCTCAATCCACTTTGGTCTATCATAAGTACAAATCTTCTGCCTATGAGGTAATGCCTCCACATTTTTAGTGCATGTACTATGGCATCCAATTCTAAGTCATGTGTCACATAGTTGATTTCATGTTCATTCAATTTTCGGGATTCATAGCAGATTACATGCCCTTCTTGCATGATGACTCCTCTAAGTCCCTCTTTGCATGCATTTGTACACACCGGGAAGTCATTGTTTGGGTCTACAATTTTCAGCATTGGTGCATTGGTTAAAAGGCGTTTTAGTTGGTGACAACTCTCTTCACATTCTGTGGTCCAAAAAAATTTAACTCCCTTTTTCTGTAGGGAGGTGATTGGAGAACCAATCTAGGAAAACCCCTTTATGAACCTTCTAAAGTACCCTACTAATCCCATAAATGATATAATATCAGAGACATCCCTTGGTGTAGGCCAATCCATAATGGCTTTGATCTTATCAGGGTGAATTACCACTCCTTCCTTAGTGATTACATGGCCTAAGTAGTGGACTTTGTTTTGAAAAAAATCACACTTACTAAACTTTTCAAAGAGCTTGTGCTTTCTTATAACTTGAATCACTAACTTGAGGTGCTCTTAATGCTCTACCATGTTCTTGGAATATATCAAAATTCCATCTATGAAGACCAACACAAATCTATCCAAGAATTTACTGAGTACATTATTCATCAAGCACAGAAAGGTGGTTGGTGCATTGATGAGTCCAAATGGCACCGCTACAAATTCATAGTGCCCATACCTTGTCCTGAAGGTTGTTTTATGGATGTATTCATCCTTAATTCAAACTTGATGATATCCATACCTTAAATCAATCTTAGAAAATATTGTAGCAACCCTTACTGGTCAAAAAAGTTGTCAATTCTTGGCAAGGGATACATATTCTTAATTGTCATCTTGTTGAGTTATCGATAGTCTATGCACAATCTGAGTGTGTCATCCTTCTTTTTCACAAATAAGGTCAGTTCTCCCCAAGGGGACACACTAGGTCACATGTAACCTTTCTCCAACATCTCCTTCAACTACAATTTGAGCTCAACTAGCTCTAGTGTACTCATTCTATAGGGTGCTCTAAACATTGGCACCGATCCAGGTACAAGTTCTATTGAGAAATCAATATCTCTTCTTGGAGGTAGACTTGGTACCTCTTCTAGAAACACATATTTGTACTCTCTTAATTATAGGGTGGTCATATAATCTTGTTGTACTATCCTCATCAGATTTTAGTACTTGTATTGCATACAAAGCACATCCTTTTCTGCAATACATATTCACTTGGAGGGATGATATTTGCCACACGAAGATAGGTTTTTGAATTCCTTGTAGGGTCCTCTTCCCCTATTCCTCATCTTCACATTCTAATCTTTTATTGTAACAGTCTAGCTTGGATTTATGTGTATCCAACCAATCCATTCCAAGAAGCATGTCGTAATATCCTAAAGGAAGTACGTTTAGAGTTGTTTGGGTGGACAACCCATTCATAGTGAATTTGCATGCTGACAAGACTTCTGTTACTTTTCTTTTTGTTCTAGTGGCTAGCTATACCATCCATGAACTAGCATGTTTTATGGATGCAATTTAGATTTCTCAATGGTTGGAAAGGAAACATAACTCAGATTAGAACCAGGGTCAATCAAAATAGAAACAAGATGGTGGCAATCATGCCTTCCATCTCCACCACTGAAGCCTGGTGATCAGTTTGTCTATTATCCAAAGCTGCATAAATTTGTGGCATGCTTCTAGCCACATCATTGATTGTGGTAGATTCCTGGATATTATAGATGCTTCTATTGTCTTTCTATCTATGTGGATAGTCCCTCAACAAGTGTTCTTCCCCACATTCCCAACATTTCAATGGTTCTCTCTTTGTATTATCGATCTTTCCTAGGGTTGATCCAAAGGGTTTATTTCCACTTTGAGATGGAAAATTATGTTGATACATACTTTTAGTAGGAATGCTCAACTTAGAGTCTTTCCCATAATTCTTAAATCTTGAGGGTTTAAACCCCTTCTTCTTGAATCCTGATTTGTTTTCCTTTTTCCAATCTTTATGAGGTTCTACCTTGTGCTTGAATTGCTCATAGCAGTACCTTGCCTTCCTAATGGTGTCTTCTAAGGTATTAGGTTAATCAAACTTGATTTTGTCTCGAAATCATTGAGGTAGTCCACTAATGAATCGTTGTATCTTTTTCTTTTCATCATTGATGTAAGGTACATACCTTATCAACTCAAGAAATTTGTTGACATACTCATCCATGGTGAGTTGTACTAACTTGAGTTCATAGAACTCCTTAGTCTTTTCATCATAGTACCTCTCAGATAGGTACTTATTCTTGAAATATTTCTCAAATCGTTTCAATGACAACTCCTTCTCATGGATTCCTTTCCCATTTATAAGGTCCTCCCACCAAATGGAGGCCTTTCCATTCAAGTTGGAAATGGATATTTGTGCCTTTAATTTTCCAGAGTAGCCATGGACTTTGAAGTGCTTCTTTAGGCCAAGTATCCGAGCTTTTTCTTCTCCCCCTTTCTTAATATCCCCATCAAAAGTGGGTGGCTTGGATTTCTTAAAATCTTCAAGGTCACGACCCTTAGCACATTTTCTCCTCTTTCTTCTCCCTTGAAGGGGTGAACTAGTATCACTCTAAGACAATTCCTTGGAGTTGTTAGTTCCCTCACTAAAGGATTCTTTAGATGAATCTTCAACATTAGCATGCTTCTTGGCTCCAGGTCAAGCCTTCTTGGAGGCGCTTCTTCTTGTGTTGCTATTTTCAGGGCCATGTTTTTGTATCCAGGTGGATTTTGGTTTTTCTTAGTATTATGTCTGTACACATTATTGGCCATTGGTCCATGTTGCAGCTACCTCTGTATGTATGATAGGATTTGCAACAGGACTGCATTAATTTATGTTTGTTTCTCATGTTATTTTATGAGCCTTTCATTTTCCACCTTACAACTTTGTAATTCTGCCATAACGCTTCTTACCGTTTCAACTAAGTTTGGAGTGGTTTCCACCACTCTCCTCTCATCGGATTCTTCTTCTCTATTATGGGAGATTTCTTCCAAATCATGGTGTGTCACCATTCTTTACGTTGTAGTTTTCCTTGATGTCCACCGACTGTTTGAGTGTTCATAAAAACATTCTCGGTTAGTCGGTTGGCCTCGAGTTTTATGAACAACACATGTAATTTTTGTAAGGTAAGTTTAACTTCATTATTCCACATATAAAAACAATATGCAATTCAGATTCAAAACATGTAGAAAGAATAGAAAGTCTCACTCTTTTTAGTAGTAAAGCTTAAATAATCTCTTACAGATGGGAAGGGTAGGGTGTCTTGCCCCTTAAAGGTTTTCTATTAGAATTTATTTTGCTCTTTCATGAGCCCAAGCAGGCGAAGTGTTGTTGCCTGCTATGATACCACCCTGTCACACACCCGATCCCCTAAGTAGCCTTTTAATGGATGTGGGTATAAATTCTCTTCTTTCATACAACTCATTGAGTTCCTTGGATAAGGACGCCATCGTATTGTGCTCACTGAGAGATTTCTAATGACTTTACTCTTGTCCAAAACCGAGTTCTGGTTTGAGATTTATGGATTTCCAAAGTTTTTGGGGTGTCATTGGCCAATAACCACCCCCTTTGCCATGTGGCATCACTTCTCTTGTGTCGTCTGACATGGAACTATCATGACCCATGTCGTCATCCTTTGGAAACAACATGGACGCGGGAGAGGGGTTACGGGGAATATCACTTTGGGACCTTCGTGAATATAGGGCCTTTGTCCCTTCGTCATTCTTGCACATGTCTAAAACATCCCAGGAGAAACAAAGTCCCGAAGTCTCTTTCCACACCGAGATATATGGTGGAGTTATGTCCACCCTTAAATATCTGATGATTGATATTTATCTTCACTTAATACATGGTTTAGACTTGACAGAGGGGTCCTACACCTAACTCGCGACCAATCCCACGACACCATGTGGAACTCTCCAAGCACGCCACATCACCATGGCGTATGCAGGCCTGTCCAATCGAATATGGACACTACAATAAGGGAACTTTGGGACTTCGATGTCTACCCCACCCTCCTATGTCCTCAAATCTCCTGGAGTCCTGAAGTCCATAACTCCTCGCCATGTACTCTGGCATTCAACCATCGGGATGGTTTCACAATTGGAACCTTACATCTCTCAAAGCAAGGCTTCGTCAGAGTAATTATGTTGTTCTCCCACTATTTGATCGAATGATTGAGAAAATACCCAATGGATCCTTGATCTACGTTCCACAACGCTCTTGAATTCCTCCCCTCAATCTGACAATTGGCGGGAATTTTCCACTTCGAAATTTCACGAGTTCACGACGCTTGTCGTTCGTTAACCCTTCGATTCCCCGAAGGGTTACCTGTCAAAGGGTTCTTAAAGGGGATACGACTGTTTGTCATCGGTTGATGGTATCGTTTACTCTATCCTTCCACTATACTCTATCTAACAATTGATAGAGATCCTAAAGGATCCTCAGATCAACGAATCACGTTAGTTCACGATGTCAACATTTGGGGATTCTGACCGCTTCAAAATCTTTCACGCCTAGAGTGGGTCAACACCGAATGACCATAGCTTGAATATGACGACCATGAAGGGTTTTCAAGGATCCTTAGATCATCGAATAAGATGGTTTACTCGATCCAATGTTTATGACAGCCCTCGAAGGGTAAATGGATGGCTACAATAACACGATCCTTTTGAAAAGGATCTTCTTTGTATAATATTTAGCTCCTTTTTCACGTAGCACAGGGTTCCTGGGTCCTGGTCATATGGAACTCCTAGTGGCTCGAGGGCTCAAGGTGGTGATCCATTATTAAAGGTAATAAGCCCACAGATTCGAGCTTATGGTCACCTGGAACCTCTACATTCCCCAGAAGGCTATACTTCAGAGTCTTAACCAAGAATTGGTTAAGCCCATAGTTTTGGGCCCAAGGTCACATGGAAAATGTGGGTTGAAGGTAGCGCCTCTCATCTATAGAACTCAAATTCTATAACATGAAGAGAGATTTCGAGGGATTGACGAGTTCAGTTACATCTTGTAGATTCCATCTCGACTCTGTATTTGCGGATTTGGTCCCTGGGAAATCCCTTTGAGGATTTTCCAATCCACACAGAGGCTAAATTATTATGCTCCCAAATTCATTTAAAAAACCATTACTAACAATTCTCCTTTTCTTAACAAAGGTAAGTAGAAAATCATTTACAAAATATGATATTCAAGATTTGCTTCAAATTTCCCAGGACACTAGGCCATCAGAGCCACAAATTCTACCATTCAAACAAGGTAAAGGATTATGCCATCATTTAGCTCAAGAAAAATACATATTTCAACAAAACAATCAAGACAATATAAAACTCAGAGTCACACTTATCTAAAGTATGAAATTAGTTGGCAATTATTGAAAGGGGTTCCCTTTTCCACCCAACCATAGGCACAATTTGTCTTGGAGTATTCCTCAACTTTCCACCCCTTAGCTAGGTCATGATTCCATGAGAGATATTCTACTTTTTTTGAGCAACAACAAGGGACAAAGGTTACTCTCCTTTTCCCACAAGAACCTCACAGTTATGTTTTCTATCCACCAAGCAAAGGAGCCTGTTGTGATCGTTCACTCAATCACTGCAACTCTGTTTATCATCTTGATTATAAAACATTTTCCAAGCATTCATGTACCCAAAAAAACTTATTTTCTCAGTTCTCTTCAGGACCAGAGAGCCTCACATGCTCTTCTTTTTCTGGAATGGTCCTCAGACCCATTTGTGTGTATCTTATGCCCTCTTCCCACAATATTCCTTTCCTTTCTTTCCTTCCCTAGCAAGATTTCATGGGTCATATCCGGAATTTTCCAGATGGGTACTCTGCCCATATCCTCATTGAATCTTGATGAATACTTCCCAACTACCAGCCTAACTGATAATTAAATTTTCTGGGCCAGAAGACTGTTCTAGGTTTGAGCAATTTATATCTAGTAGAGTACCAGCCTAGAAACGGTCATCTAAACCCTTGCTTGTTCCCCTTACCATCCCTTCTCATGCATCATGATCTACATTGGCAACCCTCTTTCAACAATCATGCCACAATTTATTTTTTATTAAATAACAAAATATATACATTACCTTCTTTAGCAAGGTTCATTGTATTTCCAACATTCATATAACAAATTTGTCCATAGTCTTGTTCACAATAATAATATTTACAAATTGGGGGAAACATGGGTATTACATATGGGCCTCATTCTTTCTATTTATTTGCCCGAATCTAGTTCTATCAGTTCCTCTGTCATCTGTGTTGTATAGGATTTTAGTTCATACATTGAAGCTTATGCAATGCATTAATAACATAGAAATATAAATCCGTGAAAAAATCCAACTGACATTCAGAGCGCTTGACATTGTTTAGGAGTGGGAGTACCAATTTTATTCAGAGATGTTTTTAAGAGACAACACAAGACCTACACATGTTCCAGTCAACCCATATGATGATCTATGACAATCTCATGCCCATGGTTAGTCATAAAATCAAGAAGGCACAAAACATGCATGTTGGTATGGTAGGTGTAATGAAAATTGTTGGTGACACAAACAAGCTTAATTATGACTACAACATAATGAAGATTAAACAAGATAAGCTATCAGTCATTAGTTATCCTATCAGGCATGGAATGCTTAATCATTGGACACGACAGGAGCCTGACTAATGGGTGCAATGAGAGGGAGCTAAGTTTTAACTTTGCACAAGAGAGAATGGGATGGTTTTTAGTAAAAACGTTTAGAAAGTGGGGCCCAATTTCTTCTCTTAGGGAAAATATAAAAGAAGAAATTAGGGAGGGTGTTGTGTAGGTACAACATAATTATATCTAGTCAGCTGAGTTGAGGGTTTGGACACTAGATTGCCTCCATGCGACAATCTTGTGATGCGATGTATCATACCTCCTGTGATTCCAACGAGGTAATATAGCCAGAGGTGAAAATTATGATACCGACTAATGAGAAACTTTACTACTTCTTTTTTCCAACCCCAAGCTCTACTAGAAAGTTAAAAGAAAAGCAATAAATTTGTGAAAAGTTAGAATTTGAAATCGTTTCATTCATAAAGGAATTGGAGAAGTTACCTTCTCAGTTGAATAGAAGTTTGAAGTTTGAAAAGAGTGTCAAAATATTAAATGATATCATCAATTGACAAAGGTCACAATTCATTAAGATTGGTCTTGGCTATGATAAGAATTAGAAGATTCCTAAAGAAAATTCAAACTCTGAGGCTACAAAGGCACCAAAGAAGGTGAATAAAGAAAAACCTAAAAGTTATGTTGATGTTCTCAAATGCTCCATCAAAAGTGAAGGAAACATGAAGAAAGAAAATGATGTCCCGCAGAAACTTGACCTTCTTCACAAGGACAACAAGGACGAATTCAAAATATCTTTCCCACCAAGGAGGCCTTGCACAACTTGGTATCAAAACTCTTTCTTTGGTTATCGTTTTTTTGCAATTGCTTTGGTAATAAAGCAATAGAGTGTAGAGCATGTAATAATATGTGTGGAACAAAGAGAGAAGTACTTATGGGTTCTCAAATAGAAACTATAATTCATTTTCCCCTTTATTTGATCACAATGTTGTATGTTATAAGTGCAACAACTATGGGCACATAACACATTTTTTTAGAAGTGGTATTGTGGAATCTCCTATAAAAAACAAGGGAAAATATACCCTTGCTGAACAAAATAAAGAATCCACAAAAGTTTGGAAAAAGAAGCAGGAGCAAGAAGAGTAGAAGAAGTAGAAATATATGCTTGTACAAAGTGAAGTTCATGCCCAAAATAAAGGAAATCAATGGTACATTGACAGTGGATGCTCAAGCCACATGGCAGGGGAACATACTATGTTTCTCACTTTGAAGGAATTAAAAGAAGGCAGTGTAACATTTGGAGATAATACTACTGCAAGAATAACTGGAAAAGGTACTCTTAGTCTTGATAGTGGAAAGACTAAACAGAGAATGTCTTGTATGTTGAAGCTTTGAAATATAATCTTCTCAGTGTCAATCAAATGTGTCATCAAGGACACACTCCCACATTTCATTCTCAAGGTTGTGAGATAAGGAAGGAAAGCTTAGAAAGATCAATGGAAAATGCAAATAGAACCTCAAACAATGTACACATTCTCAAGGAAATAAAAGGAGAAAAATGTTAAATGGGACATGTTATCACATAGATTGTAGGTTGGGAATAGCCCAACCCAATCCACAAAAGTGAGACAACTATGGGAATAGCTACCCACTATCACCTTAGATATATACTCCCCTCGATTTAGTGATTATAAGTCACCACAAGGGGGGAATAACGATGACCCTAGGGGTATTGAGGTGGAAAGTGGTAGAATGACCACTGAAGCCCTTATAGGTCAAGTTTTGAAGTGGAAAAAGGCTTGGAAAAGAATCTTGTTAATGCAGGGAGGTTGCCAAAGTGTCGTGTACCTACAAGACAACATTAAACTTGCCTGAGATAAGACAATTGATCGAGATACAATCAAAATAACCAAGGGGACAAGAAAAAAAATATTTATGTCATAAATTTCAGCAGTATATCAGATTTATATCACCGAAGTAAATTAGCAAATCGCTGTAAAATATGTTGCCAAAATTCAAGTAATAGATATTAGAAACTAAGCTAGCTATGTCTAGTTTAACTGAATAGCACAAGACTTTAATGGAAATTAGGGTCGTTTGTCATGTGTTATAAGTAAATTATTGTAGCATCCAAGTGGCTATAGAAAACATATGCTACAACAGAAAATTCCAACCACAGAAATCAACATGTAAACTGTAAAAAAGATAGCTAATGAGCAGTAGAACAATAATCTAGGTTCACAAGTAAATTTCAGTGGTGGAAAAGTGAGTAATGAGAGAGTTTTAAGAGTGTTTTTATGCAACCCTAATGGATGTAGCACTAAGTTTATTACATCAAGAGAATTACTTGGCCAAACTAGATGCCCTTAGGGCACAGTTAAGCTTATGACACTAAGAAAATATTCCAGCTTGAACAAGTACAATATCTCTCAATTTCACGTATACCAATGCAATGATTTTATTTCTCCAATGAAAATTAAGATTAGTGCCTTGTCAATGGGTTATGGATTCTTCTTGTGTAATTTAATATCTACTACTTCTCTAGGGGTGTAATCTCTTTTACTCCCTAGAGCAAGTAAACCTAACAAGGTAAGTCTAGGAGGGTGTAAGCCCTTTTACTCCTCCTAGCAACCTTTTTCAATAGCTTATCCAATAAAAATTATGATGAATATCAATGGAGTGTGTTTGCCCTTATACTCCTCCAAGGGTTTAGACAAGAATAACCATGAAACACGAAAGAAACACCGACAATATGCATAAATTCCTTACCAATTCCAAGAAATAGCATGATAAACCCTTATCTACCAAAAGCATTCCATCACCATAGCAAGAGACAAGCATCCAAGAGATAGTGCACCACTTTAGATCCAAATACAAGTGTTTAGCATCCAAATAACATCAAAGAGAGAGATATGTGATTTTCCCAAAGAGGGCAAAAATTTCAACCACAAGTATCTAATTTTCAAGTGAGATGATGTGTGTAAATGAAATGAGTTAGGTCTCCTTTTATACAAGGCCTTCAAAATTAGTTTGCTCACTTATCTTTAGGGTAAAACACAATTAGGGAGTTTGACCTCCTCTAATTTCCTCTTTACAAATCAAAAATTACAATTACAATTAAAAGAAACCCTGAATGATGATGTCATTCCCTTTAGTGGTGACTTTTTGGCATTTTGACTAGGTCATTGAGTTATTGAGGGAGATGTTGGGCCTCCAAAGGCCATGTGCCACCTTGCCAAGCACTCTAGTCCATTAACCATGCCAATTTATCATCAAATCATCACCACCAAAACACTAGCCCCAAGTGTGACATCATGCCCTAAAAGTGACGTTTTGAGCCTTTCAGGTCAAATGTTTGGCAATAGGGAGCTATTTTTGCTTCTTCTAGGTATCATCTCATGCCTACAATTGTCCAATTGTCCAAGGAGAGGGGGCACAACATCTATCCTGTGGGATTCATGCCCCAAGTGAAGGTCCAAGTAACCTTGTGCCCCCATGGAAAGCTTTATACATGTCAAGTCCTTGCAAAGACAAGCAAATTCACCCTCCAAGGGCTCACAATTCACAAGAATCATGTCAAGTAATCCATATATAATCAAAGAACCATCCAAACATGTGCATCAAATCCCCCCTCTCAAAATAAAAAATTGCTCAAAGACCTTGTGAAACTTGCCAAATTTAGGTATGGGAGGGTTATCATGGTGACCTATTGGGTGAATCATTCCCCAAGTTAAGGAGTGTTTCTCAGGTGGACCCTCTCTAAGTCATGTGAAGAGTATGAGGTGGATAAGGTTAATACTTTTGGGCATGGGGTTTCTTGACCTACAAGGCCTCATATTTTCTCATTTATGGGTGCCTTTGTAGAGGGTGTGATGCATTTTGTCTGCGATGCATGATTTTTCCAAGCCCTTTTGTCCTTAAATTTCTTAAAGTGTTCCCAAGTTGAAGCTAAAGTGGGACTTTTACCTAAGCATGAAAAAAATTGCCCACCTTAACTCTACCATGGTCACATTGTGCTTCCCCAAGTTGAAGACGATGTGTGGGACTTCTACCTAAGCATGAAAAATATTTCCCACACACACTCTACCTTGGTTGGCATGTTTAATTAGTTATTTATTTTACGGGTCCCATCAATTTTTTGTGAGAAACATTTCGTTGTTATTGGGATCCATGAGTGATCATCTACAAGGTTTATGATTGGATTTTATCTTTTTTCCATCTAGAATCCTATAGGACTTCATCCCTTTCTTCCATGCAACGAGGTACAATCCCTTCTTGGGTCGATGTGGCTCGAAAACCCAAAATATGAGGAGACTAAAGGAAAGAAACATGGAAAGTGGAAAGTATGCATGGGAGCGGTACAATGACTCATTAAGGAGACCCCCCAGTAGCAACCATTTCCCCGGGGGTGACTACTTGCTAGGACACAATGTCAACCACCAAGGTGAAATAGGGAAATAACATAATTTCCAAGCAAACATTTTTAAAATCAAGGAATAACTCTTTGCAACATATTCAAATGCTTCATTTATTAAAATGACACTTACACCAATGTTAGACTCATTACCTCATGGAGTAGGATCTATCGTCCTCTGTGAACCAAGTTGGTATGGTGAATGGTGCATCCATCAATCTCACAGTGATGGGTGGTGTGATGTGGGGCTTTTCCTGTTGGTCTGTCTCTCAGTACTTCATGTCTGCAACCTGAGGACCTTGAGACATCATCTCCTTATTTATCCCTATAAATGGGGGATAATAAGACATGTAGATGAAATATGGTTATGTCATAGACGAATGGGCCATATGAATTTTGATAATCTAGTGAAAATCAACACTAAACAAGCAGTGAGAGACATTCCAAAGATAAAAAAAACCTTCAAACATTATTTTCAAGCAATGTCAGCATGGGAAGCAGACAAGAGAAAGATTCAAGTCAAAGTAATATTCAACATCAAAGTTATTGGAACTTATACATATGGACCTTTGTGGGCCAACAAGAACACAAAGTTTACAAGGCGAAAATCACTTCATGTTGCTCATCGAAGATTACTCAAGAATGATCCAAAAATGGTTACAGGAACCAAAATGGGTCCAAGAAGGCCTAAAAATCAAAGTGCTTAGAATGGATTCAAAACGAAGGTGTGTGTAGTCCTCGTCAATACGAACCCAACACAACTTGAACGGGGTCAAACAAACACTGTATGCGAAAGATATCGCGGTCTGTTCGTTTTGTCAAACATGCAAAAATTAATGACTGTGCAGTCTGTATAGTGTTGACATGGCAGCTGACTGTACATGCCATATGATTGTACAGTAACGTGGTAGTGAGTTGGCGCTGACTGGGCATGCATGATAGGTGGACGAATGGTATTTGGACACGTGGCATTTAATTGGCGAATGCTATGTTGCCACATAGCTTGGTCTTGGGTTGCCACGTGGCACCCCTATATTGGTCGACAGTTTGGGAGAAAGTTATGTGACTCTCGGGGAGTCGAACCCTTGACCTTCGATCCGGGCGACGAGTGACTTGGCAGGGCCGAGATACCAACCCACCCACGTTATTGATTATAAACTATAGTTCAAATGTTGTATTTAAGCTTGAATACATTGTAATGTGGGTGGAAATAAAGGGTTGGGGCCTAGCCCCAGCCCCCGAGCACACCATAAAACCACTACCCTATGACCATAGTCTTAAACATTTGGTGCGGACTATTGCAGAGGTATACCATGGTTCTATCACTCTGCATATAACTTGAACCTCCATCTATTAGTGTGTGCATTTGTGGAAGTTAGCGTCATTCGATCGGGCTAGCCCGCCGACCAAGGCATGCGACCAAGGGTGCAGGACCAACAACTTAACTATTTTGGGGCGTGTGGAGCATAAGCTCGCAACCATATGGCCCAGATGCACACGACTGGGAGTCAGGAGTGGAGAAGGGCCAACGCGCCAGTCTAGCGCTTGGCCACATGACCAGGGGCCCGGGTAAAGTGGGTTGGCATGCCATATGCACATAATTTTGGGTTTTTGACCTTATAATAAAGATTTTCTTGATTTTTTTAACAGTTTTGAGAGATTTTAACCAATATTGGGGGATCTGGAGCCCTTTTTGAGGCCAGATATTGGGGAGAAGTTGGGAGTTTGTTGCCAACTTCAAGCCTATATATAAACTAGGGGTTATTGAAGCTAGGGGGAGGGGTTCAGAACATGAAAATGTTGAAGAATTGAAAATCCAAAGCCATTTTTATGCAGGGAAGCCATTGAGGAGAGAAACTTTGCGGGCCATTTCTAGGAGCTTCATTCATTTGTTTTCAGTGTCATCAGTTGTGACGGGTTCTTGAGATCCGAAAGAATACGACCATATCAGTTTGTAAGCCATTTGGCACTGTTATGATGTACGTTTGAAGCTTTGAACAGGAATAAGAAAGCCTCACCCACTGAGACAAAGGCCCAGAGATGTAGGCGAGATTGTCGAACTCTGTTAACAATCTTGTTGTTATGGTTTGTTGTTTCTTCATGCTTATTTCCAGATCTGTATATTGCTTTATGGCTGCCATGTTTTATCATTAATTCTTCCTCTTTCATAAGTTTCCTAATTGGTTAATAAACACAGATTTTAAAACTCAACCATTGTCTTTAAAAGATCTTTTCGGATCAAGTGGTATCAGAGCTAGTTGACGGTTGGTTTTTGAGTTTGAATGATTACCAGGGAAAAGCTAAATTGTGGTGAAGGCGAGCTTGTTGAAGAGAATCCTGAGATTGGATCGAGAAAGAGAACTTCTCAAAGTGAGAAGATGGCATCGGAAGAGGGACTTTCTCATGAGGAGAAAGAGTTTTGAAAGAGTTTCTTCTCCATGTCGGAGATGGTGAAGGATCTATATGAGGATTACTTAGAACATAAGAGACCAGTTCTAGGTGAATCTTCAAAGGTCAAAAGTGAATAAGGAGAGGATCCTCCTCAAAATCCTCCTTCACCTCCTTCTTCTCCATCAACTTCTTCTTCTTCTTCAAGTTCAAGTTCTAAATCCACCGCAAGAAAACATTCCCATAAACATAAACAAGAAATACCTTTACTTAAGCTTGATGTGAAATTTGAATTACCTATGTATGATGGTGAAGTCAATGCAAAGAGACTTTATAACTGGGTCAGACAGATGGAGGTTTATTGCAGTGTGCAACAAATCAAATATGAGGCCACTCAAATCAAGTTGGCATTGCTTCGTCTTGCAGGCACAACACTCATTTGGTGGCAAAGCAAGTTGCAAAATGGCACACAACAAGTGGGTAATGTATTTCCATCATGACAAGTTTTTGTGTCTACACTTAACAAACAATTTTATCCTTTGGACTATAAAGAAAATGATTTAATTAAATGGCAAGGTCTTAAACTAAGAAAGGGACAAACAATGTAAGAATACACAGATGGATTTTGTAAAATGGCATTAATGTTAGATATTCCATTACATACCCAAGAAACTCTTATGAAGTATATAGAAGGTTTACCTGCACATATTCATAACACTGTATTTATGTTTGGACCTACTAATCTTGATGAGGTTTATGTTCAAGCAACATACATTGAGGCAGAGAAAACAAGAGTTGGTGTATCAGGGGAATCGTCTTCGAGAAAAGATGACAAAAGGAAGTGGAATCACAAGAAGGCAAATTCAGTGGCAAGAAAGGAAGAGAATCTCTCTTGCAAGCATTGCAAGAAAGAATGGCATGATGAGGAAAATTGTTGGAAATTGCATCCCAAGAAGAGACCGAAGTGGTTCAAAGAAAGGAAAGGGAAGCAAACAGTTGCAACAACAACACGACCAACAGACTTGGGATTGGATTCGGGTGATGAATCTAAAATCTCAGGAGTTGGTTTGACAGATAAAATTGGTGATGGATTTGATTCTAGAAGTAAATTGTTTCACTTAAGGGTCATTATGAGGCATACTAAGGTCGACACATTGATAGATAGTGGATCTCAATATAACTTGATTTCAGAGGAATTGGTTAAACAATTGGGAACACTTAGATGCATCATAAACCTTACTCACTTAAATGGATAAGCAACAATCATAAATTGCACATAACAAAGAAATGCACATTAAAGTTTGCAATTTCATCTAAGTTTGTGGATGAAGGTACCGTGTGATGTGGTGCCACTCAATGAATGTGGAACGGTCTTAGGCAATCCTTATTTGTATGATCGCAAAGCAATATTCTACAGGGAACAAAATCAATATCACTTAATCGAAGTAGGAAAAGAATATGTTGTACATGCTCATCATTTAATGTAATGTCCCTTTCCAAATAGGAGCTCCAGAGAGGAGGCTTAATGGTCTAAACTGCCCCGTTAGACTATAGTCAGGGCCAGAAAAGGGCTAAACAGGGTTACTAGAGGTCACTCCATTCAAAGGTGTTATGTTCGGAAAGTGACATTGAGCTAAAAATGGTTAAAAGCACTTTTAAGTCATTATGAGCTAAAAATAGAACAAATGAGCTAAAATTAGAAGTCAATAGTGAATTAGGGCTTCAATAGTAAATTAGGGTTTTAGCAGTGCATTAGGGTTTTGGAAAGCTATAAGAGAAGAGTCAACGACGTAATTCATCATTATGCAGATTATGACTTGTCATTGAGGAGAGAGGCGTATCTCAGGAGAGATAGTTCAGTGGATTCTAGGAGGAAGACACCAATTGGGTGATTTTGGTGTTGAGAGACACACCCTAGTCACCAAGAAGACCACACAGATCTTCCATCATTCTTCAGCAGTAGTTACACAGGGTCCAGCAGTAAGGGTGTACTTATCAAGGGTGAGGGCACAACTCCTAAGGAGGTTAAGTAGATCGACTTGCCCCATTCGGGAGGAGTCCAGAGATTCCCCTCCAACTGAGTTGAGAGGAAGGCAAGGCACATATTTTTCCTGGTTCCTCATCAGATTCTAACTGAGGAATCATCTGTGGTGAATTTTCCAGACTTGGAAGTGCGACACTTTTGGCGGACACATTTGGGGTTCCCGAGCGAGCATGCGATTAGATTTAGGGAAACCCTTCCGACCCAGTTCCCAGTAGACCAAGGCTATCATTTTGGGATACATCTCAACCAATTTTGATGGTGGAATCACTAGGACGCATTTTTCCAGAGAGAGAGGGGCGCATTCCCCCAAGGGGATCCATATGGGGTCCAGATCCACCAGTAGAGGGGCCGGTCAGTTACCAGGCCTGAGAGATAGAGCGGGGTGCACCATTTGGGATAGTTTCCAGGCCATTCTAAGAGGTATAGCCGCTAGGGATAACTTTCCAGACTTCCAGCAGTTACCATATGTGCTGCCATAGTTCTAGCTCATCCATTGATCCCGCAGTGCTCATCTATTATCGAGTATTATCATTTAGTTTGCTTATTGTATTCCAACTAAGATATTTTTGTCTTTTGATCTAGCCAAGTGATTCATTTTATTCAGCCACATTCGACCTTTATACTCCGCAGAGATATCATAATATAAACTTTGCAGTCCTTTGTCTCATTTGTTATTGATGATCATGCTGTAAACAATTAATCATACACACACATTAGCAACGTTTCCTAGACTAGCCAAGTCAGGAACATTACAGTGGTATCAAAGCTTTAGTCCTGCCAGCCTATGACTGAAGATGACGAGTGCAACAAAAGACTTAGAGGGCCGTGAACATGTAGGTGACGAATATGTCACTTACAACATGCGTAGGGAAAGAAGGTCTAGGCATGACTTTCCTCCTTTTCCTCCTAGCTCAGAGGAAGATGAAGAGGCACATAGAGAAGCAGAGAGAAGGGCAGAGCGTGAGGCTGAGAGGATGCTAGGATACATATATGAGCGACCAGAGGGCAGTGGCAAGGCCCCCATGGAATCAAAGACAACTTTCATGCAGGTTATCAATGATATGTTAGCTAGTCAATGGACCATGTCTCAATCCTTGGCACAGGTGGTTGATAGATTGGCTAGAGTGGGCACCTCGGACACACAAGCCCCGCATGCAGCACAGGGGCACTCAGGAGTAGGCAGTAGAGCCCAATCAACCACTCCCACATACACCTCTGTGAGTAGGATTCCCAGACCCTTGTTTCCTAGTTTCTAAAGGGCACCCCCAGTAGCAGCACAACTGCCGATAGCACAGAGGCTGCCCAATCATGCAGAGGACATAGAAAAGTATCGAAGGGAGTACACAACAATTAATCGTGACTTCCATAAAGAGATGAACCTAGTCGAGTACTGTGGACTCAGACTCAGGAACTGCCCCAGAGAGCCACAGAGAGGAGGAACACAACAACAACAGGGGAATAACATGGATTTCATCCAAAAAGTTGGTAAACTCACCATACCTTCTTTCGATGGATCGTCCAAATGCACCACCAGAGCTTGGGTACATAAGCTAGACACATACTATAAGCTCAATCATATGACCGAGACATAGGCCATGAGTTTCACGACCTTACACTTGGAGGGTGAGGCAGACAAGTGGCGGTATCATGGATTGGTGACATTGGGTCATAGTCGCATCACCTTCTATAGGGAGTTCATAGAGAGGCTCATGGACAGGTTTGATAGGAGGAATCCTGAGATCCACTTTAAGGATCTAGCCTAGTTGAGAAAAACTGGCACAACAGAGGCGTTCATCACCGAGTTTCAGTGGGTAGTCGTGGAAGTGACAAATATATCAGAGCCCATGCTGATCATGCTATTCACAGAGGGACTCATAGTGCCTTTGAGAGCATGGGTGAAGGCATACAGGCCTCCCACCTTGCATGATGCCATCCTTCGCACTCGAGATTTGACAGACTCAGTGCCAAAGACTAAAACCTTTTTCAAACCCTTCGTACCCCAGAAGGATCGAGACAGGAAGCCATTCCAAAGTGAATGGAAGGGCAAGGAGAAGTTGGATGATGAGACTAGGCGAGAGCTTATGAGGAAGAACCTTTGCTTCAACTGCAGAGACCCTTGGGTCCCAGGCCACATGTGCACGGGTAAGGGAGAGATTCATTATATTGAGGTGGCAAGAAACAGTGTGGATAATGAGGAGGAGGAGCAGGACAATGGATCCACTAGCTCAGAGGAGGAGTCAACACAGGCATAGGAGAAGCCTACCCGTAGACCACCGACACTGGCAGGAGCCCATCCTCCAGTATTCCCACAGCTGCCTGAGTAGGCTAACAAGAGGAAACCAACAAAGGGAGGAGTCATAGTGACCCTTTCTGGTGTTCCTAGGTATGATACCCTCCGGATCAGAGGGAGTATTCAGGGGAAATGGGAAATCGCCCTGATAGATGGTGGGGCCACCCACAACTTCATCGACGCTTCACTAGTATTGAGACGAGCACTTCAGATAGAGGAGTTTGAGGGGTTTGATGTTGCAGTAGCAGATGTCCCACAATGGAGTGTCTAGATAGAGTCCCAAACTTGGAGGTAAAGTTAGGCAACTACATAGTAACAGACACATTTTATGTGGTTGAACTATTTGACACAGATGTGGTGTTGGGAGTCCAATGGATGATTACCTTGGGAAAAATCACCACCAATTACCAAACCTTGGAGGTGGGATTCAAAGACCATGACGAGAAGAAGGTTGTTCTAAGAGGTATGTCGACAAGAGCACCTAAGATAGTTTCAACCAAGAGGATGGAGAGGATATTCATACATGGGGAGGTAGCATATGCTGCAAAGTGTTTGGTCACTACGCAGAAGGATTCAGAGGGTCAACAACAATATCATACAGAGATCAAGAATTTGTTGGGACGACATCAACATGTTTTTGAGTTGATTCCACCAGGGAGACCACTTGACAGGGGGTTTGAGCACACTATTGAGTTGGAAGAGGGGCCTAAACCAATGATCACCTCCCCTATCATCATCCTAGGAGGTTCAAGGATGAGATAGAGAAGGCAATCAAGGAATTTCTAGCGATGGGACACATCAGACCGAGCAACAACCCATTCGCTTCTTCAGTTGTCTTAGTTCTGAATAAGGATGACACCATGAGGATGTGCATTGATTACCGAGCCTTGAACAAGAAAACCATCAAGAACCGGTATCCTATCCCATGCATTGACGAGTTGATGGATGAACTACATGGGGTAGTTTTCTTCTCAAAGATTGATCTACGCTCTGGGTATCAGCAGATCAACATCCGAGAGCAGGACATAGAGAAGATGACATTTTGATATCACTTTGGACATTTCGAGTTCCTGGTTATGCCATTTGGGATAACCAATGCACCCGCTACGTTCCAGCCTTGCATGAACCACATATTCAGGGATCAGTTGAGGAAATCAGTCTTGGTTTTCTTCGACGACATCTTGGTCTAAAACAAGACATGGCAGGAGCATATGAGGCACAAGGATGAGGAATTGGGCATCATGAAGGCACAATCATTATATGCCAAAGAGTCAAAGTGTGAGTTCGGTATGACAAAGCTTCTTTACTTAGGCCATATCATTAGTGCACAGGGGGTACAGGCGCACCAGGAAAAGACCAGGGCCATTCTGGACTGGCCAATGCCCAGGAACATAATAGAGTTAAGGAGTTTCTTTGGGCTGTGTAGCTATTACAGGTAGTTTGTCCAGGTTTTTTCTCAGCTTGGAGCACCACTGACGGATTTTACCAAGCATGGGGCTTTCAACTGGACCGAGGAATCACATAAAGCCTTTGATCACATGAAGGAAGTCATGAGCACTTGTCTAGTGTTGGCATTACCAGACTTCACCTTGCCATTTGTACTAGAGTGTGATGCATCCGGTGAGGGTATCGAGGCAGTTTTGATGCAGGGAGGACACCCCATTGTATTCAATAGCAAGAATCCCAGTCAGCCTGAGAGGTTGTACTCCATTTATGACAAGGATATGTTGGCAATCATGCATGCCTTGACCAAATTCAGACAATATTTGGTGGGCAACAAATTCGTGGTCAAGATGGATCACAACAACTTGAAGTATTTCCTTGAGTAGAAGGACCTCAGTGACCACCAACAAAAATGGGTGATGAAGGTATAGGCATTCGAATTCGACATAGAGTACATCAAGGGGGATAAGAACATTGTGGTTGATGCACTATCGAGTAGACCTGCGGCCTGTTCTTTGATGGAGATTTCAACAGATTGGAAATCCCACTTATTAGTGGAATATTCCAAGAACAAGTTCGCTTGTGAGGTGATGGATGGATAGATACAGGATGATAGGTATAGGATCATTGGCGATGTCATATTCTACAAGGATAGAGTCTACTTGGTACCATATTCAAGGCTCAAGAAGAAGATCCTCACAACAATTCATGATTCACCACTAGCATGCCATCAGGGGTTTTTCAAAACCTACAGGCAGATCAAGGAGAGGTTCTCATGGAAGGGCCTAAAAAAGGACGTTATGAGACACATCAATGAGTGTGTGACTTGCCAATAGAACAAGTCAAAGCATGCTCTTCCAGCAAGTCTACTTCAGCCACTCACCATTCCAGAGTAGAAATGGAAGAGTATATCAATGGACTTCATCACATGCCTACCCAAGGTCCAGGGTAAGGATTGTATCTATGTAGTGGTCGATAGATTGATCAAATTTTCTCACTTCTATTCCATACCGACAGAGTACAATGTAGTTTAGGTAGTCAAGCTATTATTCAGGGAGGTCTTCAGACTTCATGGGTTGCCGAGGAACATCGTCAGTGACAGGGACAATCGGTTCATGGGGACATTCTGGAGAGAGTTGTTTCGGTTGGTGGAGACAGAGCTGACACCCAACACCAACGATCACCCTCAGACAGATGGGTAGACCTAGATTGTCAACAAGTGGGTTGAAGGATATTTGAGGAACTATGTAGGTGGAAAACAATGAACATGGGTAAAGTGGCTACATCTAGGAGAGCATTGCTACAACACCACTTTCCACATGTCCATTGGTATGACACCCTTTCGAGCATTGTATGGATATGATGCTCCCACTTTGGTAGAATTGGTTTTCGAGGAGAGAAGAGCTCCCAAGGCCAAGGAATGGATCATAGAGAGTCGAGAGATTCTCAAGTTGCTGAAAGAGAACATGTAGACGACACAGAACCGACAGAAGATGAGTGTGGACATGCAGATGATAGAGCACAAATTTGAGGTTGGGGATTTGGTTTTCTTGAGACTCCAACCTTACAGACAGTCATCTCTGAAGAAGAGTAGGGCCGAGAAGCTCAAGCCTAGTTTTTATGTCCCTTACAGGATCATGCGCCGAGTAGGCGAGGTTACTTATGATCTAAAGCTTCAAGAGGGGAGCAAGATTCATAACGTGTAATGTGTATCTTTCCTCAAAAAGGTAGTGGGACAATTCATTGTCACATCAAAGGATCTTCCCCCATTGGATGAGGAGGGACAGTTGGAGGAGGTTTTGGAGTTTCGGGAGCGAAAACTGAGGAGCAGGGTCATTAGAGAGTGTTTGATCAGATGGAGAGGGCTTCCAATAGAGAACACTACTTGGGAGAGCGAGCAGGTGTTGCAACACCCTCGACTGGTATTGCTTGAGGACAAGCAATTTTGGGAAGGGAGGACTGTAATGCCCCTTTCCAAATAAGAGCTCCAGAGAGGAGGCTTAATGGTCTAAACCACCCCATTAGACTATAGCCAGGGCTGGAAAAGGGGTAAACAGGGTTACTAGAGGTGACTCCAGTCAAAGGTGTTATGTTCTGAAAGTGACATTGAGCTAAAAATGGTTAAAAGCGCTTTTAAGTCATTATGAGATAAAAATAGAACAAATGAGCTAAAATTAGAAGTCAACAGTGAATTAGGGTTTCATCAGTGAATTAGGGTTTTGGAAATCTATAAGAGAAGAGTCAATGACCTAATTCATCATTATGCAGATTATGACTTGTCATTAAGGAGAGAGGCACATATCAGGAGAGATAGTTGAGTGGATTCCGGGAGGAAGACACCAGTTGGCTAATTTTAGTGTTGAGAGACACATCCTAGTCATTGGGAAGATAACACAGGTCTTCCATCATTCTTCAGCAGCAGTTAGCCAGGGTCCAACAACAAGGGTGCAGTTATCCAGGGTGAGGACGCAGCTCCTAAGGAGGTTAAGTAAATCGACTTGTCCCATCCGGGAGGAGTTCAGAGATTCCTCTCCGACCCAGTTGAGAGGAAGACAAGGCACATCTTTTGTCTAGTTCCTCATTGTATTCTGATGGAGGAATCATATGGGGCACATTTTCCAGACTTGGAAGTGCGACACTTTTGGCGGAAACATTTGGGGTTCCCGAGCGAGCATTAGATCAGATTCAGTGAACCCATTCTGACCCATTTCCTAGTATACCAAGGCGATCATTTTGAGATACAACTCAACCGATTCTGATGTTTGAATCACTAGGACACATTTTTCTAGAGAGAGAGGGGTGCATTCCCCCAGGGGGATCCATTCGGGGTCCAGACCCACCAGCAGAGGGGTCGGTCAGTTACCAGGCCTGAGAGCTAGAGCGGGGTACACCATTTGGGATAGTTTCCAAGACATTTCGAGAGGTATAGCCACCAGGGCAAACTTTTCAAACTTCCAGCAGTTACCATACGTGCTGCCATAGTTCCAACTCATCCATTGATCCCACAGTGCTCATCTATTATCGGGTATTATCATTTAGTTTACTTATTGTATTCTGACTAAGATCCTTTTGTCTTTTGATCTAGTCGAGTGATTCATTTTATTCAGCCGCATTCGACCTTTGTACTCTGCAGAGATATCATAATATAAACTTTGCAACCCTTTGTCGCATTTGTTATTTGTATGATCTTGCTGTAAACAATTAATCCTACACACACATTAGCAGGGTTTCCTAGACTAGCCAAGTCAGGAACATTACATTTAAAAGCAAATCAATCTCTTCAAACAATGGAACAATTAAGGAAGGCAACTCATGCAAGAAACACACCTATAATTGTGCCAAATCAAGTAATTGATCTTAAGCAAGAACGTGAGATGGTTGTAGAATGGAAGATCAATCATACTTTGCTTCAAGATAAGCTAATGTCGTGCAAGTACTACAAACATATTATCTCATTTGCAGTCATATTTCTCATGTTATCATTAGTAATTTTGTCAACATGGATGATAGTGGCTTCAGTAAGATGTGACAAAGTACAAATGGATAACAATATGCTGTCAGTTATCATGGTTTTTTTACAGTTGATCTTGATGCGATAGGTACATAGGACAAATTTTAAAGATAGAGAACAATTGGGGTGGCCTATCCTACACTTCATGACTGGTTAGTATCCTTCTGGAGGACCAAAAGGTCTTCAATGGGAAGGTGTGATCCAAAAATGGATTCAGGAACCAAAATGGGTCCAGGAAGGCCTAAAAATCAAAGTGCTCAGAGTGGCTTCAAAACAGATGTGTGCGTAGGCCTCGTCGATATGAGCCCAACACAACTTGAATGGGATCAAATGAACATCGTATGTGAAAGATATCACGGTCTGTTCATTTTTTCAAACAAGCAAAAATTGATGATTGTGCAGTCCATACAGTGCTCACGTGGCATCTGACTGTACAGGTCGTACAATGACGTGGCAGTGAGTTGGTGCTGTCTGGGCAGGTATGACAGGTGGACGAATGGTATTTGGACATGTGGAATTTTAATTGGCGAATGGTATGGTGCCACATGGCCCAGTCTTGGGCTGCCATGTGGCACCCTTCTATTGGTCATCAGTTTGATCAAAAGTTATGTGACTCCCGAGGAGTCGAACTCGTGACCTCCGGTCCGGGTGACGAGTGACTTGGCAGGGCCGGGCTACTAGCCCGCCCACATTATTGCTTATAAACTATAGTTCAAATGTTGTATTTAAGCTTGAATACATTTTAATGTGGGCAGAAATAAAGGGCTTGGACCTAGCCCCAACCCCCGGCACACACCATACAACCGCTACCCTATGACCATAGTCTTAGACATTTGGGCGTGGACTATTGCAGAGGTCTACCACGGTTCTATCACTCTTCATATGACCAAGAACTCCATCTATTAGTGTGTGCATTTGTAGAAGTTAGCGTCGGTCGACTGGGCTAGCCTGCCAACCAAGGGCATAGGACCAACGACTTAATTTTTTGGGGCGCGTGGAGCGTAAGCCCGCGACCATATGGCCCGGATGCACACACCGGGAGCCAGGAGTGGAGAAGGACTAGCGCGCCAGTCTAGCGCTTGGCCACATGGCAACGCCACATGACTAGGGGCCCGGGTAAAGGGGGCTGGCATGCCATATGCACATAATTTTGGGTTGTTGACCTTATAATAAAAATTTTATTGATTTTTTCAGCAATTTTGAGATATTTTGGCCAATATTGGGGGATCTGGAGCCCTTTTTGAGGCCAGATCTTGGGGAGACGTTGGGAGTTTATTGCCAAATTCAAGCCTATATATAAGCTAGGGGTTATTGAAGCTAGGGGCAGGGGTTCAAAATAGGAAAATGCTGAAGAATTGAAACGCCAAAGCCATTTTTATGTAGGGAAGCCATTGAGGAGAGCAACTTTGCGGGCCATTTATGGGAGCTTCATTCATCCGTTTTCAGTGCCGTCAATTGTGATGGGTTTTTGAGATTTGGAAAAACACGATTCGATCAGTTTGTAATCCATTTGGCACTTTTATGATGTACATTTGAATCTTTTAACAAAAATAAGAAAGCCTCACCCACTGAGACAAAGGCCTGGAGACGTAGGCGAGATTGCCGAACTCTGTTAACAATCTTGTTGTTATGGTTTGTTGTTTCTTCATGCTTATTTCCAGATCTGTATATTTCTTTTTGGCTGCCCTGTTTCATAATTAATTCTTCCTCTTTCATAAGTTTCCTAATTGGTTAATAAACACATGTTTTAAAACTCAACCATTGTCGTTAAAATATCTTTTCGGATCAAAGAATGACATGGGTTGCATTCTTAAAGGACAAATTTGAATAATTTGAGAAGTTTAAATCATTCAAAAGCCTTGGTTTTCCTAAATTAAATTGATTTAAGAATCAAGTGCTTGAGGGCAGACCGAGGAGGTGAATCTATCTCAAATGAATTTGAAGAGTTTTTTTAGCTTCATGGAATAAAGAGACGTTTTTCAACTACAAGAACTCCACAGAAGAATGGAGTGGTAGAAAGAAAGAATCAAACTGTACAAGATATAGCTAGAACAATGTTGAATGAATTTAATCTATCAGACATATTTTGGAGAGAAGCAATTAACACGACGGTCGACATTTTGAATAAAGGGAAATTAGAGTTAACAATAGTAAAACGCCCAATGAAATACATAATTTTTTCCCAAATCCTCTTCATCTCTCTTTATATAGCATTTGCTCCCAAATACTTTTCACCTCTCTTTATATGGCATTTTCCAAAATCCTCTTCATCTCACTTTATATAGCATTTTCCAAAATCCTCTTCATCTCTCTTTATATAGCATTTTCTCCCAAATGTAGACTAGCAACAGTCAAATACTTCAACGTATTTGGGAGAAAATGCTATATAAAGAGAGATGAAGAGTATTTGGGAAAATTTTACTGCAGAGTTGATGAAGGTATGTTTCTCGATTATTCATCTAGAAGCAAGGATTATAGATGTTACAATAAAATATTGTGCAAAAATGTAAAGATGAAATGTAAAAGTGGATGAAGAAAGGCCTCAAAAGGAGAAATCACAAACAAATGAACATCCAAAAGAGATGAGCGGAAAAGAAGAAGAAGAAGAAGGAACATAATGTCAAGATATAAAGGCACTATCTATATTTGTCCAAAAGAATCATTCATAAAATCTAATTCTTGGTGATAAAGATACATGAATTCGGACTAGAAGAAGACTAGCAAGTGCACCAGGACAAACTTCTCCTTGCTATCTAAAATAGAGCCTGAGAACTTTACAAAATGTAGCGAATATAATCATTGGATTGATGCTATGGAAGAAGAGCTAAATCAAATCAAGAATAATAAGACATGGGAACTTTTTCCAAGGCCAAAAGATAAAAATGTGATTAGCACCAAGTGGGTTTTCAGGAACAAGTTGAATGAAAATGGGCAAGTAATAAGAAATAAAGAAATATTGGTTTGTAAAGGATATGCTCAAGTTGAAGGTATTGATTTCGAAGAAACCTCTGGCCCGATTGCAAGACTAGAAGCAATCATAATGTTTTTTACATTTGCGTGTTTCAAGAACTTCAAAGTCTATCAAATGGATGTCAAGTAAACCTTTCTTAATGGAAATCTAGAGGAAGAAGTATACATTGAACAACCATAAGGGTTCTTATTATCAGAAAATAAGGATCATATGTGAAAATCGAAGAAAACACGTATGAACTAAAGCAAGCCCCCAAAGACTGGTATTCAAGATTTGATAGATAACTACAACAACAAGGTTTCAAAAGAAGAATTGCGGACAATAGTCTCCACATTAAGACATAAAATGAAAATGAGTTAATTATCGTGGTTTACGTAGATGACATCATTTTTGCAAGTAGTATAAACAAAATGTTCCAAGAGATTGGAAAGGATATGAAAAAGGAATTTGAGATGTCTATGTTTGGTGAGCTATCATTCTTTGTTGGTTTACATATTTCTCAATCCAACAAAGGCATATTCATTTCAAAAACCAAGTATATCAATGAAATGTTGAAGAAATTCAGAATGGAAGATTGTGCACCAGTCAATACACCCATGGTCATGGGTTGTAAATTGAGCAAAGATGATGAATCTATGGAAGCAATTCAAACATTGTACATGTCAATTATTGGAAGCATATTATATGTGATGACATCAAGGCCAAATATTACGCAAGCAATAGGATTGGTTGCATGGTTTCAAGACGCACCAAAATAAGCGCATGTGAAAGCAGTGAAAATAATATTCAAATATCTAAAGGGCACCTTGAAATTCATCTTGTGGTACTCAAGAGGTGAATATTTTACTCTAACAACATATGATGATGTAGATTAAGCAGGCAATGTTGATGATAGGAAAAGTACAAGTGGAGGAGAAATATTTCTAGGAAATATTCTAGTGTCTTGGTTAAGATTCAGTTTCTCTATCCACCACAGAGGCCAAGTATATGGAGACAAAATCATGTTGCACACAACTTCTTTGGATGAAGCAGACATTGAGAGATATTAAGGTAGAATATGCTCATCCAATCTCAATACTTTGTGACAACGTGCAATAAATATTTAAAATAATCCCATTATGCACTTGAGAACAAAGCATATTACAATCAAGTATCTCTTCTTAAGAGAACAAGTAGAAAAACAAAATGTCAAGTTGGAATATATTGCCATCAAAGAACATATTGTGGATATTTTCACAAAACCCATTCCAAAAGATACATTTTACTATCTAAGATATCAATTGGAAGTAATATACATTTCATCTAGTCACTAAATGCTTAAGGAGAAGCGCAAGCGCAAGGGGAGCATCCATTTTCCATTGATGTCAAAGGGGGAGAGTTGCAGATAGGGGGAGTATTGTGGTAAGGGGAAGAATTATTTCTATGCCTGGTGGACTATGTGTTTCATTGCAGGATTTCCATCAATGACAAAGGGGTAGATTATTAGTAATATTTTCATTGATGTCAAAGGAAACAATACACATACAATGATAAATATAAAGGTTTTGATATATATATGTGTGTGTGTGTGTGTGTGTGTGTGTGTGTGTTAATAAACATATGTAGAGAGGGTTAACCCACATGTTCATGAATTGGCATGATGATGTTGATTATGTTGGGTACATGCACAATTATCTCTCTTCTACATGCAATACCATGGGTTTCCAAAACCAAATGTTGATTGGTAAATTCCACTTCTATCTTAGGTAAATTCCTATTTTATAGGAGGAAGAGCACCCATTCCTTGATTCTAGGAGATAAGGTGGCTTTGGGAGAATAAAAAGAAATTAATTTTTTAATCAACAATCAATGTGTCTTTTAAAATAGACATAACTCTTAGTGAAGGGTCTACAATGGCTATAAATTCAAAAAGAATTGGAGGGAAATATGTGTGAGCAAAAAAGTAATATCATTCTATATAAAGAGGAGCCTCTCAAGAATAAATATGGATGTGAAAAAGGTGTGAGCAGGATGGTGAAGGAAATATGAATGATTATTTGAATTCATATTCAAGAAATCGAGAGTTGTAATTGAGGGTTATTAACCCACATGTTCATGACTTATCATGATGATTTTGATTATGTTGGGTACATGGATAATTATCTCTCTTCTACATGCAATACCATGGGTTTCCAAAACCAAATTCCGACTGGTAAATTCCACTTTTATCTTAGGTAAATTCCTATTTTATAGGAGGAAGAGCACTCATTCCTTGATTCTAGGAGATAAGGTGGCTTTGGGAGAATAAAAAGAAATTAATTATTTAATCAACAATGGATGTGTCTTTTAAAATAGACATAACTCTCAATGAAGGGTCTACAATAGATATAAATTCAAAAATAATTGGAGGGAAATATGTGTGAGTAGAAAAGAAATATCATTCTATATAAAGAGGAGCCTCTCAAGAAGAAATATAGATGTGAAAAAGGTGTGAGCAGGATGGTGAAGGAAATACGAATGATTATTTGAATTCATATTCAATAAAGCGAGAGTTGTAATTGAGGGAATTCATATTCAATAAAGCGAGAGTTGTAATTGAGGGAATTCATATTCAATAAAGCGAGAGTTGTAATTGAGGGTTGTTGCTACTCAAACGAAGAGATTGGTGTATGTTTCTAAGTTGGTGCTTAGTAGTGGGGATTGGTGTCTTTGGTAGTTTGGTGCCTACAAAGATTTGTAAGAGTAGGTTGGTGCCTACGAGGATTTGTATCAGTGGGGATTGGTGTCTCTAGTAATTTGGTGCCTACTAATATTTGTAACAATAGTTTGGTGCCTACAAAGAGTTATAAAGAAAAGTTTTTGTGGTATTGTTCCGAAAGGGTTTCTATGTAAATCTTGTATTTCATGTTCTGTAGTTGATAGATATTATGTTTTATTGTTTGATTATGGTGATTGAATTTAAATAAGTAAAATATTGTCTTATATCAATTAACCCACCCGCCCCCCTCTCTCATTATAATTGTGTGCTCAACATGACCAACAAATACTCCATGGACGTCGACATATTCAATATTCAAGGATTGAAGAATGTCTTAACCAAGATGCCATGAGAATCACAGAGACCATGGGTATTATGCAAGGTCTGAAGGAATTGAACATATGAGAAACATTCATCGTATAACAATGAATTCATCCATAACTACCATAAGAGTATCACGCAGAATAATACAAAATAAACGTACGTTCAGAGAATAACTCATTAGATGCAGACTCAAATGTGCTTCGAGATTTATTCATTAATCTCAAAGGCATTAATATACATTTTAATACGCAGACATCGAAGCTTTCTCAAGCTCCATTCATAACAAAATAGACACGAGTCATGTGCTCAAATCTCCTTTCTCTCTCCTATTCACACACATATTATCTCTGAACATAACAACATCTGATACCATGCCCAACTGGAGCTCTAACTCATCTCATCCTATTATGATAATGCTACCCCTTGTTAACAAAAAACCAACACTTACATGTCTGTATGCATTCCCCATATCTCCCACAGAGCATGGAAATCATAACAACCTTGTCATCTCACCCACAACCTCGACTATGACCAGTTGAGTTGTCACAAAAATGGTTACAATCATTGTTGAATATCTTTGAGGATTCAACATGCATTTGATCCCTTCAAGTCTTTGCGTGTAGTAGAAAATGGGTCGATGTGCATAGTATATCTCTGGTTGGAGTGGGATTTTCATCTTGGTGTCACACAATGTATCTTCTTGGGTACACACACAATGTTGATTTATGGTGCGCGTGTAGTCTACAACATATTTGTAACACACCCAAACCCCCAATTACCCTTTTAATCCCTTCTCCAGAACCTCTTTGAATCCATTTAAAAGGACACCATCGTCTTCTGCTTGTCGAGATATTTCCAACGACTGTAAGTTTTCTCAAAACAAAACTTTGGATCAAAAGTTATGGCCCTTGGTAGTTTATGGGTTTTTCAACGGCCAAAAGATTTGTACCGCCACGTCGATCTGCATCATCATGCCCATATGAAGTGGCAATGACTCTGATGGCCTGAATCTGATGAATGATCATGATCTAATCCCTACACCAAATTCGACACCTAGGATTTACTACGATGACCCAAGTCATATTTCACCCATTTAGCCCACTTTTGTCCATAGACCAAATCTTCTATTAACATAAGTCATCTGGAGGACACGCCATCAAGCACGCTAGAATTTCTAATCAACATGAAGTTACCGTGACGTTATTGTGATGCCACTTCCCTTTTTACCTGGCTTATATGAGAACCGTGGTGATCTACGATCGAGATCACTCAACACCATCCTGATGGATCCAATGGTTTTGGTTGATCCTCGGATCCCTTCTGTCAGAATGTATTTTCTCTGACATTCCACACTACTCTGAACATCGATCCAATGATACCCTAGCGACCAACAATCACGATCTCTTCAGAGTATTCTTTGATGGATCCTACGATCAATAATAACCAGTATTCCTCACAAGTTCTTGAGGGTAAAAGACTCTGATCAACAACCAAGCTTGACTCGCTGTGCCGAGATCAACGATTATCATTCCTTCTGGAAAGACACACAATATTTTGTATTTTAATAGTTCACTTCCAAACTTAGCCATTTTTTTTTTAGGTTTTATGGAAATTTATTCCTGGCCATTAGTCTGAACCTCTAAACTATTTACTCCTCACCACTCACTTGGGGAATTTTCATCCCATGATCTATCTATACCCGAACATAGGCATTTTCCAACCCCGAACTATCGTATTTTCATTTTGTTATCATTAATTTAATATAAAACTCTGTGTATGAGTAGATATAGGTAAAATACAAGAAATGCCCATATATATATGTGTGTGTGTGTGTGTGTGTGTGTGTATGTATAATTTTGGGCAAGCATAACATCTAGTACTCAATGATAATTATAATTGAAAAATCCCATAACAGAGTATATATATATATATATATATATATATATATATATATATATATACACACACACACACGCACGCACGCACACAAAGGGTTCCAGGTAATCCATCATATCCAGAAGATTGAAAAATGGAAAAAAAGTTAAAATCTGTAACTATTTTTCCATTATGTAACATAGAATATACTGGATAGTCATCTTAGAGGCATTATCTGGTAAGATAATTTTCTTAGTTTCATAGTCTAATATGCACAAGAAATCATAAGCTTAGGAAATGATCTCTGACTGAGAGATATGAGGCTCCATTATATCTATCTTGTTCGAATCATATCTATAAAATACCCAAATTGTACAATTTTCCTGTCATTGTTGGAGGCTTCCCATACGCACATCAGATTTATAATGGAAGTCTGTACTCTGTATTAACAGAGC
>JZKD02S2285866.1:35329-57500 GCA_000966675.3 Picea glauca | reverse complement strand
TTCAACATTCGATCTAGATTGCAATCCAGTCTTCAATGTTGCACATGGGTAGGTTCCTTCACTTCTATTCTAGTCTTAACAATCCACCAATCGATTTCTATTGCAAAGTTCAATCGATATCACCAAGCTCAACTCACAATGGATTCCACGCCCATGCTTGCGTCAATCAACCATTCACACTCACTAGATAGGCACTCACACAATGTCATGCTCCAATACTTAGCCAATGATGTAGTGCCAAGAAAACAATTATGTTAGGTAGTGCACAACTCTCCAATGAGGGTGATAAAAATGGTTGGATGATACCATTTAACAACCAATGTCACCAATTAGTTGATCCTCCAAGACTGCAAGTCAAATTTGACCACCTGAGAAAAAAATGGGCCCAATATGCACCATAATCAAAATCGTGTTGATATTTTGCATCAATGAATCAATCCTGTACACACATGCACTAAACCATACACAATATCGCCACTCAACTGCTACATAGGAGAGCAAGTAAGTTTACACTTCATTACCATGCCAACGACCTCCTTTAATTACATAGTTTACTCTTCGATTGGTTAGAATTATATGATCCACAAAACCATTCACTTATGGTTCGCGAGGCTTCATTAGCTTAAATGATCCATCTTTCTATCAATAAATCAAAATGTTATTTGATTGGTGCTCTCGGTAAATGCAATATGGTTACAAATGAAGGGCCTCTAAGAAATTGAATATGGTGCAAATCTTCAAATGGATTTGTGTCTTAACACCAAAGGATCATTCTAGATTTTCCAAAACTAGGGCACAATCCACATAATCTAGAAAATAAATCCAATCAGATCTAGACCAATCGAAGCAACTCCATGAGCTCAATCTAAAGGGAAGTAGTCATCCAAGTCTTCCCAAAAATACACTGCTTTTGGGAAGTTAATGTTGGGTTGTTATACTCTTTGCAGTGAAATTCTAGTCGAGGTGAATCAACCGACGGTCAAGGTTGAGGTAGATCGACATCAAGTCGAAGGTCGAGGAATTCAACCGTGTAAAGTTGAAGTCAAAGGTATCAATGAAAAGTCAACCGACAAGAGGTCAAAGTGTAGGTGTGAGACGACCGAATAGAGACTGAATGGAGGCCGACTGGTAGTCGACTGGTAAACCCGACTTCGAGTCGACTGTAACAGAATCCTAAGATTTGCGGCATTTGTAGCTGATGATATGCATGGATCTGTAACTATTTTTGGGCGCCAATCTTTAGGATTTTTCTTGTTGTAAAGCCTATTAAGAGGCATGTTGTAAGACCATAAAGGATATTGTTGTTAGGTGATCATAGAATGCACTTTTTGAGGTTAATGCATGTGTAAGTGTAGTTTGTTGGTCATGCATATGTAATCCAATTTGGCTATAGGGTTGTTCTTGCTTGTGCAAGAGGATATGATGTCAATTGTATCTATCTTAGGTGTGGACCAAGGTTAGACATGTAACCTTTTATTCTAAATGAATAAGACAACAAGAAAGTAGAATGCTCAAAGGTGTTAGTCCCTAAAGTTGCACTTGACTGTGAGAGGGAAAGCTAGGGCATCATCAGGTTATTGCAATAATATTTTAAAAGTTTTATGAATTGTTTTTTTTAAAGGATGGTTGAAAGTTGGTTCAAGGTTTCTAGGTAAACATGAAGTTCAGAATAAAACCAAGAGATATCCCACTGATTTGTTAAAGGGTAGCCACATAAATAGATCAGACAAAATAAGGAAAATTAAGAGAGGAAATATGGAAGTCTTCAATCTGTTAACCCCATATGGATTTCTTATCTCAAAATGTAATTTAGAAACAAGAACATGTGCTTGTAAATCAAATCTTGATAATAACAATAACAGTAAAATCTTCACTGCATTAATTAAAACTAAGAAAACAATGCATTGCAATTGAAAAATGATCTCAAGAAAGAAAAGAAAAAGAACTTGAAAGAAGAGAAAGTCTGACCATCAACATGTCTTTGCCATTAATGATCAAAGTAGAATAAATCTGTCTTACAAAGAGTTCAAAATAGGTCCCTGAATATCCAACTTTTCGACCACTACTTCTCCTTCTACAAAGTTTATATAGAAACGATACATAATTATCAAGATCCAAAAGAAATGGATCTAAAAACCCCCTCATCTATATTTAGTTTCTTGTTTCAAATAATCAAGGAGAATATCAAATCTGATCTCCAAGTCTAATTGATGAGGTGGCTTGTCAACTGTTGTCCATGAGATTTTTTAGGAAAATAAATCTGGCAAATTCCTGAAAAATAGGGTCCAACAATCTCTTCGTATCTCTCAAACGATGATATTTGTGTAAAAACAAAGAGAGTTTTTAGTGAAGGGGAATTTTCCCAACAAAAACCTCTTTTGGTTTCAATGAATTCATCTCCAGCTATTCTGAAACCTCTCCCAAAATTACTGACTAAAACATGAAATGATTTATTCTAAAATCTCAGAAAAATAGGCCTCAAAGATAAATTCAAATCTCTTAAAATGTGATAGTTGTTTAAAAACTGAGAGAGGTTTTTGTGAAGGGGAATGTTCCCAAAAAAAAATGCTTTTGGTTTCAACGAATTCATCTCCCGCTGTTTTGAAACCTCTCCCAAAATTACTGACTAAAAAAGGAAATTATTTATTGTGAAATCTCAGAAAAATAGGCCTCAAAAATAAATTTGAATCTCTTAAAATGTGATAGATGTGTAAACACCGAGAGAGGTTTTTGTGAAGGGGCATGTTCCCAACAAAAACCTCTTTTGGTTTCAATGAATTCATCTCCAGTTGTTCCGAAACCTCTCTTGAGGATAAAGACTAAAACAGGTTAAAAAAAACCCAGAGTATTTCCCGTAGCTTCTTAATATTGTCCTTTTCACTTCTAACTTTAACTTTAAACTCTGGGAATTCCTCTATAGGTGCAGGTTGGTTCATGTCTATAGCAGCCTGAAGTTTCCTTAATTTGATCTGGTATCTAGAATATAATCTGGAGCTATGAACTTCATCATCAGTACTATCTGAATCCTTGGCCTCTAGGAGATTTGGAATTTGATCTGAATCTACAGAATGATAGTGTTTGTCATCAGAAACCCCACCTGTACCGTTAAACACGGCTTCAACTTTTGATGATATAGTGTTTTCTCTTGTTATAGGTCTTGTAGAGTACTGAGCAATTTGTTTTCCTTTTCCTTGTGTCTTCCCTAAGTTTTTTATTTTCTTTTTCATTCCTGTGCAATGGATGTATCTCTGCCTGTTCTTTATACCTGTTTTAGAATCTTCATAATTGTCCTCTATGACTATAAGGTTCTATTTTTTTATGGATGGATCAAACATAGCCTTAGAGTTTAACTTGAATTTGTTGACAACCCTAGTGGAGTTTCTCCTAGGGTATTTAGGCACAAGTGTAGGTTTCTTCCCCTGTTTTTTGCCTTTGGCACCTTTCTTAATGGTTGATTTATGTTTATTCTTGACTGTGGATTGAATTGGGTTAACATTATAATCTTCATCTTCATCCACTTCCATTTTTATCTATGTATCATGAAGCATATCAATATCTGCATCGGGTTTTGATTTCTTACCTCTACCGGTAGTAGCTTCTTCATGGCCTTTATCTACAGGGGCATCAACAATGCTTTGCTGAGTTTACTGGCCCTTGTTACCCTGGTTGCAAATGTTTCTTCTTTAATTGGGGATTCATTAACTGTACCACTCTGTTTCTGTATAGTTGATCTCTTCCCTTTGGCCTTTTTAAATTTTCTTAGCTGTGAATCATTTCCTAAAGACTGGATTAGCCAATCCCAATATCTTTTGATTGTTTAAAGAGGAGATGACCAATGTATTTATTAAACCTTGGTGAAAAAGACTGCCTTTGGTTGTAGCAGGATGAGACTGCACCCTCTTGGACATTTTAGATAAACTCTTAAGTAGGAAATAGGGTAAATTGAGAGGATAATCCCCATTAATGTGAATTAACAGTTTGATATGGTAAATATAAACCAGTGAAAACCTACCGTCACAAGTGATATACCTGTGGATGATCATCAAAGCAGGATGTCATTCCTTCTTTACCCATCTATGTGGAATTCCCTTTTTTTAGTTAGGGTTTTGTTTTTTTGTGATTAAGAACCGATTCATGAATTCCATAACCACATTCCCTTTCTTCCACCACCTTTCTCCACCAATTGGCAATTTACAAGCTCTTGCAATTGAATGCTCAGTCACCATCATCAACAATTTCCCAATTACAACTTCAAAGCCATCAAAATTCTGTGCGAAGATCATTGAGATCTGTTAATCGCGTCCCTGGAAGGTTGTAAGAAACTCAAATAAACCTGCATCTTTAAACCTCTACACCATTTGGGGTCATGCTTCAAGTAATTATGTGCCCTCTGGTTCCAATCTAATAATCTGTCCACTCTTCTTTGGTGCCATGCTGCTGATATAGTCATGTAAACAGATCTATGAGGTTTGGAACTGAGATCTTTAAAACCTGTGACTGTTAGAAACAATAATCCCTTTTAATCAATCTCTGCACACAACATCCGATATATTATAATAACATGTGATAGTGTTGTTTTAATGATATCAGGACGTGCTTGATTTGATGCAGGTCAGGCTAGTACAACTTGATCCCTTGCATATGATGGTTACAACTGCAACATCAACTTGAGCAAAGATTGTGGAGAGCATGCAGATCCTCTAATCATGATTTGCGCAATTATGATGTGATCAGGGTGAGCCAGCATGTAAAAACATGATTATCCTTGACGTTGTAGGAATAACACTATTCCTATAGCACAAGTCATGGCTTGGCAGAAATTTTGAAAATTCAAAAATTAATAGACAAGTGATGTGACAGGATTCATCAAATCAAATCCTAAACCTTTAAAAACTTAAGAAAATCATTTTAAAGGTGCAAAAATTGCAAAACATGACAAATTAAACCAAGGGGTAAAAATTAAATTTCAGGCAACAAAGCATAAGCAGGGAGGATTAAGGATTAGGGACACTCTCTTAATCAAAAACAAAGTTAGAGACTAACAAAAGGAATGTTGGTTTTCTTGGTTAAGGGTTTCCAGGGTAAAATCTCGGTGTACTGTGTGATTTCTTGTTTTCATTTGCATTCTTGATTAAATTCTTCTTCTCTTCTACTAATATTAGTGTGGAAGTGTCCTGCATTTCTTGACATGTGGTATCAGAGCTTAGGTTTTCCCTAACAAGTGAGTTATCAGAGCGGTGTAATGCTTTGGCAAGTAT
Organism: Picea glauca; assembly: GCA_000966675.3. Taxonomy (NCBI): domain Eukaryota; kingdom Viridiplantae; phylum Streptophyta; class Pinopsida; order Pinales; family Pinaceae; genus Picea; species Picea glauca. The sequence goes on along the minus strand of JZKD02S2285866.1, from coordinate 52,242 downwards.
ATCAGATCTTGATCTGCAAATCTTGAATATGATAACTAAACCCTAGGTACAGTAAGAGTTGTAAGTCATCAATTGTTTTACAGATCGCGGAAAAGAATGGTGAGCAATTCCATAATAGAGATAGAAAGATTCAATGGCCATAATTTTGAGCTTTGGAAGCTTAAAATGGAAGATCTTCTTGTGGTTCGAGAACGATGGACAACGGTTTGTCCAAGTACCGAGTCGACAGGCATGTCAATGGAAGAATGGAAGGAACTCGAAAGAAAAGAAAGAAGTACGATTCGACTTTGTCTGTAGATTTAGTGTTGTTGAATGTCTCGGGTGAAGATTCAACCAATAAATTGTGGGACAAGAAGCTTATACCAGTCAAAATATATGGTAAATAAGTCATTTCTCATAAAGAAACTATATCTTCTGAGGATGAGTGATGGAAGTTCAATGACTGAGCATTTAAATGTGTTTAAGATCGTGTTAAGACAATTATCATTTGAGGATATAAAGATCATTGATGAGGAGAAGTGTATCAACCTATTATGTTATTTTCTGGACTCCTTGGATAGCTTAGTCGTGGCTATTGGGAGTAATAGAACCACACTAACACTAGAGGAAGTGGTTGCTTCTCTGTTGTCAAAACAAACGATAAGGAACAACATGAAAGGATTGACCAAAGATGCTCTGGTAGAGAGAGGTCGACCGGTAGACAGAGACAAAGGTAGATTCTCCAGTAGAAAGTTCAAGTTGAAGGGGTAGATCTAAATACCTGGTTTAGTTGGCGCTAAGATGCTAGAAATGCGGTAAAGTTGGGCACTATAAAAAGGACTATGAGTCGAAGGTAACAGAAGGAAGTGTCGAATCCGATGAGAAGAAGTCGACTGAGAGAAAAACAACCTCGGAAAAAGGAGGTAATGTGTACCTGGCATCGACTAGTACACAGTCGAATCAAGATGTTTAGTTGATCGAATCAGGAGCATCCTATCATATGACACCACATAAAGAATGGTTATGTGAATATGAACAATATGATGGGGGTGATGTGTTCTTATGGGATGACTCGACAACCAGAATTGTCGAACGGGGAAGATTCTGACTAACACTGTAAGATGGGAGGAAAAGAACCCTTCTAGGTGCGCTACACATTTCGGGTTTTGCAAGAAATTTGATATTTGTCAGAAAGATGACTGATGCAGGCATGCATACTCTGTTTTAGAAGGATTCTTGCAAGATGGTCAGAGGTGCGAAGGTCTTAATGAGAAGAGTTTGGATTGGTACCCTGTATAAGTTGTTAGAGAATGTCAACTCGATTGGATGCAACAAGAATGTTGCTCCTAAAATCTACTCGACTTGAATCGATGTCGACACAACTCGATTTGAATTGATGTTGACATAGCTCGAATCGACTCGAGACACCTCGACTCGAATTGAAAAGACATGATGAACCCAACCTGACCAGGTTATGGCATGAGGGAATGGGACATATTGGAGAAAAAGGACTTCGAGTTATGTAAAGAAAAAGTATGGTCAAAGGTTTTTCTTAACGTGGGCTAGAAGTTGACTTTTATATATGGAAAATAAAGTTGGGTGAGGTTCTTGTTATCACACAATTTGTACTTATTCCAAAGGAAAAGGTTAAAGGAAGGAAAATTGGCATAACAGGAGGTTAGCCTATCACTGTCACCTCAACAATATACCTCTTTCTATTTATGGTTGATGGCCCACGGGAGACGTCCCCGCTGACCTAGGGGTTTGAGAAGGCAAAGGTTAAAGTGTTTATAAAAGTATCCCCTCTCACAAGTCACACTGATCAGAAAAGTCTCAGGTTTTTAACCAATGAAGAAATGAATTATTCAAATGTACCTGCCCAGAACAAAGCAACAAGAAAATATATCTTTTGCAAGCACAACTTGTTGTTAGTACTTCATAAAACCACGATATTTATCAATAAAAGCAATAGTTGATATATGATGAAGCAAACAAATTTTTATAACAAAAATGTTTATGAGATAATAACTTCACAACAAATGCCTTGAAATGGCTTCACAATGACCAAGAATAATTACTCAATAACAACAAAGTACTAGCATTTGTCAGAAGCTCATTTGGCGGTGTATTAATCAACTTTTCAATTTCTTTTAGGTGCTTTTAGTGCCACAATAGATGGTTGTAGCCTAATTTTGTAACAACAAAAAGCAGGTTAGTAGATTAGTCTATTCTAGGGTTAGGAATAGTTAGTAGAGAGCTTAAGGTAAAAGTTTTGAGGGTGGATTTCATCAATCACTCAAATGTAAGGCTTAAATCAATGCTTTTAGGGTAAATGGAGTCTCTTTTAGCAGTGGCAATATTGAAGGAACAAATTGATAATAAGAGAGCTAGAGACAAGAAGGTCAATGACTGAAGTGTTGGTAGCCCAAGGCTTCAATCACTAGACCTTAAGGGGAAAATGGCCACTAGGAAGTAGGTAACCCTAGGCCCTAGCAGTTTTCCTCCTTCTTTAGCTCAAAGATGAAGTAAATGATGGATAGATGAAGTAAAAGGTGCTAGGGTGTTGCAATGGCAAGGCCCTTAGCAAAAACGCTTCAAGAATATTGGGTTTCTAGCATAATCTAGTAGGTGAAAGTTATTAAGGCAAGAACAATAACATGTGCTTTAGCCTCCTAGGGTTTTAAGCCAACAATTTAATAATCTTAGAATAAATGCAAGATAAATATAACCATAACCATTCAATGAAGAAGAGTTGCAGAAAATTTACTTACATTCACCAAGAATCATCTAGAAATAAGCCTAGTTGAACAGTTCCACCAAGAAAAATCATAAAATACTCCAAAAATAGCCTCCTTCAAGAAGTGTGCACAAAATTTCAGCCAAGAAACCCTAATTAGGGCGCAAATTTCATTCACTTAAGTGTGAGTGAAAGATCATGAAAAATAAGAGTGTTTTTTCCCTTATTTATACAGTTACAATGACTAGAATAAAGTCAAAAAGGCCGACATGGCCATTTTACATGTAATATCCAACTTTTACATAAAAATGACAATTTAAACCCTAAATCAAGCAAAATATGTGATGCCATGCCCCATTAGGGTGACATTAGTCATCTCTAGTGAAACATTGGCCTCCAAGAACAAAACGTTAGGCCTCCTAAGGCCTCTAGATCAAGCCACATGTGCCACTTGGCACATAACTGCCTCCAAGGTGTCCATCAAACACTGGTGACGTCAAGGGTCATAGAGGTGACATCGTGGGCCTTTCAAGGCCAAAATCATAGTAGGAGGGAAAGACCCCCCTGGGTCTAGGCCTACTAGGTTATCTCTGGTGGAACCTCCTCCTCTCTCTCTGGTGCAAGCCTCTGACCTATCTTTTCCCATGGCTAGGGTCTCAACATCCATCTGGTGGGATTTTATCCCTATGGAGGTCCGAACTAATCATCTCCCCATGTGTACCTATCCATCGGGTGTGGCCCTGCAACAACAACAAGTACGCCCTCCATGGGCTCATAAGTCACAGGGATCATGGCAATGTCAATCACATCTAATAATCAAGTTATATAAACATGTGCATAAAACCCCCTTTTCCCAGACAAGTGCTCAAAGACGTTATGATATTCTACAATCCAGGTTTGGAGAGGATGTCAGGAGGTCCTACTGGGATAATTCTCATTGGACGTGGGATGTTTCTAGTTGAAAAAAAATCCAGGCCATGTAAGTGGATGAGGTGGTGTAGGGATGTTTGAGCAATGGGTGCAGTGATGACAGGGGAATGTATGGCCTACCTATGGGTGCCTCTGAAGAGGGTGAGATACACCTTGTCATGGATGCAAATGTTTCCAAGCCCATTCAATGCCTTTTACCTTTTTATCTTATTTCTTTTTCTTTCAAGATAATAGTTAGGGGACACTGCCCTGGCATGGTGACCAGTGGTGACAATGTTACCCACAAGCATTTCACGGAGATGAGAAGGTTGGCTCATGATGAGACCCCCTTTCTCTTGGCTATGCCACCAAGAGTCACTGCCCTGGCATGGTGANATGTGACAGGATTCATCAAATCAAATCCTAAACCTTTAAAAACTTAAGAAAATCATTTTAAAGGTGCAAAAATTGCAAAACATGACAAATTAAACCAAGGGGTAAAAATTAAATTTCAGGCAACAAAGCATAAGCAGGGAGGATTAAGGATTAGGGACACTCTCTTAATCAAAAACAAAGTTAGAGACTAACAAAAGGAATGTTGGTTTTCTTGGTTAAGGGTTTCCAGGGTAAAATCTCGGTGTACTGTGTGATTTCTTGTTTTCATTTGCATTCTTGATTAAATTCTTCTTCTCTTCTACTAATATTAGTGTGGAAGTGTCCTGCATTTCTTGACATGTGGTATCAGAGCTTAGGTTTTCCCTAACAAGTGAGTTATCAGAGCGGTGTAATGCTTTGGCAAGTATATCAGATCTTGATCTGCAAATCTTGAATATGATAACTAAACCCTAGGTACAGTAAGAGTTGTAAGTCATCAATTGTTTTACAGATCGCGGAAAAGAATGGTGAGCAATTCCATAATAGAGATAGAAAGATTCAATGGCCATAATTTTGAGCTTTGGAAGCTTAAAATGGAAGATCTTCTTGTGGTTCGAGAACGATGGACAACGGTTTGTCCAAGTACCGAGTCGACAGGCATGTCAATGGAAGAATGGAAGGAACTCGAAAGAAAAGAAAGAAGTACGATTCGACTTTGTCTGTAGATTTAGTGTTGTTGAATGTCTCGGGTGAAGATTCAACCAATAAATTGTGGGACAAGAAGCTTATACCAGTCAAAATATATGGTAAATAAGTCATTTCTCATAAAGAAACTATATCTTCTGAGGATGAGTGATGGAAGTTCAATGACTGAGCATTTAAATGTGTTTAAGATCGTGTTAAGACAATTATCATTTGAGGATATAAAGATCATTGATGAGGAGAAGTGTATCAACCTATTATGTTATTTTCTGGACTCCTTGGATAGCTTAGTCGTGGCTATTGGGAGTAATAGAACCACACTAACACTAGAGGAAGTGGTTGCTTCTCTGTTGTCAAAACAAACGATAAGGAACAACATGAAAGGATTGACCAAAGATGCTCTGGTAGAGAGAGGTCGACCGGTAGACAGAGACAAAGGTAGATTCTCCAGTAGAAAGTTCAAGTTGAAGGGGTAGATCTAAATACCTGGTTTAGTTGGCGCTAAGATGCTAGAAATGCGGTAAAGTTGGGCACTATAAAAAGGACTATGAGTCGAAGGTAACAGAAGGAAGTGTCGAATCCGATGAGAAGAAGTCGACTGAGAGAAAAACAACCTCGGAAAAAGGAGGTAATGTGTACCTGGCATCGACTAGTACACAGTCGAATCAAGATGTTTAGTTGATCGAATCAGGAGCATCCTATCATATGACACCACATAAAGAATGGTTATGTGAATATGAACAATATGATGGGGGTGATGTGTTCTTATGGGATGACTCGACAACCAGAATTGTCGAACGGGGAAGATTCTGACTAACACTGTAAGATGGGAGGAAAAGAACCCTTCTAGGTGCGCTACACATTTCGGGTTTTGCAAGAAATTTGATATTTGTCAGAAAGATGACTGATGCAGGCATGCATACTCTGTTTTAGAAGGATTCTTGCAAGATGGTCAGAGGTGCGAAGGTCTTAATGAGAAGAGTTTGGATTGGTACCCTGTATAAGTTGTTAGAGAATGTCAACTCGATTGGATGCAACAAGAATGTTGCTCCTAAAATCTACTCGACTTGAATCGATGTCGACACAACTCGATTTGAATTGATGTTGACATAGCTCGAATCGACTCGAGACACCTCGACTCGAATTGAAAAGACATGATGAACCCAACCTGACCAGGTTATGGCATGAGGGAATGGGACATATTGGAGAAAAAGGACTTCGAGTTATGTAAAGAAAAAGTATGGTCAAAGGTTTTTCTTAACGTGGGCTAGAAGTTGACTTTTATATATGGAAAATAAAGTTGGGTGAGGTTCTTGTTATCACACAATTTGTACTTATTCCAAAGGAAAAGGTTAAAGGAAGGAAAATTGGCATAACAGGAGGTTAGCCTATCACTGTCACCTCAACAATATACCTCTTTCTATTTATGGTTGATGGCCCACGGGAGACGTCCCCGCTGACCTAGGGGTTTGAGAAGGCAAAGGTTAAAGTGTTTATAAAAGTATCCCCTCTCACAAGTCACACTGATCAGAAAAGTCTCAGGTTTTTAACCAATGAAGAAATGAATTATTCAAATGTACCTGCCCAGAACAAAGCAACAAGAAAATATATCTTTTGCAAGCACAACTTGTTGTTAGTACTTCATAAAACCACGATATTTATCAATAAAAGCAATAGTTGATATATGATGAAGCAAACAAATTTTTATAACAAAAATGTTTATGAGATAATAACTTCACAACAAATGCCTTGAAATGGCTTCACAATGACCAAGAATAATTACTCAATAACAACAAAGTACTAGCATTTGTCAGAAGCTCATTTGGCGGTGTATTAATCAACTTTTCAATTTCTTTTAGGTGCTTTTAGTGCCACAATAGATGGTTGTAGCCTAATTTTGTAACAACAAAAAGCAGGTTAGTAGATTAGTCTATTCTAGGGTTAGGAATAGTTAGTAGAGAGCTTAAGGTAAAAGTTTTGAGGGTGGATTTCATCAATCACTCAAATGTAAGGCTTAAATCAATGCTTTTAGGGTAAATGGAGTCTCTTTTAGCAGTGGCAATATTGAAGGAACAAATTGATAATAAGAGAGCTAGAGACAAGAAGGTCAATGACTGAAGTGTTGGTAGCCCAAGGCTTCAATCACTAGACCTTAAGGGGAAAATGGCCACTAGGAAGTAGGTAACCCTAGGCCCTAGCAGTTTTCCTCCTTCTTTAGCTCAAAGATGAAGTAAATGATGGATAGATGAAGTAAAAGGTGCTAGGGTGTTGCAATGGCAAGGCCCTTAGCAAAAACGCTTCAAGAATATTGGGTTTCTAGCATAATCTAGTAGGTGAAAGTTATTAAGGCAAGAACAATAACATGTGCTTTAGCCTCCTAGGGTTTTAAGCCAACAATTTAATAATCTTAGAATAAATGCAAGATAAATATAACCATAACCATTCAATGAAGAAGAGTTGCAGAAAATTTACTTACATTCACCAAGAATCATCTAGAAATAAGCCTAGTTGAACAGTTCCACCAAGAAAAATCATAAAATACTCCAAAAATAGCCTCCTTCAAGAAGTGTGCACAAAATTTCAGCCAAGAAACCCTAATTAGGGCGCAAATTTCATTCACTTAAGTGTGAGTGAAAGATCATGAAAAATAAGAGTGTTTTTTCCCTTATTTATACAGTTACAATGACTAGAATTAAGTCAAAAAGGCCGACATGGCCATTTTACATGTAATATCCAACTTTTACATAAAAATGAAAATTTAAACCCTAAATCAAGCAAAATATGTGATGCCATGCCCCATTAGGGTGACATTAGGCATCTCTAGTGAAACATTGGCCTCCAGGAACAAAACGTAGGCCTCCTAAGGCCTCTAGATCAAGCCACATGTGCCACTTGGCACATAACTGCCTCCAAGGTGTCCATCAAACACTGGTGACGTCAAGGGTCATATAGGTGACATCATGGGCCTTTCAAGGCCAACATCATAGTAGGAGGGAAAGACCCCCCTGGGTCTAGGCCTACTAGGTTATCTCTGGTGGAACGTCCTCCTCTCTCTCTGGTGCAAGCCTCTGACCTATCTTTTCCCATGGCTAGGGTCTCAACATCCATCTGGTGGGATTTTAGCCCTATGGAGGTCTGAACTAATCATCTCCCCATGTGTACCTATCCATCGGGTGTGGCCCTGCAACAACAACAAGTACGCCCTCCATGGGCTCATAAGTCACATGGATCATAGCAATGCCAATCACATCTAATAATCAAGTTATATAAACATGTGCATAAAACCCCCTTTTCCCAGACAAGTGCTCAAAGACGTTATGCTATTCTACAATCCAGGTTTGGAGAGGATGTCAGGAGGTCCTACTGGGATAATTCTCATTGGACGTGGGATGTTTCTAGTTGAAAAAAAATCCAGGCCATGTAAGTGGATGAGGTGGTGTAGGGATGTTTGAGCAATGGGTGCAGTGATGACAGGGGAATGTATGGCCTACCTATGGGTGCCTCTGAAGAGGGTGAGATACACCTTGTCATGGATGCAAATGTTTCCAAGCCCATTCAATGCCTTTTACCTTTTTATCTTATTTCTTTTTCTTTCAAGATAATAGTTAGGGGACACTGCCCTGGCATGGTGACCAGTGGTGACAATGTTACCCACAAGCATTTCACGGAGATGAGAAGGTTGGCTCATGATGAGACCCCCTTTCTCTTGGCTATGCCACCAAGAGTCACTGCCCTGGCATGGTGAATAGTTGAATGGTAGTGTCATACTGCTACATTCCCATGGACCTAATAGGTTGGCTCGTGATGAGACCCCCAATCCTCCAACTAGGTCTTGACTTCTTTTATTTTATGGGTCCCTATAGGCTGGCTCGTGATGAGACCCCCTATCCTACAACTAGCAGTTTCTTGCTGAGAAGCCTTTTATTGCTTTCTCGGGGATCCCTGNGACCAGTGGTGACAATGTTACCCACAAGCATTTCACGGAGATGAGAAGGTTGGCTCATGATGAGACCCCCTTTCTCTTGGCTATGCCACCAAGAGTCACTGCCCTGGCATGGTGACTAGTTGAATGGTAGTGTCATACTGCTACATTCCCATGGACCTAATAGGTTGGCTCGTGATGAGACCCCCAATCCTCCAACTAGGTCTTGACTTTTTTTATTTTATGGGTCCCTATAGGCTGGCTCGTGATGAGACCCCCTATGCTACAACTAGCAGTTTCTTGCTGAGAAGCCTTTTATTGATTTCTCGGGGATCCCTGGGAAAAGCATCTGAAGGTTTTATTTTTTTGGCTTTTATCTTTTGCCAGCTACTTTTACCCTCTGGGCCTTTATCCCCTTCTTCCCACAAGGTAAGGCACAACCCTTTGCTAGATTGGCAAACTCAATGCCCGAACCAATGTAAGGGATGGATGAGAGGCAAAAAGATGAAAGTGATAAGTATGGTAGGAATGGATGATGACCTTTCATGAACCCACCCAGTGGCAACTCAAACCCTATGGGAACCAACTTGCTAGGGAATCCTGTCATTCCCCCTAGGTGTGGACAAATGGAAAGGCATAAGTTCCAAGCACACGTCAGCAGTAAAAAGAATTAAATGCACATATTCAAATGTTTTGAGAATCAGAGTGACATATACCATGTGTTACACATCAACATTACTCACTTTGGCAAGTGTCGCAAGTGTCGCATGTTGCTCGCAAGTGTCACATGTTACTCGCAAGTGTCGCATGTTGCTCATAAGTGTCGCATGTTGCTCACAAGTGTCGCAAGTATCAATCAAAGCATACTGCCATGATGATGACACTAAGGAGACACTTAAAATGCCTCAAACACTTGATCTGGAGAAGGAGGAATGGATAACTGGAGATAAGAACCTCTTGCCACCTGAAAGGAGCACTTAATTTAAGGTTTTGGGAGAGAGCGCTCCCCCACATCTCCCTTAGGAGCGTTGGCACTCCCCTATAAGGTGCTAGGGAGCGTTATAGCACCAAACTTCTCTTCTGAGGGAGCACTATAGACTTTCATACGTGATCTTGTGGTCTCCCAAAAAAGGAATATTGTTGGTAGCGGGAATGCGAGCATCGGTTGTGCAGAAATCCAACTGATCAACAGTGACAATTTTTCCCTGGTGAGGAAATTGTACACATCGAAAGACCGACGAGACAATGACAGTCATAGCATAAAACCAACTTCTTCCAAGTAACAAGTTGTAATCGAGGGGAGCATCGACCACCTCAACATCAACAATAACAGTTTTGCCACCCAATTGGATGGGCAGGGACTGTAAAAGCCCATGGGGATGAAAACCTCGCCCATCGAAGGTGCGTAACATCGTTGGGGATTTGTTGAGTGCTGGTGATTTTAAACCTTTCCAACATGCTAAAGACATGACACAAGTTGAGGCTCCCTCATCCAGAATAGTTCGATGGATTTATTGATTGTGAACAACAACATCAACTTGGAAAGCAAGTTGGTGGGAGAGTCGAGACGCATAATTATCCAGGTTAAACATGATTTGATTAGACAACTCAGGATCAACAATGCCAAGAGTAGTCAAGAGCATTCTACGTTGACTGGGACAGTGCTGTAGAACTTCTAACGCAGACATAGCACACGGTGCTTGAGCCAAATCTTCAACAATGTTGTAGTTTTGGGCAGCACGTGAACTAGGATTAAAGGTAACTTTGCAGATAGTGCTCTTAGGAGTACGTAAGATAGAGTCGAACGCGGGTTTCTCAATCTAAAGTGGTCCAGACGGAGGATTAACCGATGGAATACTAACAGAGGATGATGATGGATCCGATAAAGTGTCGGTACCGTTAGTGTCTTTTCCTTTTTCAGGGTTACCTAGTGTGTCGTAGGTCTTAGAGCAAGTGGTCAAATTGATCCCATTAAACATATAAATTTGTGTAGTGATCATCACCACAAATGATACACGGAAATTTCAATTTCTGTTGTGGTTGCTTTTCGGTAGCAGGTGTTTGATTTTTGGGTTTTTCATTATTATTTTGTGATTTATTCTTTGTCTTCTTCTTACCTTCGGATTGTTGTGAAGGGGCAGATTGAACTGCATTCACCTCAGAGATCTAAGTTTGGGGGGAGGTAGAGGAGGGTGTAGTTGGTTTGGAAAGAGATTGAGTTGTGAAGAAACCGATAACACCATTCACATGAGATGAGGATGATGTCTTAGAAGGATCGGTATTAGCTCGAGCAACATTCAGAAGAAAATCATACAAAGTACTAGATTGGGAATAAACCAAGTCTAAGTACTAAGCCCGAGCAATGGCTTGTTCCTCTGTGACCGCACCACCCATAGCGACATCGTGAGAGATTAGGGGTAACAGTGATTTAGTAAACCATTCTACCAAGAGCATGTCAGGAATGACTGCCTTGATCATCCTTCGTCGTCGCCTCCACTCATGAATATGATCATAGATATGCACGGAGTTGGTTTGGCAAAGGGAGGTCAAGAGTTCAGTACTTGTCTTGTAGCGAATAGGCAGTTGAAAGTGYRTGAGGAAAGACATGGMAAGGGAATTGAAATCATGAAAAGAAGCACGTGGTAGTTCAATTTACCACTTTGCTGCCGAACTGGTAAGCGTTCGCTGGAAAAGACGCAAACGTAMAGAATCATCCATGAGGGAGTTTGATGAACACCACAAATGGAAAGTCATCACRTGGTTGTTTGGATCTTCACCAGGGTTTCCGTCAAACTTCGGAATATCAGAAGGAAGCTTAGCTGGAATGACTGGCCAAACTGGTGAATGAGAAATATGATCATTAGTTAACCGAGACAAGTCTGGGAGATCCAGAGTCGCAAGGAAAGGTAGTTGTCGGTTAATGTGTGAATGATATTGGTGCGGCATAGGAACACCAGTAGGACCATAGATTGGGTTAGATGGAGGGTTGTAACCAGTAGGTCCTCCTACATACGGTTGTTGTTGGCCAGGGTAAGAAGGATTCGACGGTGCATGCGAAACATGGGCATAACCTGGTGGGTTCTGAACATTATATGCCGGGAGATTTATTTTCCCTTGAGGAGGATAAACATTTTGGCCTTGAGAATGGTAAGGAGTAGATCCCGGAGGCGGATACACATGAGGCCCATAAGAAGGATAAGACTGTGGTCCCAGAGAACTCCAGGTGGTGTTTTGGATACTGCTCGGATATGATTGCCTGTAAGATGTTCTGGGAGGGACAGTATTGGATACTCCTAATAGTAAGTTATTATACAAGTGCCCCCCAATGTGGGGTTGAGTAAAAGTGCCTCCTGAGGATGCTCCCCAAGATTGTGAAGGGTTTCCAGCAAACGGGGGTTGCCCCCCTACCAACGGTGTATTCACGATCGTGGTGTGACTGACAAACGAAGGTTGCCCTCCAAGAGGAGTATGAAAAGGGGGTTGTCCCCCGGGAGGGGCAGGCCTGCTATGGAAAGGTAGTCCTCTAGGAGGGAAAGGTATGTTGGATGGTGGTTTCCCTCCAGCCGGTTGTTTTTGTCCAGCAGGGGTCTGCATTCTCAGGTGAGAAGATGTCTCAGCAGGATCATGTGGAACATGCAACGTTGTAGAGTAAAAGCTTGTAGAAACAGGGGTAGAGATTGAAGTGCTTTGGGGAAGAGTAGAGGTGATGAGTCCAACATTAGAATGGACTTGTGTTGGTGTAGCAGTAGGGTGAATAACTTGATCGACCGGGTGATTCGTGGTTTGACCGGATGGTCTTGGTTCACTAGGAGGATCATGAGGAGGAAAGGGTTGTCGAATAGATTCGAAATGCTCATAGAGATCGCGTCCCAATGAAGTCCTCCATACAAAACGAGCAGGTGTGGGATTGGTTGCTACTGCAGTGCTAGGATGAATAGGAGTCCTATAATCATCACCAAATAGTGGTTATGTGGATCCCATATATGTTTTAGTAAAGATCCTCTTCGGTAATCGTGGGACTTCTTCGTCTATGACGTTCCCAAGGGAGTCTAAACGAACCAAAAGTGGTTCGAGAGGAGTTATCGACACAGGTGTGGTGGGATTTTCAACCGTGCCCAAAGCGTCATCTGGGTTATCTAACGGGGGAGCAATAGCACTTCCGGCAACAGATGGATTTTCTACCTCTCTACGGTAGTTGTCTTCTGGAGGGTTAGAAGGTAAAGGTTGATAGCCTTCCGGAGGCAGCCCTTTCATCCTACATGATCGACGAAGACCTTTATCGTCTACGAGCTCAATTGTGGAGAATAACAGATCACACTGAAAATCTAGGGCCAACTAACAAAAAGAAACAACATGCACTAAGAAATCTAGGAATCAACCAAGCAGACAAAGCTTCTCTCGATGACCATACTAGTTGGTGATGAAATCCAACGTCACGTGATCAAGTCAAGAAGGGGCGGGGATATGGTGGAACAGTTACAATGGATACATGCTTAACGGACTTATGCCTTGGTGCAATCTTCCATGCAGTAATTGTGGATTTACTCTCCAAGGAGCCCGAGTGAGTTTGACCAATGTCTGTTCCAGGTACAGTGAGACTTCCCTTCACCATCANTGCTAAAGACATGACACAAGTTGAGGCTCCCTCATCCAGAATAGTTCGATGGATTTATTGATTGTGAACAACAACATCAACTTGGAAATCAAGTTGGTGGGAGAGTCGAGACGCATAATTATCCAGGTTAAACATGATTTGATTGGACAACTCAGGATCAACAATGCCAAGAGTAGTCAAGAGCGTTCTACGTTGACTGGGACAGTGCTGTAGAACTTCTAACGCAGACATAGCACACGGTGCTTGAGCCAAATCTTCAACAATGTTGTAGTTTTGGGCAGCACGTGAACTAGGATTAAAGGTAACTTTGCAGATAGTGCTCTTAGGAGGACGTAAGATAGAGTCGAACGCGGGTTTCTCAATCTAAAGTGGTCCAGATGGAGGATTAACTGATGGAATACTAACAAAGGATGATGATGGATCCGGTAAAGTGTTGGTATCGTTAGTGTCTTTTCCTTTTTCAGGGTTACCTGGTGTGTCGTAGGTCTTAGAGAAAGTGGTCAAATTGATCCCATTAAACATATAAATATGTGCACTCGATGAGGCCTCATCATTAGGATCGCTAGAACTACCCCCAGGAGAGGGGGTTTGAGCAACCATGGATTGTTGTTGTGGAAAAGGTTGAGTAAGCACATCGAGTTGTGACTTCCCTTGAGACATTTTGGCCACTTCATTGCAAAGTGGACAATCTCGAGTGTAGTGATCGTCACCACAAATGATACACGGAAATTTCAATTTCTGTTGTGGTTGCTTTTCGGTAGCAGGTGTTTGATTTTTGGGTTTTTCATTATTAGTTTGTGATTTATTCTTTGTCTTCTTCTTACCTCCGGATTGTTGTGAAGGGGCAGATTGAACTGCATTCACCTCAGATATCTAAGTTTGGGGGGAGGTAGAGGAGGGTGTAGTTGGTTTGGAAAGAGATTGAGTTGTGAAGAAACTGATAACACCATTCACATGAGATGAGGATGATGGCTTAGAAGGATCGGTATTAGCTCGAGCAGCATTCAAAAGAAAATCATACAAAGTACTAGATTGGGAATAAACCAAGTCTAAGTACTAAGCCCGAGCAATGGCTTGTTCCTCTGTGACCGCACCACCCATAGCGACATCGCGAGAGATTAGGGGTAACAGTGATTTAGTAAACCATTCTACCAAGAGCATGTCAGGAATGACTGCCTTGATCATCCTTCGTCGTCACCTCCACTCATGAATATGATCATAGATATGCACGGAGTTGGTTTGGCAAAGGGAGGTCAAGAGTTCAGTACTTGTCTTGTAGCGAATAGGCAGTTGAAAGTGCATGAGGAAAGACATGGAAAGGGAATTGAAATCATGAAAAGAAGCACGTGGTAGTTCAATTTACCACTTTGCTGCCGAACTGGTAAGCGTTCGCTGGAAAAGACGCAAACGTACAGAATCATCCATGAGGGAGTTTGATGAACACCACAAATGGAAAGTCATCACGTGGTTGTTTGGATCTTCACCAGGGTTTCCGTCAAACTTCGGAATATCAGAAGGAAGCTTAGCTGGAATGACTGGCCAAACTGGTGAATGAGAAATATGATCATTAGTTAACCGAGACAAGTCTGGGAGATCCAGAGTCGCAAGGAAAGGTAGTTGTCGGTTAATGTGTGAATGATATTGGTGCGGCATAGGAACACCAGTAGGACCATAGATTGGGTTAGATGGAGGGTTGTAACCAGTAGGTCCTCCTACATACGGTTGTTGTTGGCCAGGGTAAGAAGGATTCGACGGTGCATGCGAAACATGGGCATAACCTGGTGGGTTCTGAACATTATATGCCGGGAGATTTATTTTCCCTTGAGGAGGATAAACATTTTGGCCTTGAGAATGGTAAGGAGTAGATCCCGGAGGCGGATACACATGAGGCCCATAAGAAGGATAAGACTGTGGTCCCAGAGAACTCCAGGTGGTGTTTTGGATACTGCTCGGATATGATTGCCTGTAAGATGTTCTGGGAGGGACAGTATTGGATACTCCTAATAGTAAGTTATTATACAAGTGCCCCCCAATGTGGGGTTGAGTAAAAGTGCCTCCTGAGGATGCTCCCCAAGATTGTGAAGGGTTTCCAGCAAACGGGGGTTGCCCCCCTACCAACGGTGTATTCACGATCGTGGTGTGACTGACAAACGAAGGTTGCCCTCCAAGAGGAGTATGAAAAGGGGGTTGTCCCCCGGGAGGGGCAGGCCTGCTATGGAAAGGTAGTCCTCTAGGAGGGAAAGGTATGTTGGATGGTGGTTTCCCTCCAGCCGGTTGTTTTTGTCCAGCAGGGGTCTGCATTCTCAGGTGAGAAGATGTCTCAGCAGGATCATGTGGAACATGCAACGTTGTAGAGTAAAAGCTTGTAGAAACAGGGGTAGAGATTGAAGTGCTTTGGGGAAGAGTAGAGGTGATGAGTCCAACATTAGAATGGACTTGTGTTGGTGTAGCAGTAGGGTGAATAACTTGATCGACCGGGTGATTCGTGGTTTGACCGGATGGTCTTGGTTCACTAGGAGGATCATGAGGAGGAAAGGGTTGTCGAATAGATTCGAAATGCTCATAGAGATCGCGTCCCAATGAAGTCCTCCATACAAAACGAGCAGGTGTGGGATTGGTTGCTACTGCAGTGCTAGGATGAATAGGAGTCCTATAATCATCACCAAATAGTGGTTATGTGGATCCCATATATGTTTTAGTAAAGATCCTCTTCGGTAATCGTGGGACTTCTTCGTCTATGACGTTCCCAAGGGAGTCTAAACGAACCAAAAGTGGTTCGAGAGGAGTTATCGACACAGGTGTGGTGGGATTTTCAACCGTGCCCAAAGCGTCATCTAGGTTATCTAACGGGGGAGAAATAACACTTCCGGCAACAGATGGATTTTCTACCTCTCTACGGTAGTTGTCTTATGGAGGGTTAGAAGGTAAAGGTTGATAGCCTTCCGGAGGCAGCCCTTTCATCCTACATGATCGACGAAGACCTTTATCGTCTACGGGCTCAATTGTGGAGAATAACAGATCACACTGAAAATCTAGGGCCAACTAACAAAAAGAAACAGCATGCACTAAGAAATCTAGGAATCAACCAAGCAGACAAAGCTTCTCTCGATGACCGTACTAGTTGGTGATGAAATCCAACGTCACGTGATCAAGTCAAGAAGGGGCGGGGATATGGTGGAACAGTTACAATGGAGACCTGCTTAACAGACTTATGCCTTGGTGCAATCTTCCATGCAGTAATTGTGGATTTACTCTCCAAGGAGCCCGAGTGAGTTTGACCAATGTCTGTTCCAGGTACAGTGAGACTTCCCTTCACCATCACCTTGTGTAAGTCCCTAAAGATTATGGTAACTAAAGATACCAATTCGCAGTGAGTCCCTGGGTGGGTACAGTCGACAGTCCGATCCAGAACGTATGGGTAGGATAACAAGTCTGAAATCAAACCTAAAGGATCCCACACATAATCGTGGGTATACCTTCAAGTGACCCCCAATATACGATCCGACCACTACAAACAGTTGAACCACGAAGGGATAATCTCTGTAACTCACTCAAATGTGACCTAGTGCGTAACCCTTGTGTGAGAGGGGGATCCCAGAAAAACAATACGACAATTGGATTTGACTCTCCCTAACTCAGGATGCTAATGTTTGTTTTGAGAACTTTGGAGAGTT
>JZKD02S2285844.1:17800-34634 GCA_000966675.3 Picea glauca | reverse complement strand
ATGCTACTCATGATATGGGTGCAACATGCACTTGTTTCTACTTAACATAAAATAGCCAAAGTTATTACATGTGGAAAGTTGAATAAACACGTGGCCAATGCCTCTCCCTCATGTTCATGTTGCATACTATTCCATCCTTTGCCACATGTCCCACCATTGTATCTCATCCCTTACGCAATGATGGTTATTAATTTCTTATGTGCACAGAAAGACGTATTATTTATGGTAAAGATACTGTGTAAAGCTTCACTTTATGTGACCTTATTCACACTATATAAAGCTCGTTTTCCTTTCAATGCCAAGGAAGAGTTCAGCTTTACCGGGTCGGGAGAATTCCAAAGTGGGGTCATTGAGTTTGATTGTGGCTATCCACTTTACCATAGAATCAAGTAGTTGGTCGGTGAAACTTATAATAGGCATAGTGGGTCGGGAATGAATCTTTGAAAAACCCTCACATTGAAGAGAGCTTACCACCACCACCCTCACGCGCGGTTTACTTTCCCATCTTGCATGCTTGCCACATTAGTTTGTAAATAAACTAGCCCAGCCACTGAACCTTGTGGTTGATGAACGCCGAGAGGAGATGACAACCATCCAAAATGTCACCTGCCATCGTGTGGAACGTCAAAATGTAGTTTGATGCCGTGCTTCTCGCCAAAACGTTGCTCGCCATATTTTATTATAGTTTATACATGGTAAACATGTTAATGAATAATTAGTGTTAATCAGGCACTTGTGCAATTTTGAAGTGATTTTGACGACTTAGATACCTCTGAGTTATGGTTTCTTAACCAATAGTTAAAAATGATGACCCCACAAATTACAAACACATTTCTAACCAACAAAAAGAATAATTATTTCAAAATTTTCAAAATAATTATGAAATTTTATTCTTAAAATATATAGAAGTATAAAAATGATGAAAGAAAAGGAGCGAAGAATACATCATAAACTAAAATGATACCATAACATTACAAACATTTTAAAATTAAAATTATATATTTATATTTATATAATAATTAGTTGTTCCTCAAAAAATTTATTTTATGTCATGGTCATTTCATTTATCTATCTAACACATTTATTTAACAGAAATAAATATGGGTCAATTGGGTTTAGCTTGAGTGGTTTGCGCTGAAGGGTGTTTTCTCCACCTAAGTTCAATTTTCACAAGCTATTTAAATGAGTAAGCTATAGAAAAAACCTCAACTTTCTACAAAATATAGTTTACCCTGAGTACCTACCCTCCAAATAAGGGGAAGTGTGAATCTATAATACTCTTGAAGTGGATTTAACGTTGTGTATATATTAATGTATTTATTAATTGAAGATGTTTATTAATTTTTAGTGTATTTGTTAATTGAAATAAGTTTATCCAAATATATCCGTATATTATGAATTAAAATTAAAATTGAAGGGAATTCATGATTTTTATTTTTTATCAGTTTCAAAGTCTAATTTTCATGTGTATATTGTTGTGGGTTCACAATACTAGTATCCAAATGTGTGTTTGATGGTCATTAAAATATTTGAGCTTTCGACCATGTTTTCTAGCTCTTAGTGCTTACCTTTATTAATCCCTGTCGTAGGCAAATAGGGATTATAGTGTTTGTTTCTGCATTGACTTGTTGTAGGCAAATAGGGATTATAGCGTTATCTTTTGGGTTGACTTGCTGTAGGCAAATAGGGACTATAGCATTAGCTTTTGAATAAGTATTAGTTCAAGTTTGACTTTTAATACATTGGTTAAATCCCTAGCTTTTTAGTATGGTTTATAATTTTTCTTATTAAATATTTTACATAAAATTATTTCTTTGCATTCTTATTGGTTCTCACAATTTAAGACTTATTGTTTCTTCTCCCAATATAATAATTTTTCATATTTCATTTCTAATGTAATATTTTTAATATAATTGCAATATGCAATTTTTTTCATTGTTACATAACTTAAGTTCTAAGTTTTAAATAACCTAAGTTATAAGTTTGTGAAAAGCTTGCAGTATCAGTGCATTAACACTTAACTTACCAACTCACCTACAACCACATCTATCCCCTGTAATCTCTGACCAACTTATTGCATGGCTATTCACCGCCTTTGCAAACAACTTCAACTGCCCTATGAAGTTTGGAATCTTTAACCACCTTTGCAAGCTCTAACCTTTGCAAACAACTTCAGTTTCCCTATGGATTTTGGAATCTTTAATAGGTGAGTAGCAACCATATCCTACTCAAACAATTTTTACAATGAAGGAAAATAAAAACAGTCTTTTGTCAATAAATTGCATGACTACCTGAGATTATTTCTAGTGTTTACAGTCCCGACTCGTCCAACTTCTTCTTTGAAATCCAGGAAGGGAAAGAGTAGTACAAATAGTTATACAAGTAGAGCCATATCAGTTGTGATGACTTCCTCATGTTGAATATGCTTTCCACACAATCGCCTTATGTGCTAAACAACTGCAACTTGCTCGTATCGGCTCCCAAACCACTACACTCTGCAAGGTTTCGGATTCCACGCACCTAAGGTATTCTCTAGAAACTATTAAAACAATATTTACATCCTTACAGAGTTTGACAATTCAAAATTTCACTGAGATTATTTTGAGATCGCAATTCACTATTTTGAAAGTCATTTGGTCTAGAGTTTCAAATATACTTACAGGTCACTGGTTGTTAAGCTCCCATCCATTTGATAGATAGGGAGATGGTAGGGCCCGAAATTTCTGTGCGACCTCTACTTTGTTCTGGATGTCTGCTTCAGCTTTGGCGCCTGACTGAGGGTACTTTGAGTGTAAGAAGATCTCTGTCTGACTGTCTGTCTGGGTTAAATGGTATGCGTCTGTAAATGCAACATCGAGTGTCATAGTCTATTCAACATGTTCACTCTTTTCTTCTTTGCCTGAAGGTCTATTTATTCGGTAACCCACTGAGTCAATCAATTTTCTAAATCAAAGCCTCTCCAATCACCATGTCAGTTGTCTGCCCACCTGCTGGTGTTTCTTTCCCTTGGCCTGGATCGGAGCAGGCACAAAGTTCGCTTGGAACAAATCCTCTGGGTCGTGCACTACACATACGATTACGCTCCTCCCTTGTGCTCTGTCCAAAGAAATACAGAGCTGGTCCCAGAAGGTTCAATTTAGAAGACATATGGTTGGTCCATATGGTACAGGTACACGAGAGCTGGCAGCAGCCACAAATTGAAGCATAAGCATCTATGTAGCACGTCGTATCTCTTCTATTCAAGGTCGATCGTACTACTTTGTTGCAATTACATAAAAAACATATGGCTGGTGCATATGGGATAGGTCACAGGAGAACATGAATATAATACAGCCACAAATCAGACCGGAACACAAGCTTCTACTACGGAGATAATGTCCAAATGACATTTCCTCCTTTCTCCTTCCAGATAACTCGGCGAATTTCCTACTTAATCTCCAGAACCTTTATCTAGGGAAACAACCTCTCCCTGAATGAATGAGCATTGTAGGTTGTAGTTAGTTGTGATACCGACCACAAAAGACTGAACTATTGAATTGAAGCTCCAACTTCGGGATCAGAGAGTTTTAATAGACCTGCATTTAAAGGAGCAGAGAAAAAATTATTCTTTAGAGCTTGGATAGAAGAGAGAGATGGTGTGCTTGGAGACAAGAAACAGATGGTTAAGTCTCTCTGGATGTTGGACCGACACTGTTTCTGAGCCCCTAGCATTTACACATACTTTTCATGCAAATTCCAAATAGACAGTGTTAAATGCCCTACGTCAATGCTACTTTCTTGGTGTTTGTGGACCTATGGTTGCATGTGGCGGCATTATTTTATCTTGAATCTTGCACATGATATATTTTGTGTTTGTTTCCCTCCTTCCTCCACTGTGGTGATTCTTGGTCGCGTTGTCATTTCTTCCTTATCATTCTTCACCAGAAAATGAACCCTAAAATAATGAAGCTTATGTGAAGGCAATCAATATAAGGAAGGGGGATTATTATGCATCTATAAGTATAAATGCATAATAATCAGTTGTCTTGACACTGGCCAGGTTTACCTCTACGTTCTCTAACCTTCCAATGGGGAAAATTCGGTAAATAAAATTAGATAGGTCTATAGAAAAGATGTAAATAATTTTAAATAATGCATTTCATACAATGCGAGCCACTTGAGTATGATCTCATAAAATCCTTGTGGGCAGTTATGTTTACATTTGTAAAAGCTTTTTGCACATTGCAGCTATGTTTACATTTGTAAAAGTTTTTTGCACATTGGATACCAACAATGTGTGGCGTCATAATTTTCAATCCTTCAGGTATCAGCGTAATGGTAAAAGTTTAGATTGTACAACTGTCTAACAATGGATGAGGAAGAGCTACACATAAAATCGATATAGGGGACTAACCATGGATGTGGAAGAGCCACGTCTAGCATGGGACGGGTACAGACGGTTAATTGCCAATGAATAGATCACAAACTCAAGCATGTGAAATCACAACATATGAGTGGAAACACTCTTAGTTCAGTTCGGTAGAACATCGATGAGAGGAGAATTTATTCAAAGAAGCATACGGCTGAAATAGATGACTCGCTCCATCTTCAAGCTGCAGGAGTTGCTTTGTTGGCTGCACTAAATAATTATTATACGAAAGGTACTGGCCTCTTTTTGTGGTTCTTGCTTGCTCTTTGAAGTTGATTTGGTGTTGTTTCATTTCTTCAATTTGTTCTGATTCCAATACAGATACTATATTCAGTATAAATAGCATTCTTCATCTAGGCTGCTATGTAGCACTTGTTAATTAGTCTCTTCACTTACTTTTGCATTATTTTGGATTATGCAAAAATGTTTCTTTAATAATTTCTCATCTAAAATAAATTTTATGGTAACACTCTCATGGTTAGTTTAGTTAGTCATGGTTAGTTTAGTTAGTCATTATGCAGTTAGTATGGTAATACTGTCATGGTTAGTTTAGTTAGTCATTTTGAGTAAATAACAAGATGGAAAATCTAAAATAGATTTCAATTACATGGTTAATTAGTCTCTTCACTTACTTTTGCATTATTTTGGATTATGCAAAAGTGTTTCTTTAATAATTTCTCACCTAAAATAAATTTCAATAACCATGTAATTGAAATCTATTTTAGATTTTCCATCTTGTTATTTACTCAAAATGACTAACTAAACTAACCATGACAATATTACCATACTAACTGCATAATGACTAACTAAACTAACCATGAGAGTGTTACCATACGTGGATTTAATAGTCAAAACTCTCAATGTTGGAATGGCACGCATACAATGGTATGCACAAATTATTTAAGACATCCCCATCTTTATAACCAAAGGAAACGACCCCAATTTAGAATCCAGCATAGTTTCTTTTGTATTCAAATCTAATAATAACATGAGTTGATATTGCACAACATCATCTATAGGCAGGTACTTGCAGCTTTACTGCTATTGATCTTGTTTTGAGGAGCAAATTGGTACAATTGGTACCATAAATTAATATGAAATATGTAAATAACTTTTAATTCTTATCAATCAAAATTGTAATTATAATATTTCTAAATTTTAATTTTAATAAATGTTTTAAAAATAATAAATATTCATTAAAATGAAAAAATATTATAATATAAATATCTTTTTATATTGTTAAAAATTAAATTTTATTTCTAAATTTTAATTTTAATAAATGTTTTAAAAATAATAAATATTAATTAAAATGAAAAAATATCATAATATAAATATCTTTCTATATTGTTAAAAATTAAACATAAAGTATTGAAATTTTAATATTCAAATATTACAATTAAAATATTAGATTCAAATTATGTTAATATTAAAATATTAACTTCAAATCCTATAGATATTGAAAAATTTTAAAGCATTTGATTGATCTTTCAACAACCTTTTTTATAAAATTACGAGATAACACATCTTTATTAAAATCAAAATATAAGATAATATAATTATGTTATAAAATTGAAAAATAATACATCTTTATTAAAATCCAAACATAAGATAATATAACTATCTTATAACATTGTTCAAGATAACACTTCTTTATTAAAATTAAAATATAAGATAATATAATTATGTTATAAAATTGCAAAATAACACATTTTTATTAAAATCGGAACATATGATAATATAACTATCTTATATCAAAAAATATAATGAGAATTTCTATCATCAANTAAGATAATATAGCTATCTTATAACATTGTTCAAGATAACACATCTTTATTAAAATTAAAATATAAGATAATATAATTATGTTATAAAATTGCAAAATAACATATTTTTATTAAAATAGGAATATATGATAATATAACTATCTTATATCAAAAAATATAATGAGAATTTCCATCATCAAAAAATATAATTCCAATATTTTGATTCTACACTCATTGGCCTTATTTTAGATCTTTTGATTGGGAAGTCAATAATCAGATTCAACAGTGTAAAAGATTAATTAAAAGTTCAAGTTTTTTTTTTTTTTTATGAGAACCAATATTTTAAACTCTTGGAGTAGTTTGTTTCAACTCAATTCTTAAAAAAAAAAAAAAAAAAAGAGCATGCATTGGCATTATAAATTATAAAGTTAATTATGATTCATTATGAACCATAAAGCTAATTATTGAACATGCATTTAGATGATATTTTTCAAAATCAAAAGCACCTTATGATTCCCTTACATCTTATCAATAAGGAATGTGTCACAATGGAACAAAATATTCAACAGAAATGATGTATCTAGTTTTTCATAGGGTGTAAGAATTTATATTGTAATTAAACATTCAACTATTTGGAATTATGAAATATTAAATAGAAATGTCTTTTTAGACTAAGTCATGTTTGTTTTTAACATAAGATAAGCTATGTTTTTTACTTACCTGAAATATTTAATAAATTGGATTAAAGAAGACAAGACTTACAAAAACTAATGAGAAATACAAAAACTTATTTCCCTCTCCCCTCATATTTATGGGTATGTATACATAAGCTCTATATTAATAGCTCAAGGGGTTATCTCAATCAGTTGTCACCAATATCGATCAGAGTTTGGCTACTTCCATTCCAACAAGTGCCCAATTAAAATCTTCTTAGCTAAGGAGCACTAGCCCATGCCTACATGTTTACTATGGATACCATCCCTAAATGTGGAGAAACATCCCTTGACTTTGTCCACAAGGTTTTTCTTATAAAAAAAAATCCATATTAAATCGAATTTTTTTGAGAACCAAGAGGGAAGTAAGTTTCTCATGAAAAACCCAAATAAGCATGATAACTTTCCATGATTGTGTTTATTCTTCAAGTTATTATTTTGAAATAGTAATCCATTCATAACTTCCCTATTATCTTATTTACCTCATTTTCTACTTGTATATAMATATCATGACTTTTAAGAGAAAGGTCTCAAGTTTTGTCTTCTTTTTTATTTGACCCATTTTAATAATGGATTTGAATTACAATAACTAACTTACAATGTTTAATACCTCTATGTGTATTCAATATTATGAAAAACTCAAAGATTAAAGGATGGATCAAAGTTATATAGAAAAATAGTTTCTTACATTCTTTGTTATTCTTCATAGGACTTAACTAGCTTTAAATCATGGTTAATTCTACCTTCAGATTCGATTTGATGAATTCTTCTCCATTAAATTTATATCTCAAGTTATATATATATATATATATATATATATATATATATATATATATATATATATATATATATATATATATATATATATAATCATTTCAAGGATTAGAAAATGCAATCGTATCAATGATAACTTGTTGGGCCGGTGAAAGTGGGGTGACACTATCATTTCCACTAGGGTTCAAGTCATATGATGGCATGTTTGTACTCATGTTTGTATGTAGCTATGATTGTGAAAATAGTGGGGTCAAATGTGAGCCCTAGTTGACTTTATAGGAATAAATACTATTCAATCATGAATTCTTAGTTGAACAAGACTTACATATTGTGGTAAGATGTTTCTTTCCAAGTGTTAAATCTAAAATAAAGTAATTTTCACTTACTCATGTTGATTGAAATCTTGGGTTAGTAAAAAAATAAATTGTAATTTCAAAAATCAATCATTGCAATTTCAACAAATTTTTTTACAGATTTAACAAATCTTTAATCAAAAACTTTCACACTAGCACTAAGCTTTGAAATGTATATTAAAAGAATTCTAGAAATAAAATATAGTTTTTCATCAAATGCACATCATGAATTTTTACATAAATGTTAAAATTTTCATGACGCATAAATGTAATATAAACTACACCTTATACTTTGTAAGAAAAAAATGATTAATAGACTAAATCTTAAGGAAATCCAAGTTACATTGTAAACCAACATAAGTAATGAGAAGAATTCATTGAGAACTAAATAAAATGAAGATGAAATATGATAGGTGATAGATCTATAACTACTAAGGGAATGGATGATATATTTCCAAATCAAATGCACCCTACTGTTGATTTCCTTAAATCTATTTCGCCTTATCAACCACCTTATCAACAAGGGATATGTCAATATGGAACAAAATATTCAATAATTCATTCACAAGTTTTTTATTAGCCACTTTACCTTATTGTCGTACTTGGATAGTTTTTAAAACTAGTTTCACAATTGTCGAAGAGAAAGGTAGCAAGATTTACCTATTTGTTAAAGGTACTTTGAGCCATTTTAATGGTGTATTTCAGTTGTTAGGACTAACTTACAATGTTTAGTACCTCCATGTGTATTCAATATGATAAATTCAAAGATCAATCAAACTTATAAATATAGAGTGTTTTTTAGAGAGATATAAAATAAATTAATATAGTTTGCCAATGATCGATCCAACATCAACATGACTTAACCTGCATAAAAAAAAATGATTTGCTTATATTATGTTCCTTAAGATTCACAAAAATTTCTTTCAGATATATTATGTATATCTTA
This sequence comes from Picea glauca, assembly GCA_000966675.3. Lineage (NCBI taxonomy): Eukaryota > Viridiplantae > Streptophyta > Pinopsida > Pinales > Pinaceae > Picea > Picea glauca. Next base: position 25,677 of record JZKD02S2285844.1, on the reverse strand, counting down.
AATCAAATATAGCATACATCCATCATATCTATTAAAGTGCATCATATCTATTAAAGTGCATAGATATAAATTGTCATTTTAAAGATTAAATATAGCTTTAAAATTTCAAGAAACTTTAGAAATAAAACATTTTTCACCATCAAACACTCATTATGAATTTAGAAAAAATATGTAAATTTTCTATATTTTGTATCTCCAAAAATTTAATTGCAAAATGGCCAAACTAAGAGTGTCAATATTGTATGGTTTCCTATATTTTATAAAGTAAACAAACTAAATTTTGATGTGATCGCCCTTTTGCTTTCAAGAATGGAAAAATCTGGTTTTATTAGGTTATTATTAAAAGACAAGTGGCATGGATATGATGGGAGGTCAAATTAATGGTCAAATCGCATGGTTGTAATGACGCCAAAATCTACAATGGAGATCTGTTTAGGAGGGGAAACATGTAGATCTTTAAGTTGGAGAATGCCCTCCAAAGTGGTATAACATTAGGACACATGGCACACTCTTAATGGATTCAAATTTCCTTATCAAGTTTTCAAAAATCAGGTGCAAGGTCTTCGAAGTGGTTTGAGATTCTTAAGGGATTTTCATGGAAATTAAGGGGGCGGTGTCAAAGTAAAGGCTTAGTCCTTTGAGCAATAATTCAGCACCAATGGAATGTTGAAAACTAATGATGTAATAATTAATTTCATTTGGATACATGTTTCACTATCTAAATGACATTATACTTAATCACTTAACATTGGAGTTTATTTGTTACTACATTTGGTGGAAAAGACTTTAAAGATCGATTCTTTATTTGTTCGAATCTCAACAAAATTTTGATTTATTGCATCCTTGTGAATGCTCATTCTATTGAGCAAGTTATGTATTTCATTCCTCTACCAATTCAATTTCAAATTATATATTTCATTCCTCTATCAATTCAAGTTCAAATTCCCTGCAATTATTTTTGTTGTTACACTCACCTATAAATTCTGCTAATTCTACCCCACCTTATTCTTAGTCGAAAAATTCCATTGGCATTGATAAAGATTTAGTTGAACCCTTGATATCCATTGACACTTCCTATAAACTCAAAAAATCATCCCATGAAAAATATCGAGATGGAAAAACCTAAATTCCAACATAGAGCAACAATTTAGCCAAAGCCATTATCCTTGCTACATACCATTTCCATAATTTCATCATTGTATGTGTCAAACTATATAATCATGAGCATCAAGTAGTCCTTTCCATTGATTATTCTCAGGGAATGTTCTCAATATCGCATGCAACCATTTCCCAAATGTGCATGCGCCTTGAAGGTACTACCCCATCGAATGATGATATTTTAGCCACAAAACTCAAAAGTCAACATCATCCATCGAAACACACATGATTTATTTGATACCTACCAATTAGGGCTAATATTTTATACCTAAACCTTCCTTTCAAAACCTCCACATTTCCAAAATTCTAGAGAGAAGTTACTTCCATGATGTCATTGAGTCTTGGATACAATGATGATAACACAATTTATGGTGTTATCCTCAACATGATGAAAGGCATTTTCCCACCTTCTAAATTATCACATGCCCAATAGTGTTATATCAAATACCTTGTTGTTGGCATTCATGACTAATTGTGTAATCTCTCAATTTCCATATCATTTAGGTATCAATACTACCTAGTTTATCTTCTTATATTTTCTCAAGCTTTTTATTTTGAACACTTGCACCTCAATAAGCTTGATGAACAAGTAAAAATTCTTCCAATAACTAAGTGGACTACAGTTGTGAGAAAGGACGCCAAAAATGAAGTATTAAATTTTTTATTGATTAATTCATGCATCTTGCACATACAATTATTCATGGAGAACATCCTCCCAAAATGCCTCCCAAATGTAAGAAGTTTATCTAGTTGATTCCTTATGTTAAGGTAGGAGATTAGTACTTATATCAAGATTGCATTATTCTGTCAATCTATGGATCATAAGTAGAACCTTATTTGTTATAGTTCATATTACGCCCCCCCCCCCCCCCCCATTTTTATATTAGAATACAATAAGAAAAGATTGAATTATGATCATTTGCACTTTTGACTTTGTTATTGTTTTTTACTTTGTGTGGAAGAGATATGAAACTTGAAGAATAACATATATGGTGGCCCTATTTTATTTCTTAAAGAGAGAATTGAAGTGATGATTCTCTGCTACTGTTATGTCTTGGAAGGAAGTTGCAAAGGGGGTGTTTGGTTTGTTAATGGACCAAATCATGTTTATGGCTTTCCTTCGATTTGCAAAATTATGAAATAAATTTTTGTTTGCATCTTTGTCTTGAAGCCAAAGAGCCATGCTTTTTAGACACCATTCCTTCTCTTTGTCGAGAAGTATTTTCCTTCTAGCTAGTTCTACAGATTTGAGATCTTCCCACTACTCATTTGATATAGAATGGTTGGTTTCAGAGACGTGTTGGAAACATGCCAACGAATTTCCACATGTGGTCACATGCACATGCATGCAGCTATGTTAATGCGCATGCATGCAATATATTTAGGAACTGTTCGTGTAACTATGTGATCTATTCATGATCAATTCATGTAACTGAGTGATAGATGTTATATGTGCGATAATACCCATAGAGGTGTGAGTGAAATGTGTGAATAATGTGAGAGAAAGTTGTGTAGAGAGCAGAGTGTGTGAGGAGAGGATGATTGTATGCATGATATTGGTTATTGTAATTCTCCCTTGAATAATAAGAATACCAACTATCATTTCCCGTGGTTTTTTCCCTCATTGGGTTTCCACATAAATCACTGTGTCAATTATGTGTTTGTTGTTCTTGGTTTAATGTGTGTTTGATCTTGCTCGTTTATGCTTTGGTTTTATGCTATGTTTTGCTTTCGTTTCCTAACAAGTGGTATCAGAGCTTAGAGTTGAAGGAGTGGAGAGCGAACGAGAATGAGAATATGGTCACTGAATCAAAGAGAAGGTTAACCAAACTGAGTGAAGTGGATCATCCTAGGACGGGTTTTATTACACCGTCGCAGGTTGTCCCTGTGGAAAAGTGCGACAGTCGCAGGCACACTTCAGAAATTAGAAAAATTTTGACAACGACGTGGGCACATAGTAGTACATAGTGCGACATCGTCGCAGGCGCAGAGTAGTACACAGTGTGACATCGTTGTAGGCTTAGAGTAGTACACAGTGCGACAATTTTGCAAAGTGTCGCGAGCGAATCATCGCATGCTATCCTTTAACAAAAAATTCTAATAGCCGCAGGTGATCCTCATCGAAAGGTGCGACGATCCAAAAATTAAAGGAAAAATCTGCATGCTATGAAGTTCATAGTATGAAATTCATGAAGAATAAATTAATAAAGCTGAGGTCATGCACATGTTGTATGAAAAGGTGACTATTATTATTATTATTATATTGTGTGTTTAAAGGAGTGTTTTTAAGGCATAAGTGGGTGCAGGGAATCTATCATTTATACTTTAAAAAGGTGAATCCTTTATGTTTTAATAAAAGGTTTATATATTTAATTAAATTTTAGTATTAAACCTTTTAATTAAAAAAAAAATTGGGAATTCAGTTATAATATAATAATACTCTTCCATTATAAAGAGACTCGGTTTTATAAGCAGTGGTTTGGGTGTTTTTTTCTGCTAATGGAGAAAGTGCAGAGTTTCAAGTTTGAGGTGGAAAAGTTCAGTGGTAAGAATAGATTTTCGTTGCAAATGCTCAAGATGCGAGATCTGTTTGTGCAACAAGGATTCCAAAAGGCCTTAGCTAGAAATTCAAAGAAACCGGCAAGCATGACAGATGAGGACTGGGAGGATCTGGATGCAAGAGCCCTCAGTACTATTCATTTGTGTCTGGCAAATGAGGTGTTGTTTAACATCGTTGAAGAGAAGACAACAACAGGTTTGTGGAACAAAATGGAGAGTCTGTATATGAAAAAGAACTTGTCAAACATAATCTTCTTGAAGAGGAAGTTCTACATCTTGTGGATGAAAGAAGGTGTGAAAATTGTTGATTACTTGAATGTTTTCAATACTGTGATTTGTCAATTATCCAGTATGGAAGTAAAGTACGAAGATGAGGACTATGCGGTTACGCTACTGTGTTCATTTCCTGAGTCTTGGGATCATGTAGTCACAACTGTGTGGTTTAACACAACAGATTCCATTGATTATGACATTATTGTGGGAGCTCTGTTGTGTGAGGAAATGAGGAGAATATCCAGTAAGGAAACCTCAATAGCAGAAGCAATGGTGGTCAGAAATCAATCTACAAAAGGAGGGAAAGATCAGAAAGGTACAACCAGGTCTAAGTCAAAAGACAGTAAGGGTAAGGAAAAATGTTGGTTTTGTGGCAAATCTCGGCATCTCAAGAAGGATTGTTGGAAAAGACAACAGGCATCCAAAGAGGACTCCACAAAAGAATCAAATTCAACTACAGGTATGGTTGATGAAGTTTGTCTGTCTTTTGTGTCTCTCGACCTGTGTTCACATAGAAGGTGTAGGGCGATGATAGTTGAGTCACCGTGAAATTAAAAAAAAAAAACTGTATTTACTTTTGAGTTGTAAAAATTGTTGATTGCATGTAAATGGGCATATGTCTGTAAGACCTGGATAGCCATGTGTACCCCTGTTTTATTAGGTCAACTATGAAAAGTCTAGACATAGATTTAGGTAGATTGAATATATGGGGGGGGGCATGTATGTTGAGTTAGCCTTAACTCGGTGAAAGAGTTAATGAATTAAATCTATTTTTAGGTCAAAGAAGGTGGTTTTCTGAGTCCAGAAGTTTTGGGTATCCCGTGTTATTGTGTCCATGGATTGCATGTAATGAAGCCTATAAAAGGTTTGGTTAACTCCGTTGTAAATGGTGCTGGAGGTAAGCGGTGAAGGCTTACTTGGTCGACTTGGTCGGATTTGGTCAAGGTTGTTCGAATGCAAAGTTCGAGGTGAAGAAGTGTGTCCAGTTTAGAAAGGTGGGTTTTTAAAAAGGTTGATGTGTTTGAGAATATATGATGAAGGTAAGTTCATATCTATGGAACTTAGAAAGTATTGCAAGGAAGTTGGGATTGAATAGGCATGTTCAGTCATTCCAAGATGCAACAATAGTTGTGGACAGAAGCGATTGTGTTATCTGGTAACTCAGTCACCATCGGTTGCAAAAGACAAGAAGATTCAGGAAGAGGTATGAACAGGTCATCTGGTAATTAATCAAATGTGAAATTATTCGGTTGTGATGCTTATGTTTTTTATCAGAAGTCTATGATAGGACCTAGATCAAATAGGTAGATCTTTGATATGGTGATGATGTTAAGGGGTGTAGACTGTGGGATCATATTACCCACAAAATCATCATGGACAGCGATGCAGTGTTTGATGTATCTCCTTTTATAAAATCAAACACAGTAAAATATGAAAGGTTCAAAGCATGACTAGTAGCAAAAAGGTATTTGGAAGGTATTGATTTCCATGAAAGTTTCTCACCAATTGTTAAAAGTGTGTTTCTATTCATGTTGTGTTAGCACTGGTTGTGATAGTACAACTAGATGTTAAAATTGTTTTACATGGAGATTTTTGGATAAGAGGATGTATATGAAACAACAAGAATGGTTAGTTCAAAATCACAATAGGAGATTTGTTTGCAAACTCAAAAATCATTGTATGGCCTGAAGCATGCTAGGAAAATGGTACAATATGTTTGCTTCCTTCATGGTGAGACAAATTTTACAATAAGTTAGTATAACCATTGTGTTTATGGTATATTCATTGTCTTGGTGTTATATGTTATGCTTGTTACAAGCACAAGCATGGTTGAGGTCAACAGGTTGGCGCAGTTGGTTAGGATGTTTGTTATGAAGGATCTGGGAGTAGCAAAATAAATCTTGGACATGAAAATACACAGAGACAGGAAATATGGTAAGCTTGGTTATCAAAACATAAGTATGTGGTGAAAATACTTAGGAAATTCGGTATGAATAATTTGAAACCAGTTAAATCCCTTTGGCTTTACATTGTAATTTCTCTTTAGGTTTATGTCCTAATTGATGAAGAATAAAAGGGTTATATGTCTCGAGTATTATATGCTAGTAGGAATTTTGAGGATTGCGATGGAGAAATGGTAAGCATTTCACATGCAGTTGGTGTTGTCAACAGACACATGGAAAAACTAGGTGAAGAGCATGGAAATGGGTGCTTCAAACATAGAAGCACAAGTATCGCTTACAGTGGTTGCAATGATTTTCTTTGTGGTTATGATTCATGAGATTTGGACAAGTGCATCGTTTTCTTAGACAGGTTACTCGTGGAGATAGAATGGTCCATGCTGGAGTGAATTGTGTAGGCATGTTCACGTAACAGTATTGTCAAAGAAGTTGTGGAGTTGTGATGGTGTTTGGTTTATCTTGGCTTGCATAAAAGGTGGTGAATTAATTAAGGGCATGATTTATCAAGTAAATTGGTGTCAAGGTGGAGATTGTTGGAAACATGCCAACGAATTTCCTCATGCGGTCACATGCACATGCATGAAGATATGTTAATGTGCATGTCTGCAATCTATTTATGAATTGTTCGTGTAAATATGTGATCTATTCATGATCGATTTGTGTAATTGAGTGATAGATGTTATATATGTGAGCATACCCATAGAGGTGTGAGTGCAATGTGTGAAGAGTGTGATAGCAAGTTTTGTAGAGAGCGGAGTGTGTGAGGAGCGGATGATTGTATGCATGAGATCAGCTATTGTAATTCTCTCTTGAATAATAAGAATACCAACTATCATTTCCCGTGGTTTTTTCCCTCATTGGGCTTCCACATAAATCATTGTGTCAATTGTGTGTTTTCTATTCTTGGTTTAATGTGTGTTTGATCTTGCTCATTTATGCTTTGGTTTTATGCTATTTTTTTATTCCGCTGCCTAACAAGATGTTCTAGTCTTGGATTTTCTTTTCAATTTCCAAAAGAAATTTTGATTCTTTCTTTTTCTTTTATTTTCCCCAACTTTGGGTTGCTTTTTTAACCCTCTTTATATTTTCCGGGAATTGAAGAGGAGGGGATTTTGATATGGCGAGGTTGTAGGGGACTAGGAATATTTGAGGCAAGTCAAGAAAGAGGGATCCTCAATACAAGAGGATTTTACCTTGAAGGGGGATGGGGATTTGGGGAAGTTTGGGGAAATTTCAAAAAGAATAGGATTGTGGTCCAAGTCTCCCTGAGAGGAAACCCATTATCACATTCTAAAAAGGGTTTCTAGCAGGGATTTCTAGATTAAAAAATGGTCCAATAATTTTGCAATGTGAGCTTTCCCTATTCGCATGTTTCTCCAAGTTGGCATGATTTTTGCAGGGGTTGGGTTGATAAAGCCAGCATCTTCCATTGTTTATATAAGAGATTCTACAGTTCCATCTAACTGGGCCAAGGGGCCCCAGATATTTCTACATCCAAGTGTGAAGTTTAGTTCACCCCCAATTATTGTGTGACACTGCTTTAAATAAGGGGAGTGAAGAGTTTGGACACAAAACTACTCTTGGTCCCTCGAATACGGTCCATAGCAATTTACAATATCACTTTCTAGGTCTAGGTCTGAAGAGAGAAGTACAACCCAAAGGAGAGATCTCTAGGCCCTGGATTTGACTATTGTGAAAGAGTTCTTCCTCCATCTAGTGGTGAGTCCCCTAGAGTGTCCAATAGTGTCCATCGAAGTAAAATACCATCTTCAAAAAGTGGAGGAAAGGGATGAGAGAGATTTTCCCCCTTCCAACATGGTCTCTTGAAGTAAGATTACATAGGGTTGGTGCAGGTCCACCAACCTTTTGTTAGGATATTTAGACACTTAGGAGTTAGTTAAGATCTACTTGGTCTAATATGTCGTT
>JZKD02S2285844.1:0-11973 GCA_000966675.3 Picea glauca | reverse complement strand
GGAAAGGGAGCGGTAGGGAAAGGGAGAAGGGGAATGAAGGGGGGTGTTATAGCAATATTTGCCTCACCATTAATATCTTGCACAGAGGGCCTTTTTCTATTCCCCTACACAGACTTGTCATCCCTTTTTGATGAATCTAGAGCTAAAAATACATATTTTTCCACATATACGCACACTATCTACTATACATCATGCGTATACGCAGGTTGTTCCAATACAGCTCGCATACATCAGGATTTGTGCCAGAAAATACAAAAATGAAGTCGAGTTTCCATGTCAAGACAGGAGATTTCTGATCCTTGGCCTTCCATATACTGGAAAAGTTCTGACTCGGCCATTCAGTTGCATTTTGAAGCCTATAAGAACACAATTCCGATCTATGGAAAAGAGGAGAAAGCATTCAACTTTGAGAGAAAATTTACTCTGGATAAATTACTTCATATTGAATTTACATTCCTTTGTCCCTCAAGTATGAACACAGTGTTTAGCCCCCAAGATCTTTCCCTATTGTTGAGAGAACCTCATTGTCTCTTTTATATGAGCTTGCCTTTGGTGGAGGATTGAAGTGGTGGAGGCCCAGTTGGAAGGAACTTGGTTTCTTGGTTTCGAATCGTGTCAACACAGAAGTCTGTAATGTTATCGCTTCTATTGATCATTTATTAATAGAAATACTCCTTTCTCGTCTAATTGGTATCGTGCAAATATATGAGATTATCAATGGGCATGTTTGTAATGTTTATTAATGGATTATGTTATCTAATGTGATAACCCCTTTATATTATCACTATATACTTGATCTGCTTGTTTATTGAGAACTTTTTGCAGGTACAAAGCCTTGGGTCGAAGTGCTCAATGGTGGAACATCATCAAATGTTGGGAGGAGGTAGGCTTCTTTCTTATCTCGCTTGCACATTGCTTATATAGCATATGTTGGAATTGAGTAGATTTCTGTAGTCATACCTGTTTGTTGTGGTTTACCCTGTCCATAAACAGTTTTTCCCTCGTAACAGGGGGGTTGGAGGGCTGGAAATGCTAGCAAGGAAGTCATATCTAGAGAGAGGGGGGGGAGTATGGAGGGAGAGAGGAAGGGATCCAACCATAAACAAGTATGCGGAAGAAGAAAAGGAAAAATTGAAAGAGAGTTTGAATTAATAGAAGAGATCCCTTCTCCTACTCTTGAGGGCAGGGAGATGTTGATGTCTTGACTGGAGCCTCCCTTGCCACTATATTCCACATGTGCTTCATGAGAAGAGGGAGTGACTCGAGCTGAGGAATAAGGCGTAGTTTTTTACGAGATAACCTATGAGGAGATTTTTTATTTCCGCAAACATTGTTTCTTCCTCTGATATTTTCCATAGTATTTGTAAATGTGATGATAAGAGTGACATCTCTCGCAACGAAAAGGAATTTTGTAACACACCCACGACGGGGCATAAAAAAAATTATATTCTTAAAGGACAGATTCTCCATTCATGGTTTCTAATTTTGAAAGTTGGGGAACTAGTTCGACCCCCCAGTCAAGGATCTCTGATTATGAAGCCAAATGACTCTCTAAGACCCTGATTGTCTCTCTCTGTAAATAAACATAGACCCTTTCGAATTTCGGGTACAGGTTTAATGGTACCCGCGACCTTCCCTTCGTGCTTGGGGAATTTATGAGTTTTTGCGCTAGCCCTTTTCTAATAAGCCCCTCCTTGAGGTGACCTTGGGCGATAACCTCACGCAAACACACAATTGCGGTCGCGGCCAAAGGTGGTTTGAAACCAAACTACCTTTCGGCCCGCAATTAACCTTGAGCCTCCATGTGTCATTTCTTCAAAAACGTGGTTTGAATTGCAGGCCGCCCTCCACTTTTTAAATTTCACGCATCTCCAATCCCCGCAATGTTACGGGACCGTCAATCTCACAATATTGATGGTGCCCCTGAACTGATAGCTTAGATCTATCCCTTTCAAAGTTGCGGATCAGTTCTGACCTCTTGCAAATCAACGGTTGTGATTTGTTTTGGAATTTTGGACTTCGGAATTATCAAGTCTCAATCTTTCCTTTCTTTTGTATGTCAATCTTCCGGAGTCGGCGATTTGCGGACACATGTCCTTCTCAATCAGTGGATCTTCCTCTACTTCATGGGTTTGACCTTTCAACTAGATCAATGGTCCTGCGGCCCTTTTCTCGATCAACGGTCGTGATTTCTTTTGGGTCTCCAGACTTCTGAGATCTCAAATCTCAAACTTCACTTCCCCTCGAAGTAAGTGGGTTCCTAGTGCATGTCCACTTGAATCATACGGTTGAGGATTGCTTTGAGTCTTTACCCAAAATCTACAGATTTATACCACATATCCTCTTGATCTGATGGCTATGAATTACTTCAGGACTTTATCCGGAATCCACTAATCTACGCCATGTCTCTTCTGCATCTAACAGTCTAGAGAACTTCGAATCTTCGGTCATTCGGTGCTTCGGCTCTTTGGGAGTTTCAAACTCTTATGCACCCATTTATCTGAAGTTATTTTACCCAAAATACACGTATCCCCCTGGGGATCAACGACCAGGATTAACTTCGGTTGTTTGTCCTCCTCCTTGTCCACAAACCTCTGAAGTTATGTATCTTACGTCACGTGTCCTCTGAATCCAATGGCTCAAGGTCACTTCTCACTTCACCTCTTGCGAAGTTTAGATTTCTCTCCCACAATTATTTCAATGTCTGAATCCTTGAACTCTCGGATCTGTTGCCACCTGTCAACCTTGGCTATGGACAGTTCCAACTGGTTTCGTAACTTCGACACTTCGCAAATCCACTCTTTTGTGCACTTTCAAAGGATTTAAGCCTCATGCACTTTCCTTGGGATCCAACGGTTGTTGGTCCTCACGCTCAGATCTAACAGTTGAGATCCGATCTCTTCCTGCTCGTACACCTTCTTCCCTGACTTGGAATATTCCAAACGTTTCAAAGGCCTCGACCTTTGATCCTTCTGCGAGGCCTTGATTTTGGGTCTCGTCTGCGTTTCTAAAAATTCTATCTCTCCTGAGCTTCTGAACTTGGGATAAGTCTGACTCGTGTATACTCCTTGCACCATCCCCTCTTATCTTCTCGAACTTTCTCATTCTCCCAAGGAATTCTACCCTTCTACGTCTTCCAAAGGATTGTCTTTCAACACTCCATCCAATTGTTGGCCTGGTGTATTCCTTGCACAGGTCTTCTTCCAAAGTGTTTGGAAACTCAGTGAGTGTATGAATCGATCCGACGATAGGGATGTCCTTTTCTCTCATTAAACGGTTCACATCCATCCCCTCTGTCAGATTCTTAAGTCATCTATAGTTCTTGTTACTCTGGTAGTTCGGGTAACTTGACTATCGTGAAATTTGACCTCCCAGAGCTTCGAGCTCCCGAGATTTTGAAACCTTCAAAAGCTAAATCCATGAACTCAAATCTTATGGATCGGATGGTCAAGGGGAGTCTCATAGGATCCATAGATCTATGGTCTAGGTCGACTTTGCGGCTTCGGCTTTCGGAGGTTTAGTCACACCAACGTGCGATTCTCCCGTCACGCGAACTCCGAACTCACAAATTCGATGGTCAAGGTGGGTCCTGATAGATCCTTGGATCTACTGCCTAGATCCCATCGTGACTTCAATTTTCTTACTTCAAAGGATCTATCCCCTTCACGATGATTACCCACATTCGTTGAACTTGTGAAGGCTGAAGGAGTCGAGGCGTTAACGTCTGCGCTCCTTCTTCAAATCTAACGGTCTTGACAGACCTCGGATCCTCCCGAACGGGTCTCATCCGTTCATCTTCCAAATAAAAGGATATTCCCTTTCGATACTTGAATCTCGCTATCCTTCCTAAGCTTCGTCAATTATGAAGGACTTAAGAGTGTTGCACTCTTTCTTCTGGACTTAACACTTAGAAGGATCTTTTGCGCAACTCGTGTGCTCCTTCATCAAGTCTAGAACTTAAGTGGTTCTTGGTATCTTCTTTCCTCGCAGAGAGCATGTGCATATTTGCACTACCTCTCCTGAGCTTAACAAACTTCGTCCTCCAAGGGACTCAAAACGACTAGGAGGGTCGAAATGCATACATGAAACTGTACCTAAGGTCGACGAACTCACAGTTCATGGCTCTAGCTTAAGCCACCACAGAGCATAAGCATTTACGAATACACAATATGTCTAATCCATACTTTCTTAAATACACAATTTAAACAAGAATAAAGAGATACAATATAACCATTAATTAAACATACACATCGCTGGTTCATTCACAGTATATCCCATTTCATTACATAATTACAACTTAATTTCATAGGGTATGAGAATGCTTATCTATTACAATTTGCATCCAACCAAATGACCGTGGGTGTGCGCCTGTCCACCCAACCATAGGCTCAGAGGCATTCATTCTTAGCACTCTTGCCACCCCCATGCCAAGCCATGATATCACTAGGGAATTTACGCCATATCTCAGAGAAAATCTCTCTGTCACAGCGACTCTGCTAGGTTTATCAGATTCTTCCTCAGCATCAAGCTCGTGTTCGGGTCCTTCAGGCCGTGTTCTTGGCACTTCCTTTGGGTTTTCACATCTCCCTTATGAGCTTGTGCTCTCGTCTCCTATGTCTCATCTCTTGTTGTGTCTCTGTATGTATCTTACCTTCCCTCCTCTGGAAGGTTTCCGACCTATCTTATTCCTTCTATCAGAAGAAAGCTCGGGTCTACAGTTCTCTGTGGTACTTTGAGATGACATCCTGCAGTTAGACCATGCTTCCATTCATGGGGGTGGTTGATAATTCAACCACTGGTCCTTTATTCATTAACTGATTTCTTTCCTCTATAGATATCATGTCTCGTACTTCAAGGCTTCACCCCCCAACAGTCAGTTATGGGTAGTTTAACAATAATACATTTACATTGTCCACATGTTGTATCATGGTAATCCTATTTTATGATTAGTTACAAGTTGGGGGAAATAGGGGTGTTACAATTCCCTCCCCCTTAAAGGAACACCGTCCTCGGTGTTGTTTCTCAAAAACACTTGTCATGCCTTTCTCATTCAGTTGTTTCAGAAATCTTGATCCTTCTTCCTCGGTCAGGTCCTTTTTCAAACCTTAAATCTTGGTCACCTGCTTTCAAAAATTCTTGGACAATAAGCACGTTAATCATAGTCTTATGTGAAAACATTGCATAAAATTTCTAGGAAAAATTTCATAATCTTAGCACAATAATTATCTACGCAATTTTGTGGATTTGTATCCACGTGGTTGTTTTGTTATACAGGTTCATTGTTTTTCCTTNGCGGCCAAAGGCGGTTTGAAACCAAACTACCTTTCGGCCCGCAATTATCCTTGAGCCTCCATGTGTCCTTTCTTCAAAAATGTGGTTTGAATTGCAAGCCGTCCTCCACTTTTTAAATTTCGCGCATATCCAATCCCCGAAATGTTACGGGACCGTCGATCTCACAATATTGATGGTGCCCCTGAAATGATATCTTATATCTATCCCTTTCAAAGTTGCAGATCAGTTCTGACCTCTTGCAAATCAACGGTTGTGATTTGTTTTGGAATTTTGGACTTCGGAATTCTCAAGTCTCAATCTTTCCTTTCTTCCGTATGTCAATCTTCCGGAGTCGACGATTTGCGGACACCTGTCCTTCTCAATCAGTGGATCTTCCTCTACTTCATGGGTTTGACCTTTCAACTAGATCAATGGTCCTACGGCCCTTTTCTTGATCAACGGTCGTGATTTCTTTCGGGTCTCCAGACTTCTGAGATCTCAAATCTCAAACTTCACTTCCCCTCGAAGTAAGTGGGTTCTTGGCGCATGTCCACTTGAATCATACGGTTGAGGATTGATTCGGGTCTTTACCCAAAATCTACAGATTTATACCACCTATCCTCTTGATCTGATGGCTATGAATTACTTCAGGACTTTATCTGGAATCCACTGATCTACGCCATGTCTCTTCTGCATCTAACAGTCCAGAGAACTTCGAATCTTCGTTCATTCGACGCTTCGGCTCTTTGGGAGTTTCAAACTCTTATGCACCCATTTATCTGAAGTTATTTTACCCAAAATACACGTATCCCCCTGGCGATCAATGACCAAGATTTACTTTGGTTGTTTGTCCTCCTCCTTGTCCACAAATCTCTGAAGTTATGTATCTTATGTCACATGTCCTCTGAATCCAATGGCTCAAGGTCACTTCTCACTTCACCTCTTGCGAAGTTTAGATTTCTCTCCCACAATTATTTCAATGTCTGAATCCTCAAACTCTCGGATCTGTTGCCACCTGTCAACCTTGGCTATGGACAGTTCCAACTGGTTTCGGAACTTCGACACTTCGCAAGTCCACTCTTCTGTGCACTTTCAAAGGATTTAGGCCTCATGCACTTTCCTTGGGATCCAACGGTTGTTGGTCCTCACGCTCATATCTAACAGCTGAGATCCGATCTCTTCCTGCGCATACACCTTCTTCCCTGACTTGGAATATTCCAAACGTTTCAAAGGCCTCGACCTTTGATCCTTCTGCGAGGCCTTGATTTTGGGTCTCGTCTGCGTTTCTGAAAATGCTATCTCTCCTGAGCTTTTGAACTTGGGATAAGTCTGACTCGTGTATACTCCTTGCACCATCCCCTCTTATCTTCTCGAACTTTCTCATTCTCCCAAGGAATTCTACCCTTCTACGTCTTCCAAAGGATTGTCTTTCAACACTCCATCCAATTGTTGGCCTGGTGTATTCCTTGCACAGGTCTTCTTCCAAAGTGTTTGGAAACTCAGTGAGTGTATGAATCGATCCGACGATAGGGATGTCCTTTTCTCTCATTAAACGGTTCACATCCATCCCCTCTGTCAGATTCTTAAGTCATCTATAGTTCTTGTTACTCTGGTAGTTCGGGTAACTTGACTATCGTGAAATTTGACCTCCCAGAGCTTCGAGCTCCCGAGATTTTGAAACCTTCAAAAGCTAAATCCATGAACTCAAATCTTATGGATCGGATGGTCAAGGGGAGTCTCATAGGATCCATAGATCTATGGTCTAGGTCGACTTTGCGGCTTCGGCTTTCGGAGGTTTAGTCACACCAACGTGCGATTCTCCCGTCACGCGAACTCCGAACTCACAAATTCGATGGTCAAGGTGGGTCCTGATAGATCCTTGGATCTACTGCCTAGATCCCATCGTGACTTCAATTTTCTTACTTCAAAGGATCTATCCCCTTCACGATGATTACCCACATTCGTTGAACTTGTGAAGGCTGAAGGAGTCGAGGCGTTAACGTCTGCGCTCCTTCTTCAAATCTAACGGTCTTGACAGACCTCGGATCCTCCCGAACGGGTCTCATCCGTTCATCTTCCAAATAAAAGGATATTCCCTTTCGATACTTGAATCTCGCTATCCTTCCTAAGCTTCGTCAATTATGAAGGACTTAAGAGTGTTGCACTCTTTCTTCTGGACTTAACACTTAGAAGGATCTTTTGCGCAACTCGTGTGCTCCTTCATCAAGTCTAGAACTTAAGTGGTTCTTGGTATCTTCTTTCCTCGCAGAGAGCATGTGCATATTTGCACTACCTCTCCTGAGCTTAACAAACTTCGTCCTCCAAGGGACTCAAAACGACTAGGAGGGTCGAAATGCATACATGAAACTGTACCTAAGGTCGACGAACTCACAGTTCATGGCTCTAGCTTAAGCCACCACAGAGCATAAGCATTTACGAATACACAATATGTCTAATCCATACTTTCTTAAATACACAATTTAAACAAGAATAAAGAGATACAATATAACCATTAATTAAACATACACATCGCTGGTTCATTCACAGTATATCCCATTTCATTACATAATTACAACTTAATTTCATAGGGTATGAGAATGCTTATCTATTACAATTTGCATCCAACCAAATGACCGTGGGTGTGCGCCTGTCCACCCAACCATAGGCTCAGAGGCATTCATTCTTAGCACTCTTGCCACCCCCATGCCAAGCCATGATATCACTAGGGAATTTACGCCATATCTCAGAGAAAATCTCTCTGTCACAGCGACTCTGCTAGGTTTATCAGATTCTTCCTCAGCATCAAGCTCGTGTTCGGGTCCTTCAGGCCGTGTTCTTGGCACTTCCTTTGGGTTTTCACATCTCCCTTATGAGCTTGTGCTCTCGTCTCCTATGTCTCATCTCTTGTTGTGTCTCTGTATGTATCTTACCTTCCCTCCTCTGGAAGGTTTCCGACCTATCTTATTCCTTCTATCAGAAGAAAGCTCGGGTCTACAGTTCTCTGTGGTACTTTGAGATGACATCCTGCAGTTAGACCATGCTTCCATTCATGGGGGTGGTTGATAATTCAACCACTGGTCCTTTATTCATTAACTGATTTCTTTCCTCTATAGATATCATGTCTCGTACTTCAAGGCTTCACCCCCCAACAGTCAGTTATGGGTAGTTTAACAATAATACATTTACATTGTCCACATGTTGTATCATGGTAATCCTATTTTATGATTAGTTACAAGTTGGGGGAAATAGGGGTGTTACAATTCCCTCCCCCTTAAAGGAACACCGTCCTCGGTGTTGTTTCTCAAAAACACTTGTCATGCCTTTCTCATTCAGTTGTTTCAGAAATCTTGATCCTTCTTCCTCGGTCAGGTCCTTTTTCAAACCTTAAATCTTGGTCACCTGCTTTCAAAAATTCTTGGACAATAAGCACGTTAATCATAGTCTTATGTGAAAACATTGCATAAAATTTCTAGGAAAAATTTCATAATCTTAGCACAATAATTATCTACGCAATTTTGTGGATTTGTATCCACGTGGTTGTTTTGTTATACAGGTTCATTGTTTTTCCTTGACATACCCATTGGGTACATTAGCCCCATCAATAGTTTACAAGAACTATCAAGGTTTCATCTTCCTTGCGGTCACTCACCCTCCAGGCTCAGCCTCAAGCATCCCCTTCTCTTCTATACAATCCCTCGGGTGATCCATCTTGCCTTGCCAAGGTTTTCTCACACAGGAAGAACTACCCATCATGTGCATGATCCAAATCAATAGTTTACAAGAACTATTAAGGTCTCCTCTTCCTTACAGTCACTCATCCTCCAGGCCTAGGCTCAGGCATCCCCTTCTCTGCTATACAGTCCCTTGGGTGATCCATCTTGCCTTGCCAAGGTTTTCTCGCACAAGAAGAATTCCAGAGACTCTATCGAGTCTTATAGTCGAGGCGTCCCTTGGAATTTATCTGTTGAGGCATCCCTTCATCTTGTGTTACCTCAACATAATATATTCTAGGAAATCATGGCTTACCACGGGGTTCTCATGGCTCAGCAGTAGCCATTTTTCATGCTTTTACAGCTTGACAGACTTTCGACTCAGCTAAAGTTAGGGACGAAGGTTACTCTCCTTTTCCTGGCACATAAATAGTTAGGGACGAAGGTTACTCTCCTTCTCCCGACTCAATCATAGATAGGGACGAAGGTTACTCTCCTTCTCCTAAGTCAGTCTCTATTTCATGCAATCGGATTATACTCATTCTCACAATTCTCCCTCCAACCCGAGAGCTTGGTTTCTCGTCTCTGCACTCTTTGCAGATCTTTCCCTTTCACCTGTATCACAGGTATACATAAATTCATGAGACATCATAAATTTATAAATTCAAAAATTTTCTTGTAAATATGTCATCCATAGATTTCCAAATTCCACATTTTGTTTTCATATTTGTTTTGCACAAGAACCACATTCATAATTATGGCACTTTTCTTCCCAGAGCGGTTTGGCTCAGTAGGCAATTGATCTTCCTTATGGGCTTACAACTGTAACACCACTTTTTCGGATAACAAACTTCGCGGAAATATAACACCCACTCTAGATTATAAAACAACATGCATTTAAGCAAATGAAACACATTTAAACTCAGAGTAAGTCATATACATCATTGTTATCATAATTTTAAGAATGACATTAACCATAATTCATCTGCACAACAGAATACATGATAAAATATAAGCATCATAGGCATGCAAAACATAACATTTAACATAAGCTGATACTTATCTTGAAACTGAGGTAATTCCACCAACCAGGTGCAAGCCTTCCATGAACCTCCCATCCTTAGACCTCATTGCTCATCAGCTCAGCAGTAGGTCACCCCCGAGCTAGGACTAAGCTCCACCCCAAGGCAAGGAATCCTAGGCTAGGCTGAGGTTACAGGGAAAACACACAGTCACGAGGAAGGAATTCTCTTCCAAGAACCACTCACGCTCACTGCCCACAGACCCTCATTCCCCACATGCYTGTTCCACCCCAGGAGTATACACCTTCTCTGTCACATGGACAGTCCTTCGGCTGCTAACCTCCCTTGCCTTGGGTTACAGCAACAGACYGGATMGGAAGTCTCCGGGCTCTGTGGCAGCTACARGGTTCATTCCAAGAGTCCTCTCCTTCCTCTGCGCACTCTCTCACCTAGAGAGAGACGCTCACAGGCCAAACCACATGTTCATCCAACCTCAAACACCCCTCTCGCCTGGAGAGAGTGTTTCACAACTAGTCACAAGCCATACACAGTCCCACACTTCACAGTTGCAATTACCCACGAAAATACAGACACCGGCTTCCTCAAAACGGGTTCAAAAATGGAAAAATGGTCTCATGGTCACGGCTTTAGGACAGAGGCTTCATGCACAAGTTCCATTTCGGATAGAGGATGCACACGGATTCCCAGACACCACACAGGATTTTCGGTTCAGAACAGAGGTGAATCTAGCTCTTTTGGAATCTATCACATGCTTCTAGTTCAATACAGAGGTATACACGGGTTTTCTCAGAGCCAGACACAGGCTTTTCGGATCACAGAGATGCACGAAGGTTCTCTGCAAAACTTGGGACCGTTGTACTGCTCAGAGCCCATACACGCTCAGGCTGTCTGATCAAATGAGAGCAGGGGGGGGCTCTCAAAGCCCACCTTGGTCGTTTTATTCGCATGCACCAGGGTTGACACTTGTCACCCTGGGAACTGCATGCGTTCCAACAGCACGCATGCCTTTCTCATGTTTAGGAACTTAGGATAAAACATGAAATGCTCATGCCTTTTTGAAATAATATTAAAATGTTATTCCCAAGGCTGAAGCCCACTAGGCTTAACACTTAGCCCCTTTTCCCACCTTCCAGCCCCTAATCCCTTGCCTTCTCTRTGGAAGCTCAGTCCCCCTTCACTCATTCATCGTGGTTGGTCAACACCTGGCGGTGTTTACAAATTTTTATTAATTGTTCTGCATGATTACATATACAACAGCAGGCTCCTGGCCTTCAACACTTAATCTCCCTGGCCTAACAAACACATAAGCCACCAGCTTATAAAAACTTAGCTCACCAGCCTATAAAACATAATTACAATTCCTTTCAGAACATGATTTACGACAGGGCTCGGCCTTGGGGACACTACAATCCCCCTCCCCTTATTTCTGCACTGTCTTCAGTGCAACTTACACTGTCTCTGCAAGCCTTTCAAAATTTTCAAAAATATGCAGGTACTCTGCCCACATAGCATCTGCATGCTCCCATGTCACGTCCTCAGGACCGTACTAGGTCCACTGGACCTTTACAAGCTCTATAGCTCAATTTCGGAGTTGTTTTCTTTTCCTGTCTAATATGTGCATAGGATGCACTTGCAAGACACCCTCTGGTTCCACCTGAATCACATTCCAATCGATAACATGATTAGCATCAGGTACATATTTATTAAGCAGTGAAACATGAAACACATTATGTATAGTCATAGATGCAGATAATGCAAGCATGTATGCAACTGGCCCAATCCTTTCCAGGATCTCAAATGGCCCACAAAATCTTGCTGCCAATTTGGCGCAACTTCCCAACTTCAGGGAACTCTTGTTAGCCTTCACTTTCAGGAAAACATGGTCACCCACTTTGAATTCTCTATGGGTTTTGTTACTGTCAGTGTAACTTTTCTGCCTATCCTGGGCA
>JZKD02S2285833.1:0-11512 GCA_000966675.3 Picea glauca | reverse complement strand
CCCGTTTGGGTAAGTTAGTACATCAACTTCCCGGGGTCGTAACTTTTGCATACGATCTCCGTTTTAGGCGTGTGATAGATCGTTGGAAAGGTATCGTCGAGGAGATTCATTTTGGAGGCTCAATCATGCCTTTGGCTATCATTGAGAACCTCTATCTTGAAAAACCTTCATTTAGGCCCTCAAAATGGCCCCAAAAGTAAAACCTGCTAAAAATAGTAAATTGCCAAAATTGCCAGAAAACTGTTTTGAGCCAGTCGGAAAAGGTGGGTGGCCATCGATATCCACCTAGATCAGTTTTCCATCAACATCGGGCTAGCTACATAAAGGGAGCATCGATACACACCCATTCATAGTCAAGGAGCGCTAGCACTCCCCCCTCCACACTCAAGGAGCGCTCCACCATCAAACTCGCACTCACCTTCAATTGTCCAAGGAGCGTCGATCTCCTTTAATTATTTTGCAGGGTATGTAAAACGTGAGGTGAATGATTCTCATGGGCATCTTATTTATGAGGTGAAAAAGGCTATTTAACTCATGGTCACAATGTTGTCTTATTATGCATGGTCGTGAGGTGAATTTGTATTATATGCATATTATATTAAATGCATAAATTCAAGTGGTGAATTTTTTTAAAAGTAAATCTTTTTAATAAGAAATTTTTATTAATTATTAAAGGGTTTTTTGGGTCAAACTTTTTTTAAAATTATTGTTCAACATTGAGTAAAATCATTCCTCAATATAAGGGCCTTGGTTATTACAAGACAATGGTGTTTTTTGGAATGTTTCCTCTAATGGAAAAGATGCATAGTGCTAAGTTTGAAATTGAGAAGTTCAATGGAAAGATAAATTTCGAGAGCTGGAAGGTTAAGATGCACGATATTCTCATGCAACAAGGCATGGTGAAGGTGCTTTTGGGAAAAGCAAAGCAACCCACGACCATAATAGATGATGACTGGGATGAGATGGATGC
Source organism: Picea glauca (assembly GCA_000966675.3). NCBI lineage: Eukaryota > Viridiplantae > Streptophyta > Pinopsida > Pinales > Pinaceae > Picea > Picea glauca. The sequence continues at coordinate 10,542 of JZKD02S2285833.1, read as the reverse complement.
GAGAGCACTGAGTGCCATACGCCTGTGTTTGGCCTATTGGGTATGTGTTATATTCTTTGCACGGTGGAGCCCCCCGCGCGGGGGTCCAGGGGCAGTGCCCCAAAAAAAAACTTTCTGCCTTGAGAAATGTGACACTTGCCTCGAGAAACGTGTCATGTATTTAGGTGGTTTTTCGGCACATGTTTTTTGCCGATGGTTTTCTATTTCTGGTTAAGGAATTAGGGTTTTGGACTAATCCGGGTCATTGGGTTAGGGTTTTGGATGCCGTTGGATCCTATATGTATATTGTACTGTAAACAATGTATCACAATGAATAATATAGAATATGTTGGTTTTCCCGGTTTGGGTTTCCAGGGGAAAAATCTCTGTGTAATGTTTGTATTTTCCATTGTATCTTTTCTATTCTTTTTTTGAATATATGTTTGCAGTAGATATTGTACAAGGTTAGAATTTACATGGCCAATGACGTATTGTTCAACATTGTTACAGAGAAGACAACAGTCGGTTTGTGGTCAAAGCTGGAAAGCCTGTACATGACGAAATCCTTGACGAACGGGATCTTCCTGAAAAAGACAATTGTATAGTCTGCGCATGAAGGAAGGTACGAAGATACCTGATCATTTAAATACTTTTAATACTCTTTTAGTCAAGTTGACTAGCATGGGAGTGAAATTCGAATCTGAAGATAAGGCAATTACATTATTGTGTTCTTTGCCCGCGTCATGGGATCATTTTGTTACCCCTATTAGTTTCAGTTCAACATAAAGTATTGAGTTTGATGATATTGTTGGAGCTTTACTTTATGAGGAAACAAGGAAGAAATCCAATCTAGAAACCTCTACATCTGAGGCAATGATGGTCGAAGGCAGACCTAAAGAAAGAGGACACGATCAGAGGGATTTCTCTCGATCAAAGTCGAAGGGAAAGAAGAGCAATCTTAAGTGTTGGTTTTGTGGCAATTCTGGACACCTGAAGAAGGATTGTTGGAAGTGACAACAAGCCTCCAAAGAAGACCCTCCAAAAGAGACGAAGGAAGCAAATGGAACCAAAACAGGTTCAGCAACAGGTTCAGGTATGACTGGTGAAGTTTTATCAATTGGTATTGGTTCACGTCATGATCAACAGTGGTTATTATATTATGGTGCTTCAAACCACATGTGTCTTCATAGACACTAGTTTATTACTTATCATTCTATAGATGATGGAATTGTTTACATGGGAAATGATATATCATGTAAAGTTGTGGGAATTAGTAGCATTTGAATTAAGATGTTTGATGGAATTGTTAAAATACTAACTGATGTGAGACATGTACCTAAGCTTAGGAAGAACCTAATTTCTTTGGGATTCTTAGACACTGGAGAATATAAGAGTATTGTTCAAGGTGGAGTTATGAAGGTCTACAAAGGAATCCTACTGGTTATGAAAGCAAAGAAGGTTGGTAACATGTTTCTGTTAGAAGGAAGAACTGAGTCAGATCATGCGACAGCGGTATCTGAGAACGACAATGATTTTGTTTGACTGTGGCATCAACGGTTGGGCCATATGAGCGAACAAGGATTAAAGGTATTATCTTATCGCAAGTTACTTCCTAGTCTAAAGTCTTTAAAGTTAGATTTCTGCAAGCATTGTATTTATGGAAAACAGAATAGGCAGAGATTTAAAATCTGAAGACACACAAGTAAAGGAATCCTTGATTATATCCATTCTGATGTTTGGGGGCCATCCCCTACTATTTTGTATGGAGGATCATCATATTTTGTAACTTTTATAGATGATTTCTCTAGGAAGGTGTGGATCTATATGTTGAAAAGAAAGGTTGATGTATTTAATGTTTTCAAGCAGTTTAGAGCTTTAGTGGAAAAGAGCACTGGTAGATCCATTAAATTTTTAAGAACTGATAATGGTGGTAAATTTACATCAATGGAGTTTGAGAATTATTGCAAGGAATTTTGGATCGATAGGCATAAAACCATTGCATATACTCCTCAGCAAAATGGAGTTGTTGAACACATGAACATGACTCTTCTAGAGAGAGCAAGGAGTATGTTGAGTAACGTCAACTTGCAACAGGAACTGTGGGCAGAACCAATAACTACAACCTATTATCTGGTGAATTGATCACCATCAATAGCAATAGAGTGAAAAATTCCAGAAGAGGTATGGACAGGTCATCCTTGTAACTATTATAATCTTAAAGTTTTTGGTTGTGAAGCATATGCTCTAATTCTGAAACATCAACATTCTAAATTAGATCCAAAATTAAAAAAAGGCTTATCTTTGTTGGATATGGTGATGGTATTAAGGGGTACAGGTTGTGGGATCCTACTATCCACAAGATCACCATTAACAGAGATGTAATATTTGATGAATCATCTCTCATCAAATCAGATGTAGATGTTCAAATGAAACAGGAAGAAGCACCAAAGTATCAACAAATTCAGTTTGAAACTAATGAAGGTGAACATGAACAAGTTTCAAAAGATGTTCATGAAGAGTCTCTTGCAGCAGAGGAAGACATGGTTGATAATGATAGTCAACAGATTGTGGATGAGCCACAAACTTCCCTAAGGAGGTCTACACGGGTCAAAAATCCTCCAAGAAGGTATGATGATTTTGTTTCGTCAGTTTCTTTAAGTACTAATGATGATGAACCTTCGTGCTACCAGGAAGATGTGAAGGGTTATAACATTGATAAATGGAAAGAAGCGATGAAGGATGAAATGAAGGCATTAGAGAGGAATGCTACATGGGACCTGGTAGAACTTCCAAGAGACAGAAAAACTATAGGTTGCAAGTGGGTCTACAAGTTGAAGAAGGGTGTTGATGATAAGGTGGAAAGGTACAAAGAAAGGTTGGTTGCGAAAGGATATTCTTAGAAAGAAGGTATTGACTTTCATGAGATTTTTTCACCAGTAGTAAAGACTGTTTCAATTTGAATTGTGTTAGCATTAGTTGCATTGCTTGATTTGGAGTTGGAGCAACTAGATGTTAAGACTGCTTTCTTACATGGAGATTTGGGTGAGGAAATTTACATGGAACAAATTGAAGGGTTTGTTTAGAATCGCAGCAAGAAATGTTTTTGCAGGCTCAAGAAATCATTGTATGGTCTGAGGCAGTTGCTCAAACAATGGTACCAGAAATTTGACTCTTTCATGGTGAGCCAGAATTATACAAGGAGTGAGTATGATCATTGTGTCTACTTTAAGAAATTGAATAATGGCATATTCATTATCTTAGTATCGTATGTTGATGATATGCTTTTAGCAAGCAAAAGCATAACTGAGATCAATAGGTTAAAGGCTCAGATGGCTAGGACGTTCGATATGAAAGATCTAGGAGCAACAAGGCATATTTTGGGCATGGAGATATTCGGAGACAGGAGGAATGGTAAGCTTTGGTTGTCACAACAAAAGTATGTTTAGAAGATACTTTTGAGGTTTGGTATGAACGATGTGAAACCAGTATCAATCCCTTTGGCTTCCCATTTTAAAATTTCTTCAAGTTTATGTCCTAGTACAAAAGAAGAAAAGGAATATATGTCTCGAATACCATATGCCAATGCATTAGGAAGTCTAATGTATGTGATGGTTGGTACAAGGCTAGACATTTCACATGCAGTTGGAGTTGTCAGCAGGTATATGGAAAATCCAGGTAAAGAGCACTGGGCAGTAATGAAATGGGTGCTTCTGTATTTGAGGGGCACAAGTGATTACTGTATCACCTATAACAGTGGTTGTGAGTTAGTCTGTGGATATGTTGATTTTGATTTTGCAGGGGATTTGGACAAGGGAAGGTCAACTTCAGGGTATGTCTTTACTCTTGCAGGTGGAACTATTAGTTGGATGTCAAAGCTACAGAACATTGTTGCTTTATCCACTACAGAAGCATAATACATAGCTGCTTCACATGCTTGCAAAGAGGCAATTTGGTTGAAAGGTTTGTTGGGTGAGTTTGGAAGGATGTAGGACAAAGTAAAGTTACTTTGGGATAGTCAAAGTGTTATTCACTTGGCTAAGATTCCAACCTACCATAGTAAAAAAAAACATATACCTATCAAGTACCATTTTGTAAGACATGTCATTGATGAAGGTGAAGTCTCTCTTGAGAAAGTGCATACAAAAGAGAACTGCGCAGACATGTTCACAAAACCAATATTGTTGGAGAAGCTACGATGGTGCTTGACTTCTCTTGGCTGGCAGAAAAGGTGATGAACGAAAGAAGGAGCAAGGTATCAAGTTAATTGTTGTCAAGGTGGAGATTGTTAAACGATGACAACAAATTCCCAGGATTAGGATTTCAGATCCTATAATCCAACGTTGGTTGTAACCAATAAGACCAAGTTAGAATTTAGTTATGAGCGCATTCAATAATCAATTTCTAATGTACATTGCTATAATTATATGTATGCTTGTAGAGGCCGAGTGTGAGAGGAGTGAGTGAGTTGCTGTAATCTCCATGATCTGAATAATAAGACAACTGGTACCTCTGCTTGGTGGACGTAGCCCAACGTTTGGGTGAACCACGTGAAATCTTTGTGTTTCTTATCTGCGTGTTTATTGATTGTCTTATGTGAATTGTGTTTTCTGCATTTTCAATTCTAACAATTCTTAACTCTCAATTTATCTGATCTCAATTTATTATATAATCACTTGTTTCATAAGATTATTCTTATGAAATGATTGTATGCAAGAGCAGTGGTATGCTCAAGAATTAGCATGTTATGCCTACAATCTTGAGTGCCAACTATAACCCTAGTCTTCACCCTCTTTCACCCACCATGTTTGTCCCTCTCGAACATGGATTTGGTAGGGGTAAATCCCCCTCCTCCTATCGCAACCAAGGCCTTCTAGCCCCTAGTCGCTTTGCTTGGTAAGCCCTCCCTAAAATTTGCTCCTTCTAGATTTGTAAAGAAGTCAACTTCAACCCTTGATGTTAAACGTCTTCCTATTGAGTCACACCTCAAGGCTTTGGCTATTACTGAATTTGGTTTCATTGGTCATTTTATCGAGCTCTAGCCCTCCCCCTCAAGCAATGGATTAATGGATGCAAAAGAACTTATCTTAATGGATGTTTTCATATCTATTTTTTGGTAGAGGTTTCTATGCCTTTCTATTTGAACTGAAAGAAGATTGAGATCTTATTTTTCCAAATAGCTTGTACTTCATGGGCCCAAGAGGGATATACCTAAACCATCAACAAACTTCAATCCTGAAATTGATGTTCCTTCAGCCATCCCAGTGTGGGTTCATTTACTTCATCTCCCCCTACACTGTTGGAATGATGAATCCTTGGAAATATCGTTGGAAAGTGCATTGATTGATCTAGGTAGATATCGATGGCCACCCACCTATTCCAACTGGCTCATTTTGGCAGTTTTATTCCTAGTTTTCAAGTCCCAAACTTCCAAGGTTGTTTTGAGGCCCTAAATAACGTTTTTAGGGCCCTAAACTAAAGACATAGTCAAATTCTAATGGCAGCATGTGTAGTCCTCGGATAGACCTTTCCAACGAGCTATTGTGTGCCCCAAATGAAGATCGTATGCCAAAGTTATACCCCCGGGAAGTTGATACACCAAACTACCCAAAACGGGGTCCACAAAATTGTTGGTTTTTCATCTTCCGAGGTTAGGGTTTTGGATTTTCTTTATGTTAAAAAGGCCTTTAGAGCTTCATTGTAAATCATCTTATTGCAAATGTGAGTAGCTTTCACATCTCTTCTCATAGATAAGGTACCACCATTCTAGCGATTCTTTCACTCTGTATTTTTACAGTCTTTGTACATTTTCGCTCATTAATAGAAATTGTGTATTATTGTATCTTCGTGTTTATGGTTGCATCTTTGATATATTTTTGTTATATTGTTGGATATTCGATACATCTTTGTACATTTATTTATTATATCTCCTCTCTCATTGCATGCCGAAAATAATCTGGATTAGTGGTATCAGAGCAGGCTACTCTTGATCGTTTTTCAGTGCATGTCCCCGACGAGGTATGAGTATAGAAAGTTGGGTCTCAAGCTTGTCTCTCTTGAGGACAATCGTTGTCGCACGCCCAAGAAACCCTCCATGGAGGAAGAAAATAAAAACGACAAAGCAGACGATTCTATTAATCCGTTGCTTGAGCAAGCTCTCACGCGACAGAGGGACGAAATGATGGAGAATTTTCCCCACATCCTTCAATGCCTGTCGATAACAACATGTGTGTCTTCATCAAGCAACCACTTTGGAGGCACCTCGCCTTTCAAGGTACAAGTTAATTTTGATATTCCCATATTTGAAGGACAGATAGATGCAGATGCCCTAGAAAAATGGTTAAATATGCTAGAAGGTTATTTCTTTGTTCATAATTTCTCCGACAGAGAAAATATCACCTTCGCACTCTTTAAGGCTCTCCCCCATGTCAAACATTGGTGGGAAACTTACTGGGAGAAAAGTTCCATAGAGGAGTCTAGAATATATGGGGTCAAGCCCACTTGGGATTTCTTTGTGGATGCGGTAAAGGAACAGTATTACCCTGTTGGAAACTATGAGGACCAGTAGATGAGATGGACCACACTGCAACAAGAGAGAGGCCAAGAAGTGTCAAAGTTCACTAATACTTTCCACACCTTGCGCACCAAGCTAGGTATCAAAGACTCTGAGCGACATTTTGTTCTAAAATACCGTAAGGCTCTACACAGATACATCCAAACTGAAATGGATTTTCTGGATATCTCATCACTCGGTTTTGCTTATTGATATGTTGTTAAAATCGAGCAGAAATTTAAGCACCAAAACAAGCGGGATTTCGGGTCTGCAAATATGCAACAACAAAAGTATGATAAAGACGACCCTAACAAATAGCCTCCCGAAAACCAATCCAAGCCACGAGAAAAGAAGGGTCACGGGAAGATGAAGAAGGACACCAAAAAATGGTGCAATTTTCACAAAATCCCTTGGCACAACACCGATGAATGTCGCTCAAAACAGTCATTGGTGGTCGAGATCAAAGACAAGGAGCCGAACCCTCATTCAGAATTTGATTCAGAAAATGTTGATAAAAGACAGATCATCGACGCAAATCCCACTGCTATTGTCGTGACCGTAACAATTCAACCAGAAGAAACAACATATACTAAAGTGTGGGAGCACCTTTTTCATTCACAGATGTGGGTGAAGGGGACCTCGCTGCATTTTATTGTTGATAGCGGAAGCCAAAAGAACCTCATATTAGGAGAGTTCGTCAAACAATTGGGATTGTCGACAACACCACAACCGTAGCCATACAACATTGGGTGGCTTCGCCAGGGACGAGCTCTTCGTGTCAGCTAGTAGTGTCTATTGTCATACAACATCCATACCTTCAAGGATGAGGTATTATGTGATGTTGCCCCGTCGGATGTCTGTGATGTTCTCTTGGGCCAACCATATATGTGGAAGCGCCAGACTATTTATGAGTCTCGACCCCGTAGTGTCATTGTTACTATGAGGGGTCATCTCTACATAATACTAGAGGTAATTCTGACTATAGTCCCACCTAAACAATGCCACAAGGTAGTATCTCATACTACAAAATTCAACTTCTTCACAATCTGTTCAAAAGGTGAATAGAAGGATACTGCAACTACTACAGCCTCGACCCAAGCACCTTCTACCCAAAAGAAGCGGGTCGACAAGACCGCAGCAAAGCACAAAGATTCCTTTTGCACATAGACATCTCATGTAGCCTGGCTGGTTGAAAAGATCCAACCCCGCCAACAACAGGTTCGGGACAACCTTCCACAAACCAAGCAATGCGACGTCTCCAGCAAGGCAAGCAATACACCAAGATTCAGTGACAGGAATCGCTTTCCCCTCTCCCCCTGGAACACAACACAATGGAGACCATTGCTTCCTAAGGAGGGAGGAATGATCTAGGTGGATATTGGTGGCCACCCACCTATTCCAACTGGGTCATTTTGGCAGTTTCAGTTTGGCAATTTTGTTCTTAGTTTTTGAGTCCCAAACTTTCAGGGTCGTTTTGAGGCCCTAAACAACGTTTTTAAGGCTCGCTATAGTAAGAATGTAGACAAAGTCAGGGTCTAATGGCAACATGTGTAGTCCTCGGATAGACCTTTACAAAGAGCTAGCGTGCGCCCCAAACGGAGATCATATGCCAAAGTTACGCCCCCGGAAAGTTGATACACCAAACTACCCAAAATGGGGTCCACAAAATTGTTGGCTTTTCATCTTCCAGGTTTAGGGTTTTGGATTTTCTTTATGTTAAAAATGTCTTTAGAGCCTCATTGTAAATCATCTTATTGTGAATGTGAGTAGCCATCACATCTCTTCTCATAGATAAGCTACCACCATTCTAGGGAGTCTTTCACTTTGTATTTTTATAGTCTTTGTACATTTTCGCTCATTAATAGAAATTGTGTATTAATTTATCTCTGTATTTATGGTTGCATCTCTGATATATTTATGTTATATTGTTGGATATCCGATACATATCTGTACATTTATTTATTATATCTCCGCTCTCATTTCGTGCCGAAAATAATCTAGATCATTAACAAATATGATCCAAGATCTAGAATGTATGCATGCACAATCATATATGTGGAAGTAGATTTAGAAAAGAGATACTTGAAGCAATAATGTTGTCTATGGATAATTGGTTAAATTTGTAAAAGTTAGATTATGAAAAACTTCCTTCCAAGTGTAAATCTTGTCATGAATATGAGCATTTTGCCAAAGATTGTGAAGTAGTAGTAAAGGAATAAGCAAGCAACTTCTTCCTCAACAATGGCTCAGAGAGGAAATTTGATCCCTTCGTTGCACTAATATGTTATCTCGTCTCCTCCATAATTGCTCCCCAATGGATTGACTTCTCTATCCTCTTACTCGATCGTGCCTACCCCTCCCCCTCCCTCAAATCCTTACCCCTCAATCTTTTCTTCGACTCATTTTGTATTCATCGAGGGAATCTATAAAGTTTCACAAGCCTGAATCAAACCTTGAATCTCTACATGTGGATAAGGAAATATCCTTAGAAAAATCCCCCTCTCAACCAAGCAAGATGATTGCCCATAATAAGGTCGAGCAACATCAAGAGGAAGAGAATATGAAAGAAGAAAGAATCCCAAATAAACCTGGGAGGAAAACTCTCAAGGAAAAGAGGGAAGAAACCATAAACAAAGAAAAGAATATGGGAACCTAAGCATCAATATAATCGGTGATGGGAGTAACACTTAGCACAAGGGGAGCAACGGGAGGTATTTGTACTCTAAGAGATAGAAACATATTTCAAGAAGTGCATAGTTAGGCCACCCAACGTTAAATACTTACTAGCCTTGTCCACATAATCACGGGAAATAGTTGCATATGTACAATATACATGCTTGTGTCCTTACCAAGAAAAGAAAGAGTGTTGGAATTCTCTAAGTGAGATGGGAGAATCAACCTTCATTCAGAACAATGTCTTAGTCGAGGACTTTAATATGGTATTGATTGTTGAAGAAAAGGGGAGGCAGTGATATAAAATACCATTTTCAAGAGCAGGGGGAGGATTTGATCACAAATTAGGACTTAGTAGACATCAAGCCAAAAAAGGGAAGTATACTTGGATGAACAAGAGGACAGGGTTTAGTCACATTGCGGCAAGGTTAGATCATTTTCTTATTCACAATGATCTTTTGTTGGAAAACATTCTCATCTCCTCCTATATCATCCTATTGGGTGTCTTAGATCACAAGCATATATCTTTAACTTTCCAAGAAGTCCAAAATTATGACCCTCTTCCCTTCCACTTCAATCCATTATGGCTTCAAGAGGCAAGAACAATGGGCATAATTAAGGAAACGTGGAAAATCCCAACTCAAGGATCTTCTAGTTGTGTGTGGGAGGCAAATCTCGGGAAGTTAAAGCTCACTCTAAAGGAGTGAACAAGAGATCACTTCCTCCCACAATATTAAGAGAGAATGGATCTCATCAACAACCTTGGATTCACCAAGCCTCCATGAAGACTTAGGAGGTGACCTAGCAGTGAATAAAGGAGGAACGTGTTCTACCTAGGAAGATGCATTGGGATGTTCGAAAGGAAGAAGAGCTTTGGAGATTAAAGTCCAGAGTCTGTGGCTAAAGGTAAGGGACATACATATTTCCTTTTTACATAAGCGAGCAAGGGAAAGACAACAAATAAATTTAAATGTACAAGAGATAAACCTGAGCATGGGGGAAGAATCTCATACTATGAATCCATAAAATCTGTTGCAAAATATCACTTCAAAGGACTATATACAAAAGATGAAGAAGTGTTACTTGAGGCCTCTCAAGCCATGTTGCAAGGGATTCTCGGGTTTGGTCAAGCTAGAGTACAATCGAAAGATGTCCAAGTAAATAATGGAGGAAAAAGAGGTGAACACAATCTGGGGTCTAGATCTTAGCAAAGCTTCAGGCTCAGATAGGTTTACCATGCACTTTTATAGAGCATGTTGGAGTAACATCAAACATTACCTATGTTGGATGTTGAATTGGTCTAGATAGAAACCAAATCTTGGAGGTGGAACAAACTCTTC
>JZKD02S2285811.1:7369-22504 GCA_000966675.3 Picea glauca | reverse complement strand
AAGGTCCCGAAGATTCCATGATACTATCTTCATTACAAACTTTCAACATGAAAATTCATAGCCTCATCATCTCTCAAGATCTCAAGGAAACAAAAGTTTCAAGTGTTATGTTATCGAACTCCTTCATTGTATCAAAGGTTCAACCATTGTGTATCATAAGAAATTTGCTTTGATTTCAAATGAAATTTCAATTTTCATTAGATTTAATATTGATGCATTACAATTCTTGGTATCCTTACTTCTAATCCAACTTCATGATAACACATTCTTACAATATTTGGTTGGTTAACGTCTTGATTATTTGTAGGGGATATATGTATTACAATATATTAGAATATAAGAATATTACAATGTAAAAGTAATGTCATATTACAATGTAATATGGCATTACCATATTACATTGTAATATGGCATACAATATGGTATACCATATTACAATGTAATATGGTAATACCATATTACAATGTAATATGGTAATACCATATTTCATGTAATTTTTTTTTAAAAACCTACAGTCATCGTCGCAATATCGACGGAATTTTGGTCGCAATTTATTTTACTTTTTTACCATAACCGTCGCTATAGCGACAAAACTTCATCGCACGTTTCCACGAAGTTTCGTTGCATATACAACAAGTCTGTCGTAAATATGGTTTTGAGATATAGCTTTTCGTCCCAATTGCAACGAAGTTTTGTCGTAATTGCCACATTTCTTCATTGGTATTGTGACGAAATTTCATCGTAATTGCGACGATGCATAAGGTTAACCAATATTGAAGGTGGTGACACATGGATAGAATTTTTTCTATGTTTCCATGCACACATGGATCGTGGATATAGCGACGAAATTATTATGATGAAAAAAATCTCGGCTTTCGTGGAAATTGCGACGGATAAGTGTGGCAATATCAACGAACAACCGTCGCAAATTTGGTCATATGTACTAGTGTAACTATGCACCTATAATGAATAAAGATGTGAAAATAGTACACAATGTTCTTCAGTGTGTTTTATGCAATTCCTCCAGATGTCACTACTTGGAACCTCTCAGAAAATGAGTTATAGCAAAAATGGCATACCTTGTTGAATTTTGTCTTATTTTAGAGAGTGAACTTGTAGAGCGTGCCCTGCAAGAAATATTTGTTGTATGGATCTTAAAATTGTACACAGAATACTACAAAATGTACTCTAAAAAACACATTTGGTCTTACTGCATTTGTATCGGTTATGAAGAATTTATGACGTTTTTACCCGAAACACCTGTTTTAGACTATTTTTAGGACTAGCCACAAACCATATTTTCCACAGAGTGTAACTCCAAAAATACAAAAACCCACAAGAGTAAATTCATACCACAACTAGTTGGATATGTTTCCTCAATGGCCTCCCAATTTCATGGTCTGAATCATTCTAGAAACAAAGTTATTACGAAAATGGTGAGATGCCCTGTAAATAACATACCTTAGAAAGCATCATCAAAATAATTTATCCTCCTTTGAATTTTGGCCTTCTTTACTTCACCTTCCCTCTGAAATTCGGCTTAGATATCCTTTGGTTACCTCAGTCACTTGTATATATTCAATATGCTCAAGTGTAACTGAAATGAGAGAGCCTTGCCTCTTATTTATACTTTCATGTAGCTTCCTTAGAAGCATCTTCTAGACCACTTTGTCCACATAGCCACTTTGTCCACATAGTCACCTATGTCCATCTTTGCCCAATTTGCCACTTGTCCATATATCCAATAGCCACTTGACTACTTAACCCATTTTCCTCATTTTATGGTTAACCTTCTTATAACCACTTTCCATAATTAGAAAGCTCTCCATTTACTTTATTATTTAAATAATCCTCCTTGACTTTGTCACTTCACTTTATTATTTAAATAATCCTCTTTCACTTTGTCACTTCACTTTATTATTTAAATAATCATCTTTGACTTTGTCACTTCACTTTATTATTTAAATAATTCTCTTTGACTTTGTCACTTCACTTTATTATTTAAATAATTTCTTCTTTGCAAGAACTTTGACTTCTTTGACCTTTTGGGGCTTCAAGCCAACATATGAGGGTCCTCCAACTTCGTAAGGCCATAACTCTCAAACCGTGAGGAGTTATGTGACTTTCCACATACCACCAGAAATGGCATGATATGTACTATCCATCTATAATAGTCTTACCTACAAATATATCAAAACACATACCATTATACATAAAACAAACTTGGGTCCATTACCCAAACCTTTGTGCTACCGGAATTCGCTATAGGACTTTCTTCAAGGGTTGACATCAATGACAACCAACCCAATTAATCAACAATATCTCCCTTTGGCATTGATGGAAACACTCTAATGCAATACTTAAATCATATCACTCATGCTCCCCCTGGAACCATGTCTGCATCTATGTGACCAATGCTCCCCCTAGAACCATGCCTTTGTCCTCTACATCTGATAAATCTCTCCCCCTTTGTCATCAATGGAAAAGGTATCTTTCCATTTGGGTCTACTCCCCCTATCTGACTCATCTGATATCCTAACCTGAATTGTCCTCTTTATGGTGCTTTCTCGTGTACATATAAGACATATAAAATAAGCATTCAAAACCATTCATTTTGGAGTAGAAATAACTTTGAGTCTCTGGCAAAGATACTTAAAGGGTTCCTGTCGAAGCAGTTTTGTAAGGATGTCTGCCACTTGGTATTTTGTGCCCACATATTCAACTCTGGTGTTCTTTTCTGCAACCTATTCCTATAGAAAGTGATACTTGATTGGAATGTTCTTCGTCTTGGAGTGCATCACTGGGTTCTTTGAGATATTGATGGCGCTTGTATTATCACAATATATTGGAATGGGCTCATCATACTCAACTTGTATATCTGTCAGAGTTTGTTTCATCCATAGAACCCGTGTACAACATGTTGTTGCTGCAATATACTCTGCCTCGACTGTAGATAAAGATATTGATGATTATTTCTTTCTTATCCATGATACTAAATACAAACCCAAGTAGAACGCGAATTGATGCAGGAGCATCGCTCCACCTTAGCAAACACCAGTTAGATTTCACGCATGATGCGCATTTAAGGGAGGGGAAGCACCGTCCTCTTATTTTTCCTCGAGAATCCAACGCGCAATCCATGCATTAATTGATGACAAGATGGAAGAGAGAAATTGTGCTTTCGCACAAGTTGGAGATAAGGTCGCCATTAAGTGGTTGACATCATAATGGATCTGCATCCCATTTGGAGCAGATTTCCATCATTGTAAATTTCCCTTTCGACATGCATTTTGAATGGTGATTTGACACCACTAGTTTAAGATTGCAAGGGAAGCTCATTGAGCCCCTCTGGTATAAATCTTTGTATTGTTTCCAATTAGAGAGGTTGGTTGTAAGTTAGAAGGTCAGGGTTTATCTACGATAGGTTTATCCAGGAGGGAAACACAGAGAGACGAGACTCAGTTGTAGCTCAGACTCCACCAATGTAATTTGGCATTCCACCATTAATAGAAAATGACTTTTTTCCTGTTCTACATTTCTTTGTAATGGATGTTGTGTTATGAATGTCATTTACATGTTTGTAGATTGTAGATGAATGTTATAAATCGTCTGCAGGGATAGAGATACAGTTTTATATCTGAGAGTGTGTTGAGTTAAGTCTGGTTCTCTAGGATAAGTGCAAGGAGTGCGCGACATAGAGAGTAAACTCTTTGAGTCGACGCAAGGAGTGTGTGTCTGAACTTAGTGGATTCAGAAGAGAAGCTACCAGGAGGGCACACCATATTAATTTACAGACTCAGGGAGAAATTTCAAGGTGGTTAAGTACCTTGGAAATAAAGACTGTGTGGGGAGAAGAACAATTCAGAGTTATTGAACACTCTAAAATACTCAACCAGGAGGGCATCAAGCTAGTGTGAGCATGAAAATAAGCAACACGGTTGGAAGTGTTGGAGCATCCCAGAATTGTTGGACATTCTGATGAAGGAAGGCTTTGCAAGAAATGCGCTAACAAAGGAAAGGAGATGCCTTAAACCTTTCCATGAGGCCAAGGGAGAAGTCGTCGAATAATTGAGACAAACGCAAGGAGTGCATCAAAGGTATTGTAAGTTCACTTTACCAGCTTAGGAAGCAGAGTGAGAGACTGCCAAGCGAGAAAGAAGAAGAAGTCCACTGAGGGACACATGGGAACTGGGAACCTTGGAGGTTTTCAAGCTGATCAAATCCACAAAAGGAAGTCTATGAAAAACTATGCAAGGAGTGCAGAAGGGGTTCCGAGAACAACCTAAGTCTAGAAAGGATAATTTGCGCTAAGTTTGAAAAGGAGTTAGGAACTGGCTGAAGTCTCGAGGACAATGAAAATTATCCATCATCAAGGAGGAGTCAGGTGACAGAATATTGAGAGGTTTGGGAGAAGGAACTTCAGAAGGTTTGCCGAGAGAAAACAAAGGTCTTCGTGAAGTCACGAAGAGCAATTTCATTCTGAACCATTGGATCCAGAGGGCACGTGGTAGAGATCCATGCAGTTCAGATAAAAATTGAGGAGAGGATACCCAAAGAGCTGGGAAAGCTGAAGAAATCCTAGCCGTCTATTGGGATAGGACGCATGGCAAGAGAACAACACTCGCTGATACGCAAGTCGGGAAAGGCAGATTTGGGAGAGAGATGAATCATGAAGTCCAAAATCATGAAGTTGATCATAGTCATTAATCACGAGAAGAACGTGGACCATAGATTTGGTCCCAAAGAATTCACTGATTCGTAAATAGGGAAAAAGAGTGGTACAACTCGCAAAAGTTTCAAAATACGGGATCGCAAAGAGAGTTGGCTCACAGTCGTAAACTGTGGTCACGTCAAGGAGGAAACCTAGCATGGGGAGATAGCGGAATTAGCGTTAAGAGTTGAAAGACGCTAAGGAGAGGGTCATCGGGTGCTACATAACCACACCGAAAAAGTTAAGGGCCTATGTCAAGTTAAAAATGATTCCATCAGGAGCCCGACAAACCATTTGGTTCGACAACTTGAATGATCCTAGACCAAGAGGTCGAGAAACCCTTTGGAGGGAAGGGGGGTCTGCACCAGAGTGGTATCATAGATTTATTTATCCTATGGATAGCACGTGAAGGAGGAGACAAAGGATATAGCGAGGAAGTTTTCGTCTGTAGATTTCAGACGAAGGAGAAGTTGAATATGCTCTTAGTTGTAGAGTGAACAATAGACTTGCCAGGGGGGGCAGGTAGAAGGTGAATATGGTCACTGATGGTCATGAACATGGTCGAGGAGAAGCCCATTCACAGAAGATCCAAGTGGAAATGGACAATGAGCTCAGTGAAATCCGAGCACAGATGGAGAAGCTTGCATTCAAGATGTAGCAGGAGTCAAAGGTACACTGGAGATACAAATGGCCTTTGAAAAGGACAACCAAATGGCATGTTCATAATTTGTTGACCAGAAGGTAGAAACAAACGTTAAGAAGGTGGTTGAGGCACGTTGAAGCCCTCAGTCATAAGGGAAAGAGATTGGGAAAGAGTCTCATAGATTGCCAGGTGGGAAATGAGAAGGGATCAATGGATCTCATAGAATGTCAGGTGGGCAGAGAAGACATCCCAGATTTCCAGGTGGGAAAGGGAGAAGAGATGAGATCATTTGAGATTTCATTGGTAAATGAAGAGGAGGTAGAAGAGATACCTCACTCAGATGGAGATACGCGCAGATCTGTGATCCGTGTGAATGAAGATGATGAGAAGCTGTGAACTTCGACCATCAAAGAGAAGGATTGGGGGAGCATTCTGATCGTTGGAGGAGTCGAGATATTCCTACCAAGAGGCCAAGGAGAGGCTAGCATGGATGTTGCATATGCGACAGGAAGAAAACAAGCTGAGGTTGTCATGGAAGAAGAGGAATAGATATTGATGTCTGTCCTGACAGAAGGAGAACGCCCAGTTGAGTTACTCACTCAGTGGGAATTGGAGTCAAAATAAATGGAGGATTGGTTGGGAAATCCAAAACCAGAAGGTGGTTTCCGAGATATAGCCATCCCGGAGGAGACACACCAACACGATTTTCATTTGGTGGAGGCTGGAACAAAACAGTCGAGAAAATGACAGGGATTAATTTGTCAGAGGAATTAGTTGAACGACAGTTCAGTATTGAAACTGCATAAGTGGAGGATGCAGAAGGGTGGAAAGTTAAGGCCACAAGAGATGGAGAAGATGACTTGGGAAATCAGCATGATTTTCCCATGAACAAGGAAGGAATGCAACAATCTAGTCTGAAGAAGGAAGTTCAACCAATAGAGAAGCTGGACGAAGTAGTTGAGGAGATAAGGAAGTTGATGTTGGAGTCAACAGAGGAATTGGTCAGCACGAGGAAGCTGGGCAATAGGAAACCTACATGAGTAGTGAGGATGATGTAGGAGAAGAAGCGTCAAAGTAGAGGAGCCGAGAGATAGCTCCAAGAGAAAGTTTGGGATCCAGGAGGATTTCAACCACGCTAGAAAGCTCATGACCATGAGCTCATGATTTTTGTATCCATGGAGTATGATGGAGGAGAATCACTCCACCTCATCATGCGCCAACCATATTTCATGCATGATGCACATTTAAGGGAGGGGAAGCACCATCCTCTTATTTTTCCTTGAGAATCCAACACGCGATCCAGGCATTAATTGATGACAAGATGGAAGAGAGAAATTGTGATTTCACACAAGTAGGAGATAAGGTCGCCATTAAGTGGTTGACGACAGGATGGATTTTGCATTCGATTTGGAGAATATTTCCATCATTGTAAATTTCCCTTTCGACAGGCATTTTGAATGGTGATTTGACACCACTAGTTTAATATTTTGAGGGAAGCTCGTTGATCCCCTCTGGTATAAATATTTGTATTGTTTCCAATTAGAGAGGTTGGATGTAAGTTAGACGGTAAGGGGTTATCTAGGATAGGGTTAGCGAGGAGGGAAACATAGAGAGCCGAGACTCAGTTTTAGCTCGGGCTCCACCATTGTAATTTGGCATTCCACCATTAATAGAAAATGACAGTTTTTCCTGTTCTACATTTATGTGTAATGGATGTTGTGTTATGAATGTCATTTACATGTTTGTAAATTGTAGATGAATGTTAGAAATCATCTGCAGGGATAGAGATACAATTTCCTATCCCCAAGTGTGTTGATTTAAGTATGGTTCTCTAGGATAAGTGCAAGGAGTGCACGATAGAGAGAGGAAACTCTGTGAGCCGATGCAAGGAGTGTGTGTCTGAACTCAGTGGAGTCATAAGAGAAGCTACCAGGAGGGCACACCATATTAATTTACAAACTCTGGGATAAATTTCAAGGTGGTTAAGTACCTTGGAAAGAAATACCGTGTGGGGAGAATCACAGTTCAGAGTTACTGAACACTCTGAAATACTCATCCAGGAGGGCATCGAGCTAGTGTGAGCATGCATAGAAGCAACACGGTTGGAAGTGTTGGAGAATCCCAGAATTTCTAAACATTCTAGTGAAGGAAGGCTTTGCAAGAAGTGCATCGACAAAGGAAAGGAGATGCCTTAAACCTTTCCATGAGGCCAAGGGAGAAGTTGTTGAAGAGATGAGATAAGCACAAGGAGTGCACTAAAGGTATTGTAAGTTCACCTTACAAGCTCAGGAAGCAGAGTGAGAGATTTCCAGGAGGGAAAGAAGAAGAATTCCACTGAGGGACATGGGGGAACTGGGAACCTTGGAGTTTTTCAAGCCAAGCAAAGTCGCAGAAGGAAGTCTGTGCAAAAATCTGCAAGGAGTGAAGAAGGGGTTTCGAGAACAACCTAAGTCTCAAAAGGACAATTTTCACTAAGTGTGCAAAGGATTTGGGAATTGGATGAAGTCTCGAAGACAACAAAAATCATCCATCGTCAAGGAGGAGACAAGTGGTAGAATATCGAGAGGTTCGGGAGAAGGAACTTTGGAAGGTTTTCCAGAAGCAAACAAATATCTTTGTGAAGTTGTGAAGAACGATTTCATTCTAGATCGTTGGATCCAGAGGGCACATGGTAGAGATGGATGTAGTTCAGAGAAAATTCGAGGAGAGGACACCTGAAGAGCTGAGAAAGTCGAATAAATCCTAGTTGTTCGTTGGGATAGGACGCACAACGAGAGAACAACACTTGTTGATACACAAGTTGGGAAAGGTAGAGTCGGGAGAGAGAGGACTCGTGAAGTTCGAAATCGTGAAGTTGATCATAGTCATTGATCACGAGAAGAGTGTGGACCATACATATGGTCCCGAAGAATTCGTTGATAAGTAAATCGAGAAAAAGAGTGGTACAACTTGCGAAAGTTTCGAAGTATGGGATCGCAAAGAGAGATGGCCCACGGTCATAAACCATGGTCATGTCAAGGAGAAAAACTAGCATGGGGAGCTAGCGGCGTTGGCATTAAGAGTTGAAAGAAATTAAGGAGAGGGTCCACGGGTGCTACATAACCACACCAAGGAAGTGAAGGGCCTTTGTCAAGTTAAAAATGGTTCCATTAGGAGCCCTACTAACCATTCCGTTCGACGACTTAAATGATCCTAGACCGAGAGGTCGAACAACCCTTTGGAGGGAAAGGGGGTTTGCGCCACTGCTCCACTGGTGCTTCATCGGTCATCAATGTAACCTTCCCAATCTACTTCTGTGTAGGCAATAAGTGATAGATCCTTTCCTTTTGGATACCATAATCCAAACTCTTATTTTCCTTTGAGATATCTGAAAATCCTTGTCACTGCTAATACATGTGATTCCTTTGGTGTTGCTTGAAATCGTGCCACCTTTACAACTTCCTACATTACATATGGTCTGGATGTTGTCACATATCGTAGGCTACCAATAATTGACCTGTATTTCCTCTGATCTTTAGACTTTGAATCATCATCTTTGTTCAACTTGCAACTGGCCGTTTTCATGGGAGTGATAACTGGTTTGCAATCTTCCATTCTGAACCTCTTTATCATTTCTTTGATATACTTGTTTTGAGAAATAAAAATTCCTTGGTTTCTTTGACATATCTGAAGACCTAGAAAGAAGGATAGTTCTCCAAGTAATGACATTTCAAATTCATTATGCATGTCCTTTGCAAATTTATGAATTAACCTGTCATCAATACTTCCAAAAATAATATCATCGACATAAACTTCAATTAATAAAATATTATCTTGAGTTACCTTGATGTAGAGGTTTTTTTCTTCACTTCCTTTTCTGAACCCTACATGTTGTAGATATTTATCCAGTCTTGAGTACCATGCTCTAGGAGCCTATTTTAGACCATACAAGGCCTTATTTAATTTACACACATAATCTGCGTTCTCTGACAACTGAAATCCTTCTAGTTGTTCAATGTAGAATTCTTCTTCAAGTTCCCCATTTAGAAAAGATGATTTTACGTCCATATGATAAACTTTAATATTTTTGGAGCATGCATAAGATAAAAGAAGTCAGATTGATTTCATTCTGGCAACTGGGGAAAATGTCTCTTCAAAGTTGATTCCTTCAACATGTGCATATCCTTTACACACCAATCTAGCTTTTTTCCTTGTAACATGTCCATCTTCATTCAATTTATTCTTGTATACCCACTTTGTGTCGATCACATTCTTATCCTTTGGTCTTGGAACCGATTCAAAAGCGTCATTTTTCTCTATTTGATCAAATTCTTCATCCATGGCCTTATTCCAAAATTCATCCTTGCTGGCCTCTTCAAAACATGTTGGTTCAATCATAGATGAGAGAGCCAGGGTGCATTTGTTCTGGTGAACAAATTCTTCTTCTAGTCTCAACTCCTACATCTTTGTTTTTGATAATCTAATCTGAAGGATGATTCTTTTGTACTCGTCTGCTAGGTGACTTTGGAGGCACTTGTTGAACTTTCTCTTCTGCTTCTTTCGGATCCTCTTCATATTCCCCTTCTACTTCTTTTTCATCTTCTGCTTCTTCTTCGTAAAGTTGTTCCATTGATTCATTTTCTTCTTCCTTTAATTCTTGTCTACATGTTTCATCAATTGTTACGTTGATGCTTTCCACAACTTTTTTCAATCTCAGGTTGTAACACTTATATGATTTCCTTGTACTTGAGTAACCAACAAGTACTCCTTTGTCCACACGAGATTCAAACTTTCCCATTCTTCCATCTTCTCTTTTGATGTAGCATTTGCTTCCAAAAACTCTGAAGTGCTTCACATTTGTTGGTATTCTTTTCCATAGCTCGTAGGGAATTTTGTCAGTGTTGTTTCTGAGAATTACTTTGTTTTGAATATGAATTGATGTATGCACTGCCTATTTCCAAAAGATATTTGTCAATTTTGAATCCATTAGCATTGTTCAAGTCATTTCCTGTATTGTCATGTTCTTTATTTCAACAACTCTATTCTGTTGAGGTGTCTTAGCAACATAGAATTTCCTTTTTATTCCATGCATGCTGCAGTAGTCCATAAATTCCTTTGAAGTGAACTCTCCTCCATTATCATATATCAAACATTTGATTTTTGAATCCATTTCATTTTCAACCATTTCCTTGTATACCTTGAAGTTTTCAAAAGCTTCTGAGTTATTCCTAAGAAATAAAACTGCATTCATCCTTGTATAATCATCAACTAATAACATAAATTATTTCTCACCTTTTAAACCCTTTGTTGTAGTTGGTCCAACTAGATTGGTATGCACAATTTCTAGTGGTATTTTTGTTGAATATTCTTTTGATTTAAACCTGGTTTTTATTTGCTTTCCTTGTTGACAATGCTTGCATAAAGTGTTGGTTGGTTTCATGATCTGGGGCATTTCCCTAACTACTTCCCTTTTGTTGACTTTGACAACGTTGTCAAAATGTATGTGACCCATTCTTCTGTTCCATAGCCAACTTTCATCTTCCTTTCCTAGGAAACACTTTTCATTTCCAATTTCACTTAATACATATATGTTGCTTGAAGTTCTCGCAGCTATTGCAATCAATTTTCCTGAACCTTCTTTTCTTATATCGCATTTTTGTGAATTGAAAGTAACTTTATGACCTTGGTCACACATTTGAATCACACTTAGAATATTATGTTTCATAAATTATACTAGTAGAACATTTTCTTCCTTGGTATTCTTGTTCCCAATTATGACTGTGCCTTTTCCAATGATTTTAGTCGATTCATCATTTCCGAAGGAGACTGATCCATCTATTTCCTTTCTTAATGTAAGAAACTTGTCTCTATCACCTGTCATGTGTTTTGAACAACCACTGCCAACATACCAACCATGTTTCTTCTACTTAGCTTGTAGAGTGAGTGTGCATTCTTCATTGCTACACTGATTCTCTTTTCTTATCCATGTCCTTTTCTGAGGTTCCTGTCTGTGACTGTTGTTGTTCTATTGTGGTTCTTTAGGAGGGACTGTCATTCTACAATCTTTGGCCATGTGTCCAAAGTTGTTACATTTGTAGCATTCCACTTAAGTGGTCAAAGATTCAAACCTGTTGTAACTTCTTCTTTGTGTTTCACTAGGCCTCCTTGCATAACCCATTTGTGTATAGCTTTCAAAGTTGTTTATGTTCATTTTTTTAGCTCTACAATTCACAACTTTATGTCCAAAATTATTACATGCATAACATAAACCAAAAAATATAGTTTGATACCTGGGAGTTGAAGATATTCTGAAAGGAGGTACTCTTATGAATCCTTCTTCTTCCTAAGGCCTATCTGTTTCTGTTGGTCATTGATTCTGAAATCTCAATCTTATTGGTGGAGGAGTGTCCCTGTAATTTTCTTTGTAGACCTTCCTATCCCCTTTGATTGTTTCTTCATAGATTTTTGGATATGTTTATTGTTCTGTTGTTTTGGATATTGATCCCTTTTCTGTCTGATTGTATCCAAGTCTGGACTTGTCATGATGAGGTTTTTGAATGCTGGTAATGTCATTCAAACATTTTGAGTTGTTCTGCATAATTTTCTTTTGAAGATCCTTTCTTAATGTGACAATTTATTCTTCCAAATTTCCAACGATCTTGTCTCTTTCGTCTAGTTGTTCTTTGAGTGCTTCTTCAATTCTTTTATCTTCTTCAATTTGAACCTTCAAATTTGTAATCATTTGTTCTAGCTCATGAGTATCTTCTTTCTTGTCTAGTTCCTATTGTAGTTTCTTGTTTTTCTTCTTTTCTCTTCTGATAACTTATATGGCACACAACAATTCTTCTCAGTAGTCAACTTATGCCTCTTCATATTCTTCTTCGACCTCTTCATATTATTATTCGAACCATTCATATTCTTCTTCGGAGTCTTCTTTATCAGAGTCTTCTACTGCCATGAATAGAACTTTTTTTATGTCATTATCACTGACTTCATCTTCATCTGATGATGAGATGTCTTCTTTGGTGCATAAGCTTTTCTTGAAAACTTTATTTGTGGTTCTTTTTCCTTTATATGTTTGTTTTCTATTTGAGTAACCTTCATCATTTATCTTTTTCTTATGAGGACATTTGTTATAAAAATGACCAATACCATCACAATTAAAAAAAAATCAAAGGAAGCTTACCTCTATACCTGTCGTTGGTTCCCTTGTTCATTCTTCTGAAAACGTTGGTCACTTCTTCATCATATTCTGAGACATCATTGTTGCTGCTATGTTCTTTTTCTTTTTTATTTCCCTTTTTCTTTGAACTTTTGGATGCTTTGAAGGTTGCTTCTTTTATATTTGGATTTTCTTGTTCAGTTCTCATTTCATATGCTGTGAAGATTCCATGTAGTTCGGCCATGCTTATTGATTTTAGATCTTCTCTTTCTTTTAATGATGATATCTTAGGGTCAAATATCATAGGAAGATATCTTAGTACCTTTTGAAAAATTACAGATTATTTGATTTATTATCCCAATCCCAAGATTGCATTTACTATTTCATCGACTCGTAAAAAGTAAGATGCAATATTCTCATCTTCCTTCATATTTAGTTGTTCAAACTAACCTCTGTAAGTTTGAAGTTTTGTTGCTTTGACTTTTGAATCTCCTTCATAATAATTTCGAAGTTTTTCTCAAATCTCTTTAGCGGATTTACAATGTGCCACTTTTGTGAATACCGATTCTCCAAGACCATTCAGAAGTGCATTTGTGGCTTTGGAATTATTCTGACCAAGTTTCATTGCTTTGTCATTTGTCGGCAGAATTGTTGATGTTGTGTATCCCTCTACATTTGATTTCCAAATTTCAAATCCTTGTGCATGTATATATGTCTTCATAATTATGCTCCAAAATGCATACTTATGTCCATCAAACTGTGGTATTCCATTTTTATACATGTTGTTTCTCTCCATGATCTACCTTTCAGTGGTTAAATTGATTTCTGAAGGAACCTTCTCTGATACCAATTGTTGGATTACTAAGAGGGGGGGTGAATAAGTAATAGAGAAATATAATACTTTTTAACCATATAATGCAATTGTTATATCAATGTATCATTATCATCCATTATTTGCAGAGTAAATAAACAATGAACAAATGAAAAATCATACACATACAAAATACACCAGTGTTTTTACATGGAAACCCAAAGCGGGAGAAAACCACATAATTATTTTTCTTATATGTCTTGAATAATTACATTCATTGGAAGCACCAACTTCCTTTGTTTTCCAGCTACAACTAGAAGGAGGATCCAACCCCCAAGTTTCTCAGGCTACAACCCGAGGGGAGCTCTAAATCCTCAATTCTCTAGCTACAACCAGAAGGTGGCTACAGCCACATGTCCTTTCCCAATCCAACTACCCTGACGTATAAGTAGAATGATGGAACCACTGTCACACTATCACTGTGAGATATATTGTTGTAAAACTATACCAATCAACTTGCACCAAACAACTTGTACCAATAACCTGAACCATGCATTAACATGTACCTCAACCTGTAATCAACCTGTACTATAAACAAGTGGATCGACCATGCACCAACCTGTACCTCAACCTCAACCAAAATCCCTCATCAATTTCATCATCCAAATCTGATTTGTAACTCTGTAATAGACTTGGTTTATATGATAACATACCTGCAAACCTTCCTTAACTTCAACAACAAGAGACTAGCATTTTCATCAAACTTTACTTTAGTCTCACATGACTAGTTTTGGATTAGTCAACAACCCTAACTTGAAATAATCATAACTATGTACCTGTATTGAATAAAGATCTGAAAATAGTACACAATATTCTTCAGTGTGTTTTTATCTAATTCCTCCAGGTGTCACTACTTGGAACCTCTCAAAAAAGGAGTTATAGAAAAAATAGCATACCTTGTTAAATTTTGGCTTATTCTAGAGAGAAAACTTGTAGAGCATGCCCCTCACAGAATATTTGTTGTATGGATTTGAAAATTGTACAAAGAATACTATAGAATGTACTCTAACCAACACATTTTGTCTTACTGAATTTGGATCTGTTATGAATAAGTTGTGACATTTTTACCCGAAACACATGTTTTAGACTAGTTTCAGGACTAGCCACAAACCCTATTTTCCACGGAATGTAACTCCAAAAATACAACGACCCATAAGATGAAATTCATACCAAAACTACTTGGATATGTTTCCTCAATGGCCTCCCAATTTCACAGTCTGAATCACTCTAGAAAAAACGTTATTACGAAAATGGTGAGATGACCTATAAATAACATACCTTAGAAAGCATCATCAAAAGAATTTATCCTCCTTTGAATTTCGGCCTTATTTACTTCACCTTCCGTTTGAAATTTGGCTTAGACATCCTTTGGTTACCTCAGTCACCTGTAGATATTCAATATGCTCAAGTGTAATTGAAATGAGAGAGCCTTACCTCTTATTTATACTTTCATGTAGCTTCCTTAGAAGCATCTTCTAGACCACTTTGTCCACATAGTCACCTATGTCCAACTTTGCCCAATTTGCCACTTGTCCATATATCCAATAGCCACTTGACTACTTAATCCATTTTCCTCATTTTAGGATTAACCTTCTTATAACCACTTTCCATAATTAGAAATTTCTCCATTTACTTTATTATTTAAATAATTATCCTTGACTTTGTCACTTTACTTTATTATTTAAATAATCCTCTTTGACTTTGTCACTTCACTTTATTATTTAAATAATCCTCTTTGACTTTGTCACTTCACTTTATTATTTAAATAA
>JZKD02S2285800.1:0-13124 GCA_000966675.3 Picea glauca | reverse complement strand
TTGTAAAGATACAGGCATTTTGACATTTTTAAATACAAACAACAGTTTTCCTGCATGAGTTCTGTATTTTATGGATGTCTGTGAGTGTTCCCTTTATTCTGTAACTGTATGCTGTGGTGGTATGTTTGCAAAGAGTTGTGTTTGATTTCAAGGTGAAGTTCTTTGAGGATTCATACTAGGAGGGTGTGACAGAACGCTGAGGTTCTGAGAGCCATGCACAGAGGATGCATTTATGAACTCTGAGGAGTCAGAAAAAGACGTGCTGAGGCACAAGAACTGAGATCAAAAACTCAAGAGGAAGACCTCAAGGTTGCTGAACACCTTGGGAAAGTTTGTGTACGAGAACACAGTTGCATACAGAATCACTGAGGATTCTGTAGGAGCTCTGCCAGGTGGGCATTGAGCATAAGCACGAGGTGCGGGAGGAAGGAACTCTGCTGAGAGTTCGGAGAAGACCAGAATCACTGAGGATTCTGAGAGGCTCTACCAAGTGGGCATTGAGCAGGTGCGAAGGGTGCACACAAAGAGACAGAAGTGTTGGAGTGTTCCATGGAAGAGAAGATACCCGACCAGGAGGGCGTCGAGGAAGCGTGCAGACAGGCACAAGGATGAGGAGAACTTTTTAAAGTTTTGGAACATGAAGGAAGAGTCCATTGAAGGATCTTTGCTGGGTTACTGAATACCTAGAAGGCTCTACAGAGGCGCAGGAGTCAAAGGAATTCCTTCGGGGAGTCGAAGGAAGAGAACTCAAGAGGGACAGCACCAGCATGTGTGTGAGAAGACTCTGTAGGAGCGCAGACTTCGAAATCCTTTAAGGGTTCGAGAGGGAAAAACTCAGAAGGAATAGTGTCGTGAAGAACGCACAGCGAGGCTCAAAGTCGTAGAGCACGCAGAGGAAGGAAGCAAAGATCGAGGCCTTTGGAACTTTGGAAGTTCTCCCAAGGCAGGAATAAAGTGCATGCATGCTCAGGAAGAGAAACAAGAGCCATCCGATCAGGTGGAGAGAAGAGATCTGGACCATCAAGCAGTTCACGTCCAATAGAGGAGCGCCAGAGGAAGCGCACAGGGGAGGAGGACCGAAGGCCATCGGATCTCATGAAGAAATATCATCAGTCGTAGGATAGGGAAGAGTTGCATGGAGATTAGCCTATGGAAGAGGGAGCGCATGAGGAGGATAAATCTGAGCCGTTAGATCTGGGGTCAGATCACCGACAACCATCGGATTGGCAGGAGTCACGTGGGAGTTAGCCTCGTGAGCAAGAGGAGAGAAGGCCCGACAGGCATCGGGATATTGGTCATCGGAAAACCAGGATTCCTGGAGGTCGCAAGGATCAGGACATCAACAGCCGCAAGATCCCAACAGAATCAGGACCGTCCACTTGGAGGACAGGTGGTGATCATCTAGCACCACCGAGAGAAGCTCGACAGGAGGGCTTTATCGACATGTTGGGAATCGGGATATCGAAGATCCCGGGCATAAAGGTTTTGTGTATCGCAGCATAAAGGTTTTGTGCATCGCAGAATCATAAAACGTGATTTCCCGATAAGGCATCGGAGCACGTGGGGCCACATAGGAGTCGGCGGAAGACACGTGGCACATCGCGCATTGGAAGCTCGTGAGCAGAAGAGTAGAAAATTGGCACTAAGAGTCGCGAAGGCGCAAGGATACGATCCTGCGAGGAGAATCTGGAACCGTCCATCTGCTAGGACAGGTGGGAAAGGATCGGGCGTCGTCGTCATTTTATCCATCGGGATATCGAGGATCCTAGGAGCAAAGAATTCACGCATTAGGGAATCGCGATCCACGATTTCCCAACAAGATTTGAACCGTTCACGTAGGGGACGCATGGCAGAGATCAAGAGATCTCGTGACTCGGAGTTTTCAGGGTAAATACCCAAGCGTTGGGTACCCCAAGCCACGAAGGCACGAGGAGCGAAAGAAGAATAGCCGTTGGATCTGGATCGTAGGGGGACGTTGGATCCACATGTGGGATCGTGTATCGACATCTCGCGAGAAAAGGATCGAGGGTTTGAGCATGGGGATTGTGAGATTGCGAGAAGGCGATACCCCGATACGATAGAGGAGGACGGAGGCATAGTAGAGGCCAGTTGTAAACGATCCGGAGGAAGCCGGGGTTCGACATATCGCGGGTCCCGTGGACTTGTGTCTTTTGACATTGGAAACCCCGAAACCCCGATAGGAAGGTATAAGGCGGTGGCCTTAGGAGCATGGTCATGTAGACCAAAGAGCTTAGTCGAGAGGGCTAGTGCATAGAGGAGAGCTCATCGGAGATCGAGGGTTAGAGAAGTGAGAAACTCTTGGTAGAAGGAACGCCAAAACCCCAATGTCTGATAACAGTTTCCTGTGGGGAAATTGTTCACGGTTCGTGCAGAGGCTGTGAGGGTAGAAGAAAGGACCTGTGGATCGGATAATTTTCACAGTGATTCCCGAGGGAATCCAAGGAGCCACTGAAGGCTCAGAATAGAGAATTTGAATGATCTTGTGTGAGCAGGAGGTCATGTGAAGAGACCCTGCGGGTGTTAGGTTGGACCTCGTTTGCATCAGCCTGCAAACAGTAACCAGAGTTCCGTGATATACAAATTGACCTCTGGAATTTCCCATCATGCCCTCTGTTGTGTTATGCATTTTTCACTCAAAATGTCTGAGACATACAATTTGACCATCGGGCCCTCACCTCTCATGGTTATACCTTGTGTTATCACCCTATAAGTTATAGGATCAACTGGTGACTGGGATATTATCTGTCTCTAGTGTTTGTTGACAAATGATTTTTCATCCTGCAAATAATTTGAAAAAAAAGAAAAAAGAAAAAGGAAAAAAGAGAAAGAAAAAAAAAAGAAAAAAGATAAAGAAAAAGAAAAAGGAAAAAGAAAAGAAAAGAGGGCATAAAAGAATCCAATAAAAGCCCCATGCAATAGTAGTAACTTGGTCCATACCTTTCAAGCATGGACAAGTTATTTTTAAATTTGATGTTGATAGGGTAGTGAATGAACTTGGCTAAACAATTTAATCTTAGCCAAATTGTCTAGGTTAGATTAGTGAATAAATCTGGCTAGACTGTCTAATCCTCGTCAGATATCCCCAGGGTAGAGTAATTTCTTAACCCAACATTCTAATCTGGGTTAACTGTCATAAGAAACTAGGTTAGAACATAGGTTAGTTTCATTGTTGTTTCATTTCAATAAGAACCAGTTTGATGTAAGTGGGTCACCATGTTTCAGATGCTTAAAATATCATTTGATCAAGCCTCATGGTGGTCTCTACTTGAAAAACCTCGGAAAAACCCATGAAACACGTTTATCCTAAGTTTTCCCAGCGCATGTGTTTTCCGCTCCCCACTTATGCTCCCTGCACATGTCAATGGTCTTGATCATGGTGCCCAGATCTACAGTGTACAAAGCATTCCGGACCCCCCCGACCGTTTTGTTTTTAACCAGGGGGGTCCGGAATCGATGATAAGACTTGCACACATCTAGACGGCTCTGGATTGAGCGCTCAAATCTACGGAAAGCATTGGATTCCGGACCTCCCCATCCATTCTTTATTTAACCGAGGGGGGGGGGTCTGGAATGAGTGATAAAGAGCATGCAAAGATCTGCGGCTCATAAGAAGGCGTGCAGATCAACGACCCAAAATTGATTTCAGACCCCCCCAGATGATCTGTTTTTAACCGAGGGGGGGGGGGTCCAGAATGTTTTTCTTCCTCTAGCAGGTCCCTTGTTATATGTGGCTTCAATCTATTGCCTCGAGTCCCGTCACCATCTGCTATCTGACAGACCTCCGTCACCACTGGACATCACCCTCCACCTTTCCTGAACTGGTCATGTCCCATAACTGTTGTCATTCCTTACCCCCTATTCGCTCGTGGCAAGCCCCTTATTATGACTTTTACCTCCAATCGATAGCCTCCACGTCACCCATCTGTATTCCTTAGCCATAGTCACCCACCATATCACCCTTAAAGTGATATGTTGGCCATTTATTACTGAATAACTTATCCATTATCCAACTGACTCGTCTCCCGTGCCCAACTGACCCCCGTTTATTTAAAAACTACCGCTATTCCCCTTTCTTTCACTATTCACCCATCGCACCAGAGAAATTCACCGCTTACTCCTCCATTACATTCCGTTGCCCTCATCCACATTTAGTTTCCCCCACTAACGTTGTGTTTTATTGCAGGTACTATTGCAGAAATGGCGCCAAAATCCAAACAAGTAGAAGGAGAGGAGAATATGTTTCTCCTACCTCCTGTCGACCTGGACAGGATCCCACTGGTTGAAAAAAACCAATTAATCATAGATACTAAATGCGATTTTGATTTCTCAGACCTCCAGTCATGGCTCAGGGAATTTTTCCTGGACCGGAGTGATGAAATTGGACTCTGGGAGTCCAATTTACCCCTATACCTCTTCCCTTAGATCCACCATTTTCCCAAATTTTCTCTCAAGTGTCAAGCCCATTATATCCCCGAGCAAAGAGTCATCGTCTCCTCATCTGGAGAGATCTTGTTCCTCATCATTCTTGAATCCATAGACCAGATGATGCAAATCCCCCGAGCCGACTCTACGTCTCCCTTCAACCTGGAAATTCTCACAGAATTGTACCAGAAAATGACCTTCCCTCAAAGAGCTCAAATATTCGAGCTCTTCCTTCCCCCATCTGCTCAATTTCCCTCCATAAATCCTCCTTATCCATCTTCCATGTTCTCCACTAAGGGAAACCAGGTCATCTCATCCCTTTGCGCTTTGTTAGGATACTATTCTGACCAGTGGGTAGATGAACCCATTTTGGGTTTTTTATCCATCTTCTCTCCAGATGAAAAGCCCACCACCCAGTTTGATTTTAGCACATTCTTGGCAGACAATATTCACAAATAGTTCGTGAATTTCGGCACTGAACGCATGTTTAGATATTCATTGATACTAGCATACTTGTTCATCTTCTTCCCGGCAGATAAATTTGGCTTTTCCATGCAAAAGATGGATGGAGATGGAAGACCTCAGGCAGTCTTAGCCTGGACCTCCTTGCTAAAGCACAACTCCACTAATTTCAGTTTTAAGGAGTTCATCGACCAATTCTACCACCCTGTGGTAAGCATGCTAGGTGGCAGGCCCGAGCCTCAGATAAACGATGAAGTTCAGAGGATCCTGCATCTCTTTGACAACACAAAGACCAGGGATTGGTACTTGTATCAAAATCATACCGAGATCAGAGTATATGGGTGCGAGTTGGCACTGTATAAGTTGCCCAAGTATCTGCCTATCAGGATTTTTGCTCTAGAATATATAAGGCAGATTATAAATTTTGATGATATCCACTTTGTGTCATTGAAGAAAAAGCAACAACTAAGAATCAAGGGGTAGATTGGCTCCTTCATCTGCAACAATCGTGGCACTAGGGAAGAAGCAGACAGGATGCTGAGAGAAATGAAGTTCTTCATGAGCTTCCCATGGCACTATGATCCTTGTGGGATCATCTCAGAAATGAGAGTGAAAAACAAGAACATCTCGTATGTTCATGTGTCCAAGCCCGAAGTTGAGAAATTCGCCAATTAGACAGCCTGGGAGCCTAACACATTGATGGAAGTAGAATAGTAGGATCCCCCAACCACTGTGTCACAAAATACCATGCCTCAGGTCCCGAAGGAAAAAAGGCCTCGACAAGAGTTATCTCCGCCTTTCACGGAGGTATCATCTGAAGAGTTCCAATTGCATACTAAGAGGCCCAAGACAACTTCAGTCCCTGGCCCGACTGGGGAAAAAGAACCATCGTCCACCACAGTGACCAAGTCTGTTATTCCACCCTTCAGGTCGAGCCTCTATAAGGACATTACCCCAGCATTGCCAAAGAAATCCACAGACTCCCCATAGAACACTCAACTAGACAAGGTAGGGCCCAAGTTGAGCATTTTCAAGAAGTATGAGCTGATAAAGAAAAGGAACTAGACCCTTACCAGTAGTACTTGCACTCAGTTTTGGAAGCAGACGTCAACTACACAGCATAGGCTGTTGTCTGCATTTGACACAGAAAAGGGCAGAATGCATATGGCATTCCTCCAGGCATAGGTACCAGATCCCAAGGTGATCACGGACTACAAGAGGGCCACCTTCGAATTCCAAATGAAGGACGTGCACCCAGTCGATTAGATGGATCTACACAAGCAGATAATGGAAATGGTGTTCTATACGTTGGTGCATGATTCCACTTCTACATCCAAATTGCAGGTGTCACTGAACAATGTTCAAACACAACTCAAGCTGGAAAAGATATCGTCCTTTGCAAAGGACAATAGGATCAAAACTTTGGAGGAGCTGGTTCTCAAGATCAGTTACGATCATTCAAACGTAAAAGCAGCAAAGGAAATGCTAAAGAAGAAAAATGTGGACATAGCATTCTTGAGGAAGCAACTGAAGCTCCCGCCCACAGAGGATTTGTAGGTGAAGGAGATAGCAGAGAAAGAAGGTGAGAAGGATGAAATGCTAAGGCTGCTCATGGAGCAGAATGCACAGCTCAAAGAAATGAAAGCTGAGATGGAGAAGCTGTTAAAAGAGAAAGAGCAATTGAAGCCAATGGAAGTCATTCCATTGAGCACTATCCCAATTTCAAGAGCAAGCACAACATCGGTGACACCAGTCCCATCCGCAACTCCATTGACATCCCAAGAGAAGACAACCGACCTTGCTGAGTCCATGGAAAAAATGAACCTGCAGGAAACAGAGATCAGCAGGTTGAAAAAGGAGATTGAGCAGGAACTCAAATCTTCCTTCCAGACTATCCTCTCCAAGGAAAAGTAGGTAACAGAGAAGCTCAAACAGGAGCTACAACAGCTCCGGAAGCAAATAGTGGCAGGGAAGACTTTGGCTGAGGTTAAAGAGAATGTATGGACATACATCACTAAGTCCATAAACGAGATATGAACCATGATCCAAATCATGTTTGAGTAGAATGAGTTGCTCCAGAGGAGCAAACAGGCCATTGAGAAGATCAGAGTATAATTGGGAAACATGCCAACACAGGTAAATGAGATCATCAAGTTCCTTAATTCTAAGACTAGGGAAGAGCAGGAAGAGCTGAATATTGAAGACAGAACAGAGACCATCCTTGAGGTCAAAAGGGTTCTGACAAAGAGAGGATTAATGCTTCAGCTGGAAGAAAAGGTCCCAGCCATGGACCTAGGGGTACAAAGATTCTTTAGTAAGATTGAGGCTCTCCAGAAGAAAGGTCTACCTGGTCTGCGGGTAATTAATGATAAATTGATGACACTCCCTGATTACAAGAAGAGATTGGCTGAGGTGTCTAAGGACAGTTCCAAGTTTGCAGGGATTCAAGGGAGCATCACCGGTAAAGAATTTCTAGATGCCCTTCAGTGGGATATCAGCATCCAACACGAGATTCGATACATTTTCCTCACCAAGCCTACATTCGCCAAGTACACAGAGATGGACAAAGTGTATCGAAGGCTGCTCAAAGTCAATGTTCCCAATCATCTTAGATGGGAGGAACTCTGTGATCTGATCGATTAGCAGATGAGTTGTCCAGGTCCAGTCAACTGTCCAGTCAGATGAAGTCGTGCAAGGGCTTCATCAACGACCCACCCAGAAATCAGCGTGCAGTTGCACCATCTCATCAAACAGTTCCTAGATTTAGGAAATTTGTTAAGTTAGTTAGGATAAAAATAGATTTAGCACGTCCTGGTCATTAATGACAGGACTGTTTGTAATTTGAGTTATAAATACTTCACCTTTCAAAGTATTGAGGGTTGTTGATCTTCACACCCTGACGCTATCAGACTGTAATATTTTTGAAGAGATATTTCATTGATAAAAAGGAGGTACTTTTACAGGATTCTTGTGTGTATTCACTAGTGATGTTTTCTTTCTAAGTTGAATGTTATTCTCGCTTTGTTATCATACTATTTTCTGAATCTAATCGTTAAGAGTAACAAACGTAGCAGCATTTATCTCGTATACCCTGTTTCTGACTCAGAAGATTTTAGTGTTTTATCTTTTGGTGTTTTCAATAAAGGAATTCTTAACTGCTTCTTTGTTGAAATTATCTTTCTCATCTTTTCTACTATTTCATCATTTATGCTATTAAAGAATCCAATGATTATATTATCTCTCCCTGTGAAATTTTTTTCTTTGTGTTTCTGGTTTGGATTTCATATTTTATTAAACATAGACCCCATAGCCCAATGGATGTGTAGACTGTCTCAACCAATTTGAAAAAACACTTTGACAACAAAACCGACCTATCTCTTTACCTAGCCTAATATTTAAAGTTTGAAAACATAGCTAAATCATAATAGAGAGATCTCTCTCTGAAGTTGGAAGGGCTAGATCCCAGCTTCGAAAGTGGTTGGATAAAGTTACCTTAGTAAATTTCTTCTGCTATCAACCTCTAGGAAATTTACCAAGTGCTAACACCTTGTAACCTCATTTTGAAGCCCGATCGACCGCTTTTGATAATTAGCCATTCCTTAATTTCTCTTTCTCGTCCCTACGACCTTCGTACTTATTTCTAAATATGCAATTAGTAAGATTTGATGCTAACAACTCATCATGCAGGAATAGTCAACATTGTCATTAATGAGAGAAACACTCAAGGAGATATCCCATTAATATGCATTAAACCAAGATATGTGGAGAGTTATATTATCCCTTCCGAATGTTCATCTCAAATAACATGGAATTTCTTTCACGGGTCGTCACATTGGATCGTTCACGAAATATCCAATCCTTAATAGCTCTTCGTCGTACCCACCATCTTCACACTTCTAAGTATGCAATTACTAGTCTTTAATGCTAACAGTGCATCATGCAACAGCCATCGAGATTTTCATTAATGAGTGAAAGGCTCAAGGAGATCTCCCATTCACATGCACTGGACCAAGATTTTCATAGGGTTATATTATCCCTTCCAACTCTTCATTTCAAACATCATTTAGAGCAAACGACAGTTCTCATAAACTTATGGAAATATATCGACAATAGTTTTGTGGAGATACAATTAATATCTTTGGGTGCGACGACCATAACTTCCATTGGTCCAGGGCATACTCTTACTATTCATCATGTTCCACCCAAAACGAAGTGATTTGGATCTCTGGAATCGCTCATGCAGGTTGTGTCCCTGATGTTTTTGATTGTAAGGAGGTGGTCTCTTGGTGCACCGAAAAATATATTTCAATCCAAAGAATTATTCCATTGCGTGACCATTCTTCTGTTTTTTTTTCACCTCGGGTCTTCCGCAAGATGTTAAGATTGCCAGAGCCAACATTGAACTTCAAAGGACAATATTGTAAGCAATTCCTAGAAAAACATGATAATGGGTTGGACCTATTATCCCAGTTCCTGGAAGACTCGACAACAGTTCCTGAAGATATCACAAAGTTACAGGTCAGTTCTTTTAGAAATCCATTCCGTGAAATTGCTTGGTTGTTTACAAGAATAATGGGACAGGAATCCATGGAAAGCATTTCTCGCATGGTTCTTTATATTTTGTATTTCACAGTCAAGGAAATCCATTTTTGATTGGGGCAAGCTAATTTCCATTGAAATCTGTTCCCAATTGTCACAATTCAAAGAAGAGAATAAATTTTATATGTCATCCTACTTGGTTTTCACAATAGCTTATTGTTGTCTATTTCCAAAATTGTCTCTGTCCAAGAAGATAAACTATGAATTCGACCCAGTAACATTATGGTACCATTCCTTGTGGAGGCACAAGGCCTCCCATTGTTTTTATGAGGTTTTTAATGACTTTGTCTCGGTTTTCAAAAATTTATTGTTAGGGAAGGATGCTCCACAAATGTCTGGCCAGGAAACCAAGTTTTTGGACAGGAAGGGAGCACTTGAACAAATGGAAAATTACAGTGTAATAATGATTTTTGGCTCCAAGTAAAATCATTCTTTCCTTCCATGTCACATCACGGACAAAATGTTTGTTATAGAAATAACAAGGCAATACAACTATTGGTTGCATTTTTTCCATGGAAAGAGAAAAAAATAGTTCATTCCTATGGCTTGGAAATTTGGGGACTTTGTGTTCAGGAACGTCAACAAGATTAACGAATTTGCAGGCCATTTCAACAATTTGAACCTAAGATATGTTGAAAGGATAAGAGGGTTCGACCCTAATGGGATTTTTCTAGAACATTTACTAGCAATTGGATTTAACAACTCTTTCATCCATACATGCCTGAACGAAGACATAGACAATGATGACAACACTCATGCTCCTAATGATGGCGATGTAGAGACATTGCAAAGCACAATTGAATTGTATAGACAATAGGGAAAAGGATCTGGTGAGATGAGTGTCCAGTCCCTAGCTAGCACTCCCAAGAGAACGACATCACAGAGCATCACTTCAACAACCCACCCCAGTAAGAAAGAAACCCAAAAATATTCAAACGAAGGAGGAGATAATAACCCTCCTTGCGGAAAAATTGATAGTTCTCATAAGCTTTCTGTGACGAAGAAGATAAAAAATGTTGTAGGGCAGGTGGAATAGCCCAAAACTGAAAGTGAGAACATGCAACTTGAGACTGTTGTGGATGATGTGTTTCGCAAAGTTGATCATCCCACGAACACGATGCACCATAGTTCCACAATGGAAATAACTTAGACTGACATTTTTTACGAAGATGAATCCTTCGTATTCCAGAGCATTGTTTTTGACAGCCAATCTAAAAAATTAATTATTGAAAAGAGAGGTGTAACAAATAAGAAAGGGAAATCTCGTTCAGAGATTAACCTTAGGAACATGTAGTCATCCCAAATCTATGAATTTCACTGAGCAACCATAGATGCTCTTGATGATTCCATTGGAGGAATTGAAGCGGAGAATTCCAGACTGAACGACCGAATCAAGGAATTGGAGGAGGATTTGATTCCTACCGCATTGTTTGCTAGTCCTTTAGAAAAACCTATGCCTGCCACCCCTACAGTCAATTTAAAAGGATGCTCCAACCTCTTCACATTCTGTAGAGGCTATGTGGAGAAGAATATCAAGAAAAGAATGGAGCTAATTACTGAAGCCTGGAAAACATCACAAAATATAACTTCCTTTCGAACGAGGGCACATGCTTTGAATGAGCATTTGTAGGTGGATATAAAAAATGAAGAACGTTTCTATGTAGAGACGGTGATCCCTTTTGGAAACCATGTCATCAACATCTCAGATATGAAAATAAGACGAGAAGATATCCCCTCCCCAAACCAGATCAAACAATTTAAATCATGCTGGAGAGAGAAAGTTAAGAACCTACATCTCATTGTCAAATCATGTGAACAAGCCATATCAGAGAAAGAAGAATTATTCAAAAACCTAGTCGAAATAGACTTAGCCAGAAGTACCAATGAGGTTCAAGACCCAAACTTAATCCTCAACTCCTTGTCCTTAACCAAGAAATCCTTCGATGAACAAGTTGATATTTTAAAGGGGTTGTATTTAGAAAAGTTTGATGACACCATCCTTGAATATGGTCAAGATGACGTGGAGAAGTGGCTAGTGGACTATTCGACACACAATAAAGAAATTGAACATGCTTTGCATAGTATTTCTATCGATCTAAGGAAATTAGAAAACGAGATTTTCAACATAGAAATCCAAGATGAAATCAACGTGGCCCCCATGAGAAGCTACATTGAATAATGGCTCCAAAGGAGAATCGAAAAGCTCACCGACGAAGGGCAACAGTCGGTTGGCACAATTCCATTGGTCGTCGATGAGAGCAATAAAAATGCATCAACAATAAGATAGAAAAGGGAGAAATAGATACCATCATAGTAAGTCTATATTGATCACATCTGGTTTTCTTTATCAATCCATTTATTCCACCTCTTTAAATAGAAATATCTAACCAAAGACTGATAACTTCCAATTTCTTATTTTCAAGTCTTCCTCTCTATCGTCTCCCACTTCTTCTTTCTACTATCCTATTTCTTGTACTTATTTATTTTAAGGTCCGCAGGAGCCCCATTCCTAGTCTGTATGACAAATGCATTTAAATTTCAAGAAATATGTAATAGATTCCAAATATATGTAACATACATTATTAATTTTTGATCAATTTCAAAGAAAACTAATTCGGGAACAATTTTGACGATGCCTTGGGGGATGCTTTCAGAATGCTAAATTAGTTCTCGTTATGCATATCAATCATCTTCTTTTATTTTTTTGTGCTCATAATTTTTTTTCTTCAACTATGCTAGATGTCAGTAAATTGTGTTTATTAAATTTGAATGTTCAATGTGTGTGATTCCTAGTTCTTTTTTCCAGGAACCTTTATTTCAAAAAATAAATAAATAAATAAATAAATAAACAAAAACTGCTACTATCCTTTTTTATTGCTTCAAGTGATTACGACGGAAATTTTCTACGTCCCATATTTGAACTACACGGCCCAGGAAAAAACTTAAACAAGAGTATCACATCTATAAAAAAAACACAGTAGGATTGACATCCTCGTTAGGTTTCTGTTTCTGTGCTAACATATTAATATGCAATAATATCTTCATATTATCCCCATATTAATATAATATTATGATTAACTAATTTGTGAATTCGGGACTCCGGTTCTTTGGGGCTTCGACCTTACTTCTGCAATGACATTCTCCCCGGGTCATCTATCAGCCCGATGTCTTATGGTTGGCATCTGACACACTAGCACGAGTCATTTTCTGCACGGATACCACATGTACTTCAAACTGCTTCCCACGTGTCTTTGCTGCTTCAAGCTTCTATTTCTCCCTCGGTCCCGCCATAGCAATGCATTTATTCTCATTCCAACCAGACAGAGACTATGTTGCCATGCAACACTTGTTTATTTTTGTTTTTGACCATGGTGGAAATTGTCCAACCTTTTGTTATAAGCATAAGAATATGAATAATTAGAAAAAAAATGTTCGTACATTAAGTCAAGTTATAACTTTGTTATGTTATTTTATTGATTTTTTTTCCAAAGAATCCTATAAATTGGAGTTTGAAATGTTTAATATGTAAGTGGTTTCCATGTTGTATCTTACATATTGAAGTATGAAGTATGGTTACTTTGGTAATACTTATAAACATTAATTATTACTAATAATTA
The DNA here is from genome assembly GCA_000966675.3 of Picea glauca. Classification (NCBI taxonomy): domain Eukaryota; kingdom Viridiplantae; phylum Streptophyta; class Pinopsida; order Pinales; family Pinaceae; genus Picea; species Picea glauca. Next base: position 3 of record JZKD02S2285800.1, on the reverse strand, counting down.
AAT
>JZKD02S2285767.1:15118-34637 GCA_000966675.3 Picea glauca | reverse complement strand
AGTGCGCACACTTCCTTTGGTGAATTTGTGCACTTTAATTTTTTAACCCAGTGTATAGATTTATGCCTTTTTTATGGATTTTGATGTTGTGGGTGTACTAATTGTTGTTGGCATTGATGTCTTTCTTCAACCAGTGTGTGCAATGTTATAGACGATTTTTCAGTGATAACAATTATAATCGCCTCCCCTTATTTTTGCATTGTCCTTAGTGCAACTTATTTATACATGTACAATTCAAATTCTTGATAAAGCTCCAAGCTTTATCTATTGGAATCTTGTTATCCATATAGTGCTCTGCTTTCAAGCACCAATTATGGTATTCATACTACAGTTGGAAGTCAATTTCTCTATTCCATAGAGATGATTTAGTAAAATAATTCAGTTCAGTGTTCTTTATTACATGCTTCAATTAAACCTCATTGAAAGCACTGATTGGTTGCATATCCCTAATGTTCCACCCAACTTTAGATCTCACCTCTAATAAATTCTCAGCAACGTATCATCCCCGAGTAGGGCTATGTCTCCACTAGGGCAATGGCTTCCCAAGATAACCATTGTCCACAATTATACCAACATGGTCTAGGCCAAGGTACCAACCTCAGCATCTCTCCAACCAACGGTATATCACTCCCCACATGCATGTCCCACCCCAATAAGTATACACCTTCACTATCCAATAGTCCATCGGTTGTTCCACTTCCCTTCCAGGGCTTCAGCAACATGTCGAATCAGGAACTCTTAGAGAATCGTGGTTCCAGGAGTTCCAGTTTCCCTCAGAGGTCTCCAATCAACATCTTTCCCCAGAGCTACTCTTTGAAATCAGCATTCCAACTTTAATCAATAGTTTCTCATATGTATCACACACATACAGTTTTCATGAGAGAACATAAAAGAATTCATTTAAAACTCAATTTATCTCAAAATATGAAATTCAATTTCATAATTTTTCATTGTTGTGACAATAATAGAAAGGTAATCTTCCTTGTAGTTTTCAGCAAGCACCATATTGATTACCACTTATTCATGTAATGCTTTCATCTAGCATTCAACCAACAAATTGTCAGTATTTCTTGTACATCATACTTTCATTGCAATATGTACAAAACTTGCAAAGTGATTTTAGGATTGCCTACACCTAGAAATCCAATCACAACTACCAAAAAAATTATTAAATATAGAATGAATTATCATTCTATGCATAATCATGTTCATAATATCTATCAGTAAGTTCATTACTTTAATTTTAGAACAGTAAATTTTCTGTAGACAATATTCATGTGACTACTTGACTTGCAACTTTCTTATTGCAATGCCTAACAGCTCCTGAAATGTTCTCAACTTCATGAGTTAGAAACATTTCAGTCGTTAGTATAATTATTTGCATGCAATAATATATATGCATGTACTCACAAAACGCATTCATAAAAATGAATTTAAGTATACAATTCTATCATGTATGAGTGAAACTCTGCTACTTACTAGGCATGAGTGCCACTCACAACGCATATCTATTCAATGCACCTTCGCATTGAATTTTAGTATTCTCTATATCTAAGTCGTGTATCTCACCATCCATTAATTGGAAATCTGGCCAATGTCTTGACACATTCTCCACACACTTCCCACTGTCTTCCTGATTATTTGGATGCCTTCCTTTTCGACCCAAACACTACAGCAAGAATATAATTTTTTGGTGTTCATTAGTGTTAGAAAAAAATTTGTAGTCCAAGTTTCATTTAAAGTAGGAATATCAATGGTATTTTTGTGGTAAAGAACCTTTCCATATCCAACCATGTCATAGTCTCATACATGACTAGCTTTACTGGCATCCAATCTTATAGCAAGTTTTAAAATTTTAAGTCTTTGGTTATTTCCTCATAACCAAATTATCATGACATGCTACTATGTTGGTGTGTGGATCCAAAATCTAAGAAGATTTAAATTAATAAAGGCCTCCATCCTTTACCACATCCAGTGATATGCCTTCAAATAATATAATCTTGTGATTTTGATAAAATAACTATGGCTGAGAAAATTCTTACCTAAATTCCCCTCAGCAATTATGTAATAAGAGTAATTAAATCTCATACCTACATGATTGTCACTAAATTAATTTGATGCTACCTAAATAGCTAATGGAAGTAGAAGCTTTCATGCCTCTTTTGTCAGACTTATAACCAACACTTCATATTTCTGTTGATTCCTTACATTTGTAGCAACATCATCAACAACACTTGCAAACATGAAATAATTTTGTTGTTGTGTATGGATGTTCAATCAACCATAAATTAATTGTTGCTACAGCAATCGCAGCAACCCCTTTCTCCCTGTATCACATTTCTTGTTGAACCCAGAAATTTTCACTTCATCCTGGATTCATAAATCTTCTTGTGCTCTAATTGTAATCATTGTAAATGATTATTTCTGAACCGAGAACTTTCTATCCAAAACACCCTTGGATTCCTTTTCATTTCCATCCAAATTCTAAGCTAATATTGACCTTCATCCTTCATTAATTTCCTATATCCAACTAAACCAACTCATACTTGGATGACTTACAATTCCAAAACATGTTGTCTTACAGACTCTAGATAGTCAACATCCATTTACCTTTCAGGACTGAACTTCTTCATCCCTTTCCTGAATGAGTACTTTAGTACTTGAGGTTTCTTGTACCCTTCTCTTCTCTTTGCCCGCTAGTCTCAAACTTGACTTGCATAGTCAATCTCTAGCATACTACAAGGATGCACATATTCCTCCTTCGCTAGCTTCATAGAATTAACTGGAAATAATCATTACTACTTTTAATTTACCATTGTAATTTCAAGCGATTCTTCCAATCTTTGGAAATGTCACTCCTAGCTCTATGCCCCTTAATATGGATTCATTTTAGGCACCATATCTTTTGCATTCCAATCCATGTGTAGAACCATTTTCTTCTTTAGGGTTCCTTACAGATTTGTCATTAGAAATTCATTTTTACTCTTAAGTCACTCTTCACCTGACTTATTCATATTTGAATCCCTTTGGATTGACAACCTGACATACTTTATCAATGCACTGATTCCTTTGGAATGTACTCAACATCCCTGTTTATTGTTGTCACAACTATTGAGTGCTATAATAGACTCAAATATCTCAGAATTCACCCAGTGGTATTCTTTTCCACTATCTTTGAGTTACTCTTGGAACTTATTCAATTTTGGAATGAACTGAGATTTACGTAATGCCTTACCCAAAGTATGGCTATAAACCTCCAGAACCAATATGCACATGATGCATTGTTTATGCATCTGCTGGCATTTCTTTAGTGTGTGTACACCTACATTACTTCACCCTGAAGTTTATCATACAACCATGCTTCCTCTGCTTACTCTGTTAGAAATAATGGAGGCGCTACCCCCAAAAATGTAGGTTTGATCCTTGGAATATTACATCTTATTTCCATGTATACACTTTGTATTCCTTTATCATAATACTAGGATCCTGATATATCAATCTACATAGAACAGATCTTTCCACAATGTACATGTTTACCTTATTATTATTTAGTCTTAACCCTTTTATCATCTTGTGAGAGATTCTTGTCGTAGCACCCTTGCCTCAAGTACCTCTTTCCCTTCTTGATATCAGGTCCAAACTCTTTTACTCTACTTCCCCAAATGGTATGCATATTTTTCATGCATTCATATTAGCTTGATTTTTACTTCATGATCTCTTCTTCCATTATCTTAGAATATTCATGGATTTGACTCCTTCTAGGAATCCTTCCTTTTCTATTTTGCATACTTCCAACCCTATATCATGTTGATATTGATTGTCAGCATTCCTTTATTACTTGGATTTCTCTGATCCATCTCCTACCTGACCGAATTCCTTTTCCAATCATGCGAAATTTTGATGATCTTCATACCCTGCTTCCATTGTGCACATTGTTAGCACTAATGGAGGTGCTACCTCCAATATGCAGGACTAATCTTTGTTTCTCTTCTATATGCGAACATCTCTAGCACCTTTTTCTGGGAACCTCTTTCCAATTTTTTCATGAACTTGGCTTGGATCCAAATCCATTTCTAACTCATCCCACAGTTAGAGTGACCCGATTTATATTAAGGTGATATAAACTCTTAACAGGGTGCCTAGGATTGATCCGCTCTTCTTTCACCTGTCGACCTTTTTTATACAAGACCAATCCACATGATTCAAGATTTATCATAGAGGCGATAAACTCAGTTAACTCATGTGCCCAAGCACTATGATTTTGGCTCTATTCCTTGTCTGCTAATCAACAATTATCATTAATTGGTGGGTGATCTGACGGTCATTGTAGCTTACTCTATGATCATGATATTATTTATTTTCATCATTCAGTAAGATCATCAATTTGAATGTAGAATTATATTAGGCTTCCTCTTTAGAGTTCTCATTTTTGCTATTTACATACAATTTGATAGGCTCGCAGGCCTTTCTTTGTCTGGATTAAATTCTCAGACCATCCTTACCATTTTTTATGTAGATCCTAACAATCAAAACCCCACGGGCTTCCTTCCTAATCCCTTTTCTTTATTTTTAACATGGCTTCTGGGCATTATCCCCTTCTTCTTTAGCCCCCAAACTCATATGACCAGGGTTGTGACCAAGTGCCAATCGTTAAGCACTTATTTTGTCCTTCGGGCCTCCGAGCTCCAAAAATTTGGGGCTTCATAGGATCTTCCCCTATTTCCATACACCTTCCTCAAACATTGAGTATATGAATACTTGGAGGACGCACTCATCAATGATCCTTATACCTCATTTAAATCTACGGTGGATCGGGGCTTTGGGATTCCAGGATTCGGTGGTTTCCAAAGTGCATCACAACAATTCTCACGAACTACCGAAATGGTGAAACTACAAAGGACATCGGATCTATGGTCCAATTTCTCTGCTTGGATCAACGATGGATAGGAGCTCCGAGACTCCAAAATTCAGCGGTTTCTAAAAAAAAAACACTTCGCTACCAATACCCTGAAGTGTCGACCCACTGGAAATTCCATCTCCTGCCTCCACGTGTCATATGTGATCAAAAGTCATGATGGACTCTGGTCTTCGGGCCTCCAGAAGTCCTTGACCATAACAATTATGCAACGCATTCCCCTGAAGTACCACTCCTCCGGACTACATAATATGGCGCCATCTGTCCTCTATGATCAACGATCACGATGGAATCTGGCCTCTGGAAGTCCTCGACCTCAACTTCATATTCCTTGAATTCTCCAGACCACGGGATCTACCACCACGTGTTCCATCTCGATGGACAGCGAGGATTTACTCCACTCTTCATAGTTTTGGGACGTTTCATACTTAACAATTCTTGACCAAATTCTCCGAAGTGCCAAGTCTTCAGACTATAAGATCTGGCACCACATGACAGAAAACTAGAAGAAGACACGTGGCCCAATATGATGGGTGACCCATGTCAATCTCTAGATGGAAAATCATCACTTCAAAATTACGTAGCACACTAACACAGGGCATGCACCATGTGTGTCCACGTCACCCCCAGGTGACATCACCACCATGTCACTTCGAAACTTCGGGACTTCGAGACTCCGGGACTTTGGAGGTCCGGAGGTTCTTCCAAAAAATTTCCCCAAAACGTCGATCTCTCTAAATTCTTATCCTTCTAGGGCCCATGAAGTACATTTGTCACTAATCAAAGTGGTGACACATGGCCCCATCGTCGAGTCACACACGTCAATTTCCAACCAATCCTAAGGGCCTGTCAAAAGTACGAAAACAAGTGACACATGGAAGACCTAGGTATGTCCACGTCACCTGATCCAGATTTTACGAGAAGAACGAAATGAATACAGATTATTAATAGATTCTTAACACAGAATAACAGAGATACAGTAAACCGGGTTTTCTATTCAATAAGGAAATAAGCTTAAACTGTAAAATGCAGTGGAAAACAAGCTTGTTGGAATGGTGGAGACTGTGATCATTCACAAGAAGATAATTACAATGAGGCTCTCAAGTCCTTTTTACAATAAACAGGAGTTTCAAAAATCCTAGACATCCAAAAACCTACCCTAGGAGATGAAGCGCCAAAAGTCATGTGGGCCCCATTTGGGTAAGTCAGTACATCAACTTTATGGGGCCGTAAATTTTTTATACGATCTTCGTTTTAGGCATACAATATCCCATTGGAAAGATCTATCCTAGGAATACAACATTTTTCGGCTGCAACATACCCAAAAAAACGTAGTTTAGGGCCTCAAAACGGCTCTGAAAGTTCAAGACCCGAAAAACTACTAAAAATAGTAAATTACGAAAATTTCCAGAAAGTTGTTTTGAGCCAGTTGGAAAAGGTGGGTGGCCACCGATATCCACCTAGATCAATCCTCCCTCCTTATAAATAAATGGTCTCCATTACGTTGATTTCCCCCATCAAATGAGGAAATTTCTGTTGAATTTGGCCCCGGGTGAGCCACTTGCCTTGGTGTAGGAGTTGCCCTGCTTTGACGACTCGATAAAGTTGGATCCTTTGTTGTTGAGTGCCCTTGATGTGTGTGTCCACAATATGACCATTGGATTCTTGTTGTATGCAGTCGGGGTTGATCTCTGTTAGTGTTAGTTGTTCTGCTACGTCTGAGATGTCCAATAATGGTGGGAGATAAGGTCGAAGGAGGTCCATGTTGAACACTGGGTGCAGGCCAAGGAAAGGAGGAATGTTGAGCTCAAAATAATTATCCCCCACAACCTTGGTGATGGTGTACATCCCATAATGGAGTTCTTGAAGCTTCTGATGGGGTCCTGTAAGGCGTTCTTTCTACAAGTGCAACCAAACTTTTTCACCCACCTGAAACATATGTGGCACCCGATGTTTATCATGGCGCTGCTTGTACTTGTCATTGGACTTCTGTAGGATATCATGAACCTTTTGGTGGATGTGTTGGATCCTCTCAATGAACCGGGTGTCTTTTCAACTTCAGTTGGAAAAAGAGATGAGTCGGTTGAGGTGACTGCAAGGGGAGGTGCAACATCTATGGGACCCAATGGTTGGAATCCTAACCCCACCTAAAAGGTGTTTTGGTCAGTTGAGCTATGAAGGGCTCGGTTGTAGTTATTTTGGACATAGGGAAGACTCTCATCCCATGTGCGAGGGTGCTTGGAATTATACATGCACAATATATGCACTATCATTTGATTTACAACCTCGGTTTGGTCATCTGTCTGGGGGTGCAAGGTCGTGGATTTGGTGAGCTTAGTGTCCAACAATGACAAGAGGCTCGACCAGAATGTGATGAGAAATCGACTGTCCCGATCTGATACAATGGTTTGTGGGATCCCAAAATGTACCCAAACTCATTCAAAGAAGAGCTTGGAAGTGGATTCTATTGTGATGTTCTTCTTACAAGCAACCAGAATTGCAATATTAGAAAAGCGATCAACAACCACAAAAACACAGTTATTTACCCGCTTGGTGGACGGGAGGCTCGACATGTAGTCTATTGAGATGGATTCCCATGGCCTGTCAGGAGTAGGAAGAGGGGTGTAGAGTCCTTGTTTCTTAGTGGTCGGTTTGGCAATAGCACAGGCAGTGCAGGACCTGATATACTTGTTGACCTCCTATCAAAGTTTTGGCCAATAGAAATGTTTATGTAGCATCGCCACTGTCTTTTCAACACCAAAGTGTCATGCCACTTGACTGTAGTGGGCTTCCCAAATCAACTTCTCTTGCTCACTTGATCGAATGTAGATATGGCACAAACGACACAATAACCCATCCTAAATATGGAAATTATCGGCAACTACATTTGCACCCAACATTTGGTATGTGGTGGCAAATTCTGGGTCTGTATCATAGAGTTGGACCCATCCAGAGGTCTCATGGCNACTGAACTTCTTCATCCCTTTCCTGAATGAGTACTTTAGTACTTGAGGTTTCTTGTACCCTTCTCTTCTCTTTTCCCGCTAGTCTCAAACTTGACTTGCATAGTCAATCTCTAGCATACTACAAGGATGCACATATTCCTCCTTCACTAGCTTCATAGAAATAACTGGAAATAATCATTACTACTTTTAATTTACCATTGTAATTTCAAGCGATTCTTCCAATCTCTGGAAATGTCACTCCTAGCTCTATGCCCCTTAATATGGATTCATTTTAGGCACCATATCTTTTTCATTCCAATCCATGTGTAGAACCATTTTCTTCTTTAGGGTTCCTTACAGATTCGTCATTAGAAATTCATTTTTACTCTTAAGTCACTCTTGACCTGACTTATTCATATTTGAATCCCTTTGGATTGACAACCCGACATACTTTATCGATGCACTGATTCCTTTGGAATGTACTCAACATCCCTCTTTATTGTTGTCACAACTATTGAGTGCTATAATAGACTCAAATATCTCATAATTCACCCAGTGGTATTCTTTTCCACTATCTTTGAGTTACTCTTGGAACTTATTCAATTTTGGAATGAACTGAGATTTACGTAATGCCTTACCCAAAGTATGGTTATAAACCTCCAGAACCAATATGCACATGATGCATTGTTTATGCATCTGCTGGCATTTCTTTAGTGTGTGTACACCTACATTACTTCACCCTGAAGTTTATCATACAACCATGCTTCCTCTGCTTACTCTGTTAGAAATAATGGAGGCGCTACCCCCAAAAATGTAGGTTTGATCCTTGGAATATTACATCTTATTTCCATGTATACACTTTGTATTCCTTTATCATAATACTAGGATCCTGATATATCAATCTACATAGAACAGATCTTTCCACAATGTACATGTTTACCTTATTATTATTTAGTCTTAACCCTTTTATCATCTTGTGAGAGATTCTTGTCGTAGCACCCTTGCCTCAAGTACCTCTTTCCCTTCTTGATATCAGGTCCAAACTCTTTTACTCTACTTCCCCAAATGGTATGCATATTTTTCATGCATTCATATTAGCTTGATTTTTACTTCATGATCTCTTCTTCCATTATCTTAGAATATTCATGGATTTGACTCCTTCTAGGAATCCTTCCTTTTCTATTTTGCATACTTCCAACCCTATATCATGTTGATATTGATTGTCAGCATTCCTTTATTACTTGGATTTCTCTGATCCATCTCCTACCTGACCGAATTCCTTTTCCAATCATGCGAAATTTTGATGATCTTCATACCCTGCTTCCATTGTGCACATTGTTAGCACTAATGGAGGTGCTACCTCCAATATGCAGGACTAATCTTTGTTTCTCTTCTATATGCGAACATCTCTAGCACCTTTTTCTGGGAACCTCTTTCCAATTTTTTCATGAACTTGGCTTGGATCCAAATCCATTTCTAACTCATCCCACAGTTAGAGTGACCCGATTTATATTAAGGTGATATAAACTCTTAACAGGGTGCCTAGGATTGATCCGCTCTTCTTTCACCTGTCGACCTTTTTTATACAAGACCAATCCACATGATTCAAGATTTATCATAGAGGCGATAAACTCAGTTAACTCATGTGCCCAAGCACTATGATTTTGGCTCTATTCCTTGTCTGCTAATCAACAATTATCATTAATTGGTGGGTGATCTGACGGTCATTGTAGCTTACTCTATGATCATGATATTATTTATTTTCATCATTCAGTAAGATCATCAATTTGAATGTAGAATTATATTAGGCTTCCTCTTTAGAGTTCTCATTTTTGCTATTTACATACAATTTGATAGGCTCGCAGGCCTTTCTTTGTCTGGATTAAATTCTCAGACCATCCTTACCATTTTTTATGTAGATCCTAACAATCAAAACCCCACGGGCTTCCTTCCTAATCCCTTTTCTTTATTTTTAACATGGCTTCTGGGCATTATCCCCTTCTTCTTTAGCCCCCAAACTCATATGACCAGGGTTGTGACCAAGTGCCAATCGTTAAGCACTTATTTTGTCCTTCGGGCCTCCGAGCTCCAAAAATTTGGGGCTTCATAGGATCTTCCCCTATTTCCATACACCTTCCTCAAACATTGAGTATATGAATACTTGGAGGACGCACTCATCAATGATCCTTATACCTCATTTAAATCTACGGTGGATCGGGGCTTTGGGATTCCAGGATTCGGTGGTTTCCAAAGTGCATCACAACAATTCTCACGAACTACCGAAATGGTGAAACTACAAAGGACATCGGATCTATGGTCCAATTTCTCTGCTTGGATCAACGATGGATAGGAGCTCCGAGACTCCAAAATTCAGCGGTTTCTAAAAAAAAAACACTTCGCTACCAATACCCTGAAGTGTCGACCCACTGGAAATTCCATCTCCTGCCTCCACGTGTCATATGTGATCAAAAGTCATGATGGACTCTGGTCTTCGGGCCTCCAGAAGTCCTTGACCATAACAATTATGCAACGCATTCCCCTGAAGTACCACTCCTCCGGACTACATAATATGGCGCCATCTGTCCTCTATGATCAACGATCACGATGGAATCTGGCCTCTGGAAGTCCTCGACCTCAACTTCATATTCCTTGAATTCTCCAGACCACGGGATCTACCACCACGTGTTCCATCTCGATGGACAGCGAGGATTTACTCCACTCTTCATAGTTTTGGGACGTTTCATACTTAACAATTCTTGACCAAATTCTCCGAAGTGCCAAGTCTTCAGACTATAAGATCTGGCACCACATGACAGAAAACTAGAAGAAGACACGTGGCCCAATATGATGGGTGACCCATGTCAATCTCTAGATGGAAAATCATCACTTCAAAATTACGTAGCACACTAACACAGGGCATGCACCATGTGTGTCCACGTCACCCCCAGGTGACATCACCACCATGTCACTTCGAAACTTCGGGACTTCGAGACTCCGGGACTTTGGAGGTCCGGAGGTTCTTCCAAAAAATTTCCCCAAAACGTCGATCTCTCTAAATTCTTATCCTTCTAGGGCCCATGAAGTACATTTGTCACTAATCAAAGTGGTGACACATGGCCCCATCGTCGAGTCACACACGTCAATTTCCAACCAATCCTAAGGGCCTGTCAAAAGTACGAAAACAAGTGACACATGGAAGACCTAGGTATGTCCACGTCACCTGATCCAGATTTTACGAGAAGAACGAAATGAATACAGATTATTAATAGATTCTTAACACAGAATAACAGAGATACAGTAAACCGGGTTTTCTATTCAATAAGGAAATAAGCTTAAACTGTAAAATGCAGTGGAAAACAAGCTTGTTGGAATGGTGGAGACTGTGATCATTCACAAGAAGATAATTACAATGAGGCTCTCAAGTCCTTTTTACAATAAACAGGAGTTTCAAAAATCCTAGACATCCAAAAACCTACCCTAGGAGATGAAGCGCCAAAAGTCATGTGGGCCCCATTTGGGTAAGTCAGTACATCAACTTTATGGGGCCGTAAATTTTTTATACGATCTTCGTTTTAGGCATACAATATCCCATTGGAAAGATCTATCCTAGGAATACAACATTTTTCGGCTGCAACATACCCAAAAAAACGTAGTTTAGGGCCTCAAAACGGCTCTGAAAGTTCAAGACCCGAAAAACTACTAAAAATAGTAAATTACGAAAATTTCCAGAAAGTTGTTTTGAGCCAGTTGGAAAAGGTGGGTGGCCACCGATATCCACCTAGATCAATCCTCCCTCCTTATAAATAAATGGTCTCCATTACGTTGATTTCCCCCATCAAATGAGGAAATTTCTGTTGAATTTGGCCCCGGGTGAGCCACTTGCCTTGGTGTAGGAGTTGCCCTGCTTTGACGACTCGATAAAGTTGGATCCTTTGTTGTTGAGTGCCCTTGATGTGTGTGTCCACAATATGACCATTGGATTCTTGTTGTATGCAGTCGGGGTTGATCTCTGTTAGTGTTAGTTGTTCTGCTACGTCTGAGATGTCCAATAATGGTGGGAGATAAGGTCGAAGGAGGTCCATGTTGAACACTGGGTGCAGGCCAAGGAAAGGAGGAATGTTGAGCTCAAAATAATTATCCCCCACAACCTTGGTGATGGTGTACATCCCATAATGGAGTTCTTGAAGCTTCTGATGGGGTCCTGTAAGGCGTTCTTTCTACAAGTGCAACCAAACTTTTTCACCCACCTGAAACATATGTGGCACCCGATGTTTATCATGGCGCTGCTTGTACTTGTCATTGGACTTCTGTAGGATATCATGAACCTTTTGGTGGATGTGTTGGATCCTCTCAATGAACCGGGTGTCTTTTCAACTTCAGTTGGAAAAAGAGATGAGTCGGTTGAGGTGACTGCAAGGGGAGGTGCAACATCTATGGGACCCAATGGTTGGAATCCTAACCCCACCTAAAAGGTGTTTTGGTCAGTTGAGCTATGAAGGGCTCGGTTGTAGTTATTTTGGACATAGGGAAGACTCTCATCCCATGTGCGAGGGTGCTTGGAATTATACATGCACAATATATGCACTATCATTTGATTTACAACCTCGGTTTGGTCATCTGTCTGGGGGTGCAAGGTCGTGGATTTGGTGAGCTTAGTGTCCAACAATGACAAGAGGCTCGACCAGAATGTGATGAGAAATCGACTGTCCCGATCTGATACAATGGTTTGTGGGATCCCAAAATGTACCCAAACTCATTCAAAGAAGAGCTTGGAAGTGGATTCTATTGTGATGTTCTTCTTACAAGCAACCAGAATTGCAATATTAGAAAAGCGATCAACAACCACAAAAACACAGTTATTTACCCGCTTGGTGGACGGGAGGCTCGACATGTAGTCTATTGAGATGGATTCCCATGGCCTGTCAGGAGTAGGAAGAGGGGTGTAGAGTCCTTGTTTCTTAGTGGTCGGTTTGGCAATAGCACAGGCAGTGCAGGACCTGATATACTTGTTGACCTCCTATCAAAGTTTTGGCCAATAGAAATGTTTATGTAGCATCGCCACTGTCTTTTCAACACCAAAGTGTCATGCCACTTGACTGTAGTGGGCTTCCCAAATCAACTTCTCTTGCTCACTTGATCGAATGTAGATATGGCACAAACGACACAATAACCCATCCTAAATATGGAAATTATCGGCAACTACATTTGCACCCAACATTTGGTATGTGGTGGCAAATTCTGGGTCTGTATCATAGAGTTGGACCCATCCAGAGGTCTCATGGCTGCAAGATTCTAGCATCATGGTGAGTGTCACAACTAGCAGTCTACTGAGGCAATCAGGAACCCGGTTGGTGCTTCATTGTTTTATGCTTGATGTTGAGGTGGAATTGTTGTAATTACGTGGACCACTTTTGATGGTGGTCATTATGTAATTTTCCTTGTGTCTGCATGAGGTGTAGTGGCTTATGATCAATGTGGATGACTCTCTCCCTCCCAAGAATGTAATGTCTCCACTGGCGACAGGCTTTCACAACGAAGTACATTTGTTTATCGTACATACGGATAGCATTTGATAGTGTCTCACTATTATAGGCCATGGAGTGGTCGTGCTAAGTGAGAATGGCACCCACAGCATAGTCTAAAGCATCTGTCTCAATCTCAAAGGGATGTTACAGGTCTGGTAGTGAAAGTATTGGGGCTGAGCACAAACATTGCTTCAAATCATCGAACTCTTTTTGTTAGGACTGGCCCCACGCAAATTTTTCCTTACCATGACCCCTGATTATTTGGCTGAGGGCCCATGCAATATGGGAGAATCCTAACACAAACTCGTCGTAGAAATTGGAAAGGCCCAAGAAGCTCTGAAGCTTAGTGAGTGTGGTTAGGGTTGGCCAGTCACGGATGAATTGGATCTTGGTTGGATCCACATGTACGCCCTGTTGATCAACAATGTATCCCAGGTAATGGACCCTGTCCATGCTGAAGGATCATTTTTCCAAGTTGGCGTATAGATTGTGCTACCNGGGAAGACTCTCATCCCATGTGCGAGGGTGCTTGGAATTATACATGCACAAGATATGCACTATCATTTGATTTACAACCTTGGTTTGGTCATCTGTCTGGGGGTGGAAGGTCGTGGATTTGGTGAGCTTAGTGTCCAAAAATGACCAGAGGCTCAACCAGAATGTAATGAGAAATCGACTGTCCCGATCTGAGACAATGGTTTGTGGGATCCCAAAATGTACCCAAAATCATTCAAAGAAGAGCTTGGCAGTGGATTCTATTGTGATGTTCTTCTTGCAAGCAACCAGAATTGCAATCTTAGAAAAGTGATCAACAACCACAAAAACACAGTCATTTACCCGCTTGGTGGACGGGAGGCTCGACATGTAGTCTATTGAGATGGATTCCCATGGCCTGTCAGGAGTAGGAAGAGGGGTGTAGATTCCTTGTTTCTTAGTGGTCGGTTTGGCAATAGCACAGGCAGTGCAGGACCTGATATACTTGTTGACCTCCTATCAAAGTTTCGGCCAATAGAAATGTTTATGTAGCATCGCCACTGTATTTTCAACACCAAAGTGTCCTGCCACTTGACTGTAGTGGGCTTCCCAAATCAACTTCGCTTGCTCACTTGATCGAATGTAGATATGGCACAAACGACACAACAACCCATCCTAAATATGGAAATTATCGGCAACTACATTTGCACCCAACATTTGGTATGTGGTGGCAAATTCTGGGTCTGTATCATAGAGTTGGACCCATCCAGAGGTCTCATGGCTGCAAGATTCTAGCATCATGGTGAGTGTCACAACTAGCAGTCTACTGAGGCAATCAGGAACCCGGTTGGTGCTTCATTGTTTTATGCTTGATGTTGAGGTGGAATTGTTGTAATTACGTGGACCACTTTTGATGGTGGTCATTATGTAATTTTCCTTGTGTCTGCATGAGGTGTAGTGGCTTATGATCAATGTGGATGACTCTCTCCCTCCCAAGAATGTAATGTCTCCACTGGCGACAGGCTTTCACAACGAAGTACATTTGTTTATCGTACATACGGATAGCATTTGATAGTGTCTCACTATTATAGGCCATGGAGTGGTCGTGCTAAGTGAGAATGGCACCCACAGCATAGTCTAAAGCATCTGTCTCAATCTCAAAGGGATGTTACAGGTCTGGTAGTGAAAGTATTGGGGCTGAGCACAAACATTGCTTCAAATCATCGAACTCTTTTTGTTAGGACTGGCCCCACGCAAATTTTTCCTTACCATGACCCCTGATTATTTGGCTGAGGGCCCATGCAATATGGGAGAATCCTAACACAAACTCGTCGTAGAAATTGGAAAGGCCCAAGAAGCTCTGAAGCTTAGTGAGTGTGGTTAGGGTTGGCCAGTCACGGATGAATTGGATCTTGGTTGGATCCACATGTACGCCCTGTTGATCAACAATGTATCCCAGGTAATGGACCCTGTCCATGCTGAAGGATCATTTTTCCAAGTTGGCGTATAGATTGTGCTACCACAGGGTGTGCAGAACCTGTTAAATATGCAGCAAGTGTTCTGCCCAAGAATTGTTGTAAATGATAATGTCATCCAGATACACCACTAAAAAATTATTGGTGAATGGTTGCAAGATATCATCCATCATCCTCATGAAAGTGGTTGGAGCATTTGTCAAACCAAAGGGCATGACCAACCATTCAAAAAGGCCTTCCTTAGACTTGAAGGCGGTCTTCCATACATCTGTTTGTACTATCAGGACCTGGTGGTAGCCAGACTTTAGATCAATCTTACTGAAGTATTTGGCTCTCGTGAGTTGATCAAGGAGGTCGTTAATTCGGGGAATTGGGTACCGATTTCTGACTGTGATTTTATTCAAGGCCCAATAATCAATGCAGAGTCGCCAGGTTCCATCTTTCTTCTGTACCAGTACGATTAGGCTCCTGCAAGGTGATGAGATGGGATGGATGTGCCCCTTGTGGAGAATTTCTTAGATATGTCACTTGATCTTCTCAATCTCTAACATAGAGCGGTGATAGACTGACCCATTAGGAAGCGGTGCATCGGGGGTCATATCGATGGCATGCCTGACCTGACAGTGAAGAGGTACCCCGGTAGGTGAGGAGAAGATATCTGAGTATTCTTAGATGACCTTATCTACTTGCTTCTATTGTGTGGAGAGGTCGTCCGCAGAGACCCTGGATGTGGTTGTGATCTTTCGCTCATTCTGAGAGTGAATCACAAAGAAGACAAAATTCCCCTTTTGAGAGATGACCTTCTTGCATTGCTTGGAAAATATCAAGGAAATAACACTAGGTGGGACTGCCTCGGGTATCCTGTACAATTTCCTGTTCAAAGTAATAATAACACTACAAGGCCTAGACTCATATACATGATGAAATTTCCATAAATAAGGTTGTCCCAAAAGAAAATTACAAACTTCAAGACGACCAACATCACACAATACCTCGTCTTTGAAGGGCTTGATGTCGTATGAAAGTCGGCATTGTTGGCTGACGCGGAGATTGTTTCCTTGGATGAGCCATCCAATGGTGTAGGGTTATGGGTGTGGCATTGTCAGCAGGGCCAGCCGCTTGACAACCTCTGTTGATATGAGGTTCTTCTGGCTACCGCTATCAATGATGAGGTTCAACGGGGAGCCTTTTACCCACATTTGTGAATGGAAGAGGTGCTCTCCTTCTTCTGGTTCGTCTGGTTCATCAAGCTGGAGCTTGGTGGTAGCAATGGTGTCACTGGGTTCTACATCAATGATCTGTCTTCCCCTTTCTGGTTCTGAATCAGAGTCAAAACCCGCATCTGATTCAGAGGCTTTCACTTCATCCACCAGTGACTGCTTTGAGAGGCAGTCAATAGTGTTATGCCAAGGGCTCTTATGGAAGTCACACCACTTCCCTGTATATTTATTTTTCTTTTTGATGTCCCTCTTTTCTTGCGGCTTGGACTGGTTGTCCTGATACTTTCCATATTTTCTTTGTCCTGTCTTTTGTTGTGAGGGGTTCCCGGGCCCAAATTGTTGCTTCTTTTGTTTGAGCTTCTGCTCGATTTTGACAGCATATCGGTAGGTCGCGCCCAAGGACGAGATGTCCATAAAATCCATTTTGGTATAGATGTATCTATGCATAGCATTACAATATTTTAGCACCAGATGTCACTATGAATCTTTGATACCCAACTTGGTGTGCAAGGTATCGAAGATATTTGTGAACTCTGGCACTACTTGGTCTCTTTCTTACCGCAGTGTGGTCCATTTGGTATATAAGTCGTCATAACTTCCAACAGGGTAGTATTGTTCCTTAATAGCATCCCTAAAGGATTCCTAGGTGGTCGTGACTGTAAATAACGAGGGTTCCTCTATTTCCTTTTGCTCACAGAAAGTTTCCCACCAATCTTTGACATGGGGAACGACTTTGAGGAGCGCAAAAGTAATCTTTTCTCTATTCTAAAAGTTATGGACAGAAAAATACCCTTCTAGTAGATTCAACAACTTGTCTACACCATCTGTGTCTATCTAACCTTCAAATACATGAATATCGAAGTTTATTTGTACCTTGACAAGGGCGGCACCTCCGCTTGAAGAATATGTGTCACCTGTTGGTAGTCGTCGAAGGATTTGCACGAAACTATCCATCATCTCGTTCCTCTATTGCGTGAGGGATTCCTCAAGAAACATTTTGAAAGGATCGCATGTCCTGTCATATTTATTTTCTCCTACCGTGAGAGGTCTCTTAGGCGTGAGAGACCTTTGGTCCTCAAGAGAAACAACCTTGAGACCCAATTCTTTGTACTCTGACCTCCTTGGGGACATGCATTAAGATGACAAGGAGAAGACCGCTCTGATACCACTGATTCAGATTTTATGAGTAGAAAAAAATGACTACAGATTATTAATAGATTCTTAACACAGAATAACAGAGATATAGTAAAACTGGTTTTCTATTCAATAAGGAAATAATCTGAAACTGTAAAATGCAGCAGAAAACAACCTTGTTGGAATGGTGGCGGCTTATCTCTGATGAGAGATGTGACGGATGTGCTCATTCACAAGAAGATAATTATAATGAGGCTCTCAAGGCCTTTTTACAATAAACAAGATTTTCAAAACCCCTAGAAATCCAAAAACCTAACCCTAGGAGATGAAGCACCAAAATTCATGTGGGCCCCGTTTGGGTAAGTCAGTACATCAACTTCCCGGGGTCGTTACTTTTGCATACGATATTCTTTTTAGGCGTATGATATCCCATTGGAAATATCTATCCGAGGACTACAACATTTACCAAATATTTCATGTTGAAACTTTGTGACTGCAACATGCCCAAAAAAACGTCGTTTAGGGCCTCAAAACGGCTCCAAAACTTCAGGACCCGAAAAATTGCTAAAAATAGTAAATTACAAAAAATTGCCAGAAAGTTGTTTTGAGCCAGCTGGAAAAGGTGGATGGCCACTGATATCCACCTGGATCATCACCCCCAGGTGACGTCACCGCCACGTCACTTCAAAACTTTGGGACTTCGGGACTTCGGAGGGTTTTGTTGTCAAACACCCCATAACTCCTGGACTGGTGAACTCTTTGCATAGCTTAATATATGGACACGTGTCCCTAGAATGGATGGTCTAGATTGATTTTTTACTTCATGACTTCGGGGCTCCAATACTTCAGCATTATTCTCTTCTTATAGTTTTAAAACGACCATATGGGCAAAGTCTTAAGGACTTTGGTTCTTAACCTCAGCACACCCTCTCTGGATCCCACGGTTGTGAGGGGTATGTCCCTTCCTGAATTAATCCAACAACCCAAATTTAATTTTCATGTTTTCGAGCCCACATTTACTGTTGCCTCTTTCTTTGTTTCCATTTCTTAAACCTATATACCTCATGAGCTTCAAAACACATCCAAATTATTCTCTTGGCACTCAGGAACGCTCTTAAATTCGAATGTTGTCTCTCTCGAAAACAGTTCATTCTGAACCTTTGCTTCTATCACCACTTATACGACCCAATTCAGGCTCAGTGTTGAAACCATGGGATCTGATACCAATTTGTAATGTCCTTGTCCACCCAGGCCGGACCACACTACCACAACTCTTCTCTTTTCAAGCTCTGATACCAATTTGTAATGTCCCCTGGCCCAATACCAGGTCGGGGAAGAACAGATGCCACTATGTCAAAACCAAATTGGTCTGAAACCAAAATGTAATTCCATCCTTAGAGGCTTGTTGGACTATGCCTCAATTAAACTTTGTGGAAGATATAATACATATAAATATAATAGATTATTTACATGTTGCTATCACACAGCATAATGCAGAAATAATAGTAAAAACATACATGCAGTATTCATAGGAAAAACCCATAAACATAATAGGATATATAAATACACAACATGTAACCAAACATGGAAATGGTACTTATATTTTATTTGAAGTACACCGAGTGTGTGTAGACATTCCATGAACCTCCCATCCATAGACCACGTTACTCATCACTCTTAGCAGTGGTCACCCCCGAGCTGAGACTAAACTCCACCCGGGCAAATGGATTCCTAGGCTAGGCAGGGACTACATGAAACTGCATAGTCAACATGAAGGACTTCCTCTAAGGAGCTAAATTACACACACATCCCAGAGCCTCTCATTCCCCAC
>JZKD02S2285755.1:414525-427919 GCA_000966675.3 Picea glauca | reverse complement strand
GATGATTATTAAAATGAGGCTCTAAGGGCCTTTTTAACATAAGTAAAATCCAAAACCCTAACCCTAGAAGATGAAAATCCAAAAGGTTTGTGGGCCCCGATGGGGGTAGTTGATATGTCAATTTCCCAGGGGCGTAACTTTTGCATACGATCTCCGTTTGGGGCGCTCAATAGCTCGTTGGAAAGATCTATCTGAGAAATACAAATTTTGGGTGAGAAACATCAATCTATGATCCATGTTGCTCCCCATTTTCTAAAAGAACATCATTTAGGGCCTTAAAATGGCCCCAGAAGTTAAAAACTGCTAAAAATAGTAAATTACCAAAATTGCCAGAAACATGTTTTGGGCCAGTTGGAGAAGGTGGGTGGCCACCGATATCCACCTGGATCAAAGATTTAGATGAAAATGAATCACAGAGAAGGAGCATGTTCACGATGGATATTGTAACTTGACACATTTGACAGATGAATAAAAAATCATTCTGAGCATTTCTTTTTAGTTTCTTTTATTCCTGGGGAATCTTGTGAGAAGGAAAGGGCCCACCTTCTTCACAAGATTCAACCATTAGTTTTGTAGTGCGTTATTGTGGTTTTTATTCGTACCTTGTTAAAACTCTGTCTTGCTGAAACTCTGTTTTGCTGAAACTCTGCTTCCACTGATTGTTACATTGTTTTCATACAATTCATTCCTAGGTAATTGTTAATCATTTTAATTGGTAATTTTGTTTGCAGAATGAGTTTATGAAAGTGCGATAATCAGAGACAGGTGCTGAAGATTCCTGCTTTGGGGAATAGGGTCATGTTCTCTGTTATAGAGTAGTTAGTCTTAAGTAATTGTTAACCATTCTGATTGGTGATTCTGTTTGATGAGTTCATGAAAGTGTGATAGATAGGAACATGTGCTGAAGATTCCTTCTTTATGGAATAGGGTCATGTTCTCTGTTACATACTAGTTAATCATCTTTACAGTGTGCTGAAAAGTTCCTTTTTCCTAGGTTGCTACTCTTTAATGTAATCCAGGATTCTTATGATATTTATTTCCTTTTGAATCTTAAAACTCTACAATAGATAGATTGCTTTCATTATAATTCAAAGTATAACTTTAGTCTGTTCAAGCAAGGTGTAATTAATGTACTTTTACTACAATTCTAGATTTCTTTTGAGATTGAGCATATACAATGTGTGATTGCCTTTGAAATAAACAGGCTTCCCTGGGTTGACAATTTATGTAACACTTGACTGTTTAATTAATAAGCAATTATAGTGACCAACAGTAAGAAGGGGTTGAGATAGGGTAGGTGGAAAAGTTATCTTGACGACCTGCTTAATAGACTTATGCCTTGGTGAAAGCTCCCACACATAATTGTGGGCATACCCTCCAAAGAGCCCGAGTGAGTTTGGCCAACATTGATTACAGGTACCGTGAAGACTTTCCCCTCCACAGTCACCTTTTGTAAAGACCCTAAAGATATAGGCCACTAAGGTTACCAACTATAACAATAATTTCTAGGGAAACAGTCGATAGTCCGATCCACACGCAAGGGTAGGGTATGTGGCCCAAAATCAACTTGAAAGGCTTCCATTCATCATTGTGGGTATACCTTCAAGCGACCCCCATAATATGCACAATATCTACACCAAGACCAACAAAGCAGGGTGAATAACTCTGCCAGTCTTAATGCGACCTCAGGTTTGACCCTTATGTGAGAAGGGCTTCCCAGGACAAAATGTAGCGATTGGATTTCACTGCTCCCTAACACAAGATTCTATGTTTGTTTGCAGCTTTGGAAATTTATCTTTCACACCTATTCCAAATCCCTACAACTAATCTGATGTAGGTTTTCTACCAAACAATATAAAAATGTCTAATCAATTTTTACTTTAGCGCTTGATTTTTTAAGGTTGTTGTTACTCAAAAGGAAAATGGAGTGGACAATATGGTGTTTTGACTGACTCAAAATTTATGTAAAGAGATGAATATGCAATCTTTTCATTTCGATGAAATCTATGCTACAAGAAGGAGAAAACATTCATCATTCCAGATGCACAATGCCCCAAAAAAGTAAAAACCATGCAATTTCGCTACTTCAAATGCAAGATAGTTTCACTACCCAAAATAAAAAATGAATTTATATTCTTTGTTTTATTATGACGTATACTAAAAGTAAATACAAAACCTTCAATGCTCCACTACTTTCAATCAGGAGAAAGATTCATATGCGGATGCAAAAGACACGAAGCAAAAGGGCTACAAACAAAGCATGCACTCAAGGCAGTGAGGTATGAAAGAAAACAAGTAGAGATTTGTTCTAACAATAAAGAACACCATCAAGGATTCTAAAACCAATCAATAATTCAAGGAATACAATAAAATGCAGAGAAGAATCCAAGAAATGATAGGGAGAAAGAGAAATCACTCAAAACTGTCTTATCAAAAAGAAGCTAGAAAAGGCAATTTCACATTTTTGAAAAAGGTTTCAAGATCCAAGAAAGACAATAGGGAGTGATAATCATAAAAAACCATAAAAAACGAATCCAAACAACTTCACAAACCAACCAGACTCTGGGTAAAGATATCTACAAAAAAGGTTGCAAAAGACTGAGCAGAAGAAGGCAAAAACTCTCAAAAAAGAGACTAGAAACCCTAAGACACTATAGGGGAGCACTGGCACTCTGGTATGGCCTACTGGGGGGTGTTGAGCCACCCAGAAATTCAAAAAACAGTAAAAAAAAAGAAGAAAAAATCACCCAGAATGCACAAAAATTGGTGAAATTGCTAGTGAAGGTAGAAGAAGGCAAATGGATGATGAACAAATAGTAAAAGTGATCTGAAAGGTGGTAAAATGTTAAGGAAAAACCAAGGAAATACAAATAGGAGTTCCTTCCCCAGTGGACTTTCCAATTTTTGTTACAGGAGAATCCCCCTGCGGAGAAGTGGATTTCCTGTTGGATACTAGACCTCTATAACCGAGACAGAAAGGTGCAAATGTTGAACACTGACATTCCTTCTAATGAAGCTAAACTAGTTAAGGAATAAGAAGAAAGGAATACATGTACCTTTAATAACATTTGTCCTTGTTCGATCCAGGATGATCTTGATATCCAAGTCTTTCATAAGGTCTTGCAATCAAAGGAACAACAACGACAAAACATACTTCCTATTCCTACCATGATTAGCTTTGAAATAGATCTATCAAAAAGAACAAATTCATGAAACATACACGGATTTGAAGGAAATAGGCCAAGCACATATATATTAATGAAAACAAAGAAAAGTTCTTACAACCATGATGTAGACGCAACAACGCCGCCAATATATCCTTTTCCAACCCTTTGCTCAAGTAATCCAAACACAAACTGATTATGCTTCAATATATCTCCCTTATGAGATCATAATTTTGATGCCTTCAATGTCTCCATGTTTCTTTCACCATGAGGAAGCCTCCTTATATAAGCTTGGAGAGGCCCAACCACCTTATATATTCTTGGGATAGGTTGAGGAACTTTCTCCATCAGTTGTGGATCCTCCCTAAGATCCAACCTTGACCTCAGATTTGAATCCAACTAACTACAGAGATGAGGGGGATTTATCCCTGATTTTCCTCAACAATCCAAGATTCTCTCAAATAGGCCATCTCTCCCTTATAAGGGGACACATAATTTTTCAATTCTCCCCCAAAGAAGGGTAGGGAGTGCTGGCACTCCCTGACAATGGGTAGGGGAGTGTTGCCCAAAATTTCCATAAAAAATCCTAGCGCTCCCCTAGAAGGGTGCACAGAGTGCTGGAACGCTCCCACAAAGAGGGGTAGGGAGAGTTGGCACTCCCTGATAGTGGGTAGGGGAGTGTTGTCCTTAAAAATTGATTTTTAAGTAGTTTTATTCATGGAAAATGCTTTGTACGCTTCATCAGATGATTTCTCCTTCTTAAACCAGTCTTTGAGGGTGTCTCTAGTGTCCTTGTGATGTCGTTCGAGACACAACATAGGCTATATGAATGTATTATTTCTGCAACACTTAGGAAACTTATGACTAAGGAGAGACACTTGCGACACTTGTAACGACGACAATAGGTCATCATTGAAGTGAGTAATTTTGATGTGTAACAATGATGGTGCCCCAGTTAAAACCTATTCCGAAAATGGCTATAGTATAAGTTAAATGTATCCAAGCCTCTGAAAACCTGGAGCAGTCTTTCTACCCATGCAATTGACAGAGGAGGGTCATTAGGTATATGTACGTCTCCCTTAGGTTGGCCATCAGGTACCAGCCGAAGGTCTAATTGGTGAAATTTTTATCCTCTCTCCACCTCGAATCCATCACCTTGTTGGTGTCGTGTTTCTCATATAAGTTTATAACAAAATTGATGTTTAGTCGTTCCTCTGGATCTCTGAGCTTGTAGTAATTATGGACCTCTATTGGAAGGAAAACCCCAACACACTCACCATTGTCGTCATTAATCAGATATCTTTGAGTGTCTGTGTGGTCAATAATCCATTTCAGGAGTTCAATGCAGGGAAAAACTGGATTTATGCTCGCTACCATGTGCAGGTATGCCTTTTGGACATCCGGGAGGACTTCTTCATGGAGATTCCTTGTATCGAGGTCGCTGTGCAGGATATATTCGGGGAATTCCTCCTGCTTGATTTTCTTGAAAATCTCTTCCCAATGCAGGAATACTGTCTTGGTCCTGATGTTCTCCTCTGTGTCTCCAAAGGCCGGAGGCTTAGTGAAAACCTCCTTGGTGGATGTCTTGATGACGTGCACCAGTTTTGAAGAAAAGCCCAATTGTTTTGCAACTGTTGGTGAAGAGCCTTTTCCTACGTCTAGTTACTTTATCTTTGGCACTCTCAGAGATTTCTTGGTGGTAGGTTTCTTTGGAGGCATTGTCCCTATAACCGAAAACGATCCTTTAGGCATGGGTACAGAGTAACATTGGATGAAAATGTATAAAATGTAGCACAAACATCCATAGACTGGTACATACCTGTAACACTTGCTAAAACTATTGTTTTAATACTCACTGGACCTTGGAATCTTTCCCCGAATTGCTCGTCTCACTCCTCTAGATGTTCTGAACTTCTTTGTGCGCAGAACATTCTCATTTTTAAAAAGACTCAAGAGGATTTAATGGGAGAGATCTTACCAGTCGTATCAATCAATTAATTTGAGTGAAGAGTGAGATTCAAAACAACCTACCATTGAATCTCTGCAAATAACTTCTACGTGGGTTGACAGCGGGGGTGTGGAGGGTGATGCATGGTATTGATAGGTTCAAATGGTCCTTTTGATTCATGCACGGATTATCAACTAATGCGATATTTTTGTAATTAATTATTTCTTTAAATGTTTTGGATCCATTGTATATTAGAGCTAAAACGTCCCATCACGTTGATTTCTTAGTGGGCAGATCGAGAATTTTTCTTAGTGGGAAGATCGGGAATTGTCGATATCCTTGTGTATGTTCCTGTTGGTATCCTCCTGAGAAACCTTCGACGTTGACTGATTTCTTCGTACGGTGTTGATGAAGTAGAACTGGTTTGGGATGCGACGTGGGTCTTGAGAGCTAGTAATGACTCAGGGGAGAACTAGATTGTATGTCTAATCACTCGAGCAATGACATATGGGAGATGAGGATAGGCGGTTTGATCATTTATCTCAGTCAGAGTCGGCCCCTTTTGACAGGAGGCAGGTGTTTAAAAATAAACATGGGATTTCTGAGGCGAAAGTTATCGAGGATCGACCTTCAGAGATATTTCCACCACATAGTTCCCTTGTGGTTTACATCCTTGAAATCTCCTGATACCGAAAATATTTCAGAAGTCGGTGATCGATGACATTATTTCATTTTTCGTTCGACACTTGCTCTTTTCAACTTTTACCTATGCTGAAAGGGATCGAATGTTGGTGATATCCTTGAGTGACTCTCGTCACTGAAGAACAACTTCAATTTTCTGATGCCGACGAAGATCCACACTCGATGACCTTGATTCTCTTGAATGATTTCCTTTCATGCTTAATCCTTTTCGATGCTGAATTTATTAAGCACGTCTGGGAGAAGTCTTGACTATCGATTCTTTAATTAAGTGTTAGTCTTTTAAGTTATGTGTTTTTCGCATTCTCAAGCAAACTTTGAGAGACTTAAATGAGAAAAAAAGTGATAAGCAAAGGCATCATTTTTCATATTGAAGTAGAATTGGACAATGCAAAAGATCATGTGGTACCCAAAAAGTAAAATTTAACATAGGTTTTTTAGGGTGTGTTGAGTGCTCAACACTTCCAAAGTTAAAGACAATCTAGAAAACCATGTTTTTCAAGGTAAGATTGATGTTGAAGAATTGGATAACTAGTTGTAGAAATTAGAGTCATATTTATGTGTTAATCACTTTACTAATGACATAAAACATATTTATGATTACGATTATGGAGCCCCCATTGATTTTCCAATAGGAAGCATCATTGGACAACACAAAAAGGATGATGACCCCATTCTTACTTGGTCCAAGCTTGTGGAGGCTATGTGAGGAGTTCTATCCCATCAAACACTATGACAATTAATACATCATATGGAGACTTTGATGCTAATAAAAGGAAGTCTAGATTTTTGAAGATTACACTAATGAGTTTCACTCTATGATGTCTTGTTTGGATGTGAAAAATATAGTGAATAATGAGGCTCTGAAGTAAATCAAGTCTCTTTCACACCACATCTATGTCAAACTAGAGATTCTCAACTTCATGACACTTGGTCAAGCATATTGACATGTCTCCAAGATCAAAGAAAATTTTCGAAGCAAATCAAAATAGAGACATGTTTGATTTAGTTTTATTGGAGGGAGTTAGTGTTGAATAAGATTTTTTTTAGATTTTAAGTTTTGTTGTCATTTTCAATGCTAATTGTTTGGGAGTGAAGATGTGTACTTGTATGCAATATTTAACAACAAATATTTTTAAACTTGTGAAATTGTATACTATTATATTGTTGTTCCATCCACCAATATAGTAAAATGATGTTAACTATATTTTTTTTTCAAACACCATCAACATAAGTCTTAAAAAATCATAAAATAATGTTGCTTCAAATTTTTCATTCTTTTTTTCAAACACCACTAACATAAATATCAAATATTAAAAAATAGTAAAATGATGTTGGTCCATGTTATGAGGGAAAAACTCTCTATGGCCAGGGTAAACCACAACAGACAGGTATGACTGGAGAAATCTACTCAATTTCAACATATGCTATATAAACCAATGTACAAGCGAGATAAGAAAGAAGCCTACCTCGTTCCAACATTTGATGATGTTCCACTGTTGAGTACTTTGACCCAAATCTTTGTACCTACAACAAATTCTCAACAAACAAGCAGAGAAAGTATATGGTGATGATATAAAGGGGTTAGCACATTAGATAGCATAATCCATTAATAAACATTACAAATATGCCCATGGATAATAATCATATATTTTCACGATACTAATTGGATGGGAAAGGAGTATTTCTATTAATAAATGATCAGTAGAAGCGAAAACATTATAGACTTCCGTGTCAGCACGGTTCGAAACCAAGAAACCAAGTTCCTTCCAACTGGGCCTCCACCACTTCAATCCTCCACCAAAGGTAAGCTCATAGAAAAGGGACAATGAGGTTCTCTCAACAATAGGGGAAGATCTTGGGGGCTTGACACTGTGTTCATACTTGAGGGACAAATGGATGCAGACTTAATATGAAGTAATTTATCCAGAGTAACTTTTCTGTCAAAGTTGAATGCTTTCTCCTCTTTTCCATAGCTTAGAATTGTGTTTTTATAGCCTTCAAAATGTAACTGAAGGGCCGAGTCGGAATTTTTCCAGTATATGGAAGGTGAAGGATCAAAGATTTCCTATCGTGACATGGAAACTTGACTTCATTTTTGTATTTTCTGGCACAAATCTTGATGTATGCGAGTTGTAGTGGAGTAACCTACGTATACGCATGCTGTACAATAGATAGGGCGTGTATATGTGGAAAAATATGTATTTTTAGCTCTGGATTCATAAAAAATGGATGACAAGTCTACATAGGGAAATGGAAAAAGGTCCTCTGTGCAAGATAGTAATGGTGGGGAAAATATTTCTATAACAAATGCCCCCTAATGTGTGATATCATAGGAGTATTTTCAATGGACGAAATACATTATAAATAACCTAGAAGTGGAGTCGTGTAAACCCATATGGAAAGACTAGTTGCTCATTACATTATGTTTTGACTTTACATACATGGCTGCCAATAGAATACAATGCAGATCCATGTGGAAAATATACCAAATATGTGTCCATGGCCCTTAATAGGAAAATACAAATGCGGTTATATGCCAACAACTATCATAATCACTAACAAGGCCCAGTAGAACCAGTCTCAAAACCAATCTGAAGATATCTATATATGATGGAGTATAATCTGATGTCCCATGATTATTGTAGTCAAATAGGTGCTGGTCCAAGGAAAAGGAAGCAACAACTCAAGAAAGATGTGACCACATAGTGATGTCTTCAAGTCTTTTACACATATTCCAAAGGTGCAAGTCTACATCATGTGAATAAAGGAGTTGAGGTCGAACACAATGAGACATCGTTTGATTACCGATCATTGAGGTATACCGTTAACAAATGTAAGACAACCTAACAATAATGAAAGTAGGTATCAAGGCACCGAGCACATTCCTTCAAGTGTGAATAAAGGAGTCGATGTTGAACACCTGAGGAATCCATTGATCAGGAGACATTGATATATTCCCATCTGTCAATGGTGAGAGAGCCTGCCACTAATGACTGCATGTCTCAAGGTACTCATAAAACTCTAGGTCTCAGATCCATAATAAATGAAATGAAGTCGATGGAAAGAGATCTACTGAAAGGCGAGAATTGAGGCATATCTCATCAGTCATCATGAGGAACAAAGAAAGAGCTTCATAATTTGGTGGAGATAGGACAAAGAACATATTCACGAACCAATGACCTTGTGCATCTTTCACGTGTGCCAAATGCAAGTGATACATGAAAAAGACCCTCTGAATAGCAACCAATGATGAAAACTATTGACAAATGTGAGGAAACCACCAATAAGGATAATGGAATCCAAGACACTGCATGAATCCCAAAGTGTGAATAGATGTCTTGCCGTCGAACACAAGGGAAACCACCCAGTCACCAACCAATGATGAAATGTCGACTACTGGGTTCAAGGTGACCTACCAATGATGAAAGTAGGGCCAGGGTGCATGATAAGACCATAGTATCATGTGATTTTGAGACAAATTGAGGGTATGGACCATATGAAAAGTCAAGAGTTATGATGAATTTTCGACACAGGTTCATAGATTTCCTTTGAACAAGAGCATGAGACATGTGGTAGACTCCGGAAAAATAGACTCAATGATGTAACTATTTGATGCAGGAGGCATAAATAATGTTCTCTATAGGGACTAGAAGAGTAATCAGTCAGTAGAGAAAAACTTTGTAACAAGATTAGCTTCCTAAGGCCATGCTAAACCCAAAATTATGATGACACAAGGACTCAATAATTTTGTGCTCTTTTAAAAGGTGACACGACTACTTCCAATTATAATATAGTACTCCCTTCCTGCCCGTCTTTTTTTGTTTTTGCATGACAAATGAATGCTATGATACAGAGGAGGAAACAAGTGTCGCAAGTAAGAAAAACTAGTTCCAGCAGTGGAACATACCTATGCTCAATGCAAGGAAATGCATGCGACAGATGGACACTCAAGGTGATGTTCCCTCCAGGGTATAGGGTGTCAAATTGTGAAGGATATAAACAAGGCTCTGCTTGGTTGAGGATGCAAAAATTTCTTAGGCAATGATTTATAACACAAAGCGAGAATCGGCTAAAGGCTCAATACTGCAAGCGAGGGCATGAGATGCAATCACAACTTAATTCCAAACAATGTCCTTTTTTATGTCTTTTAGTCTACTTGGTGTGAAAAAGGGATAAACTTGTGCCAAATAGATGTCTTTTCAAATCCAATTTACGAGTGTGAAAAATACAAGTTCACTCGACGATCTTTTCTATTTTTGGTAACGAGTTGGAAAAGATCTTAACTAAGACTCATGACCTTTCAAATCCAATTTAACGAGTGTGAAAGGGCCAAATCACTAGGCAATATTTTTGGTTTTTATAAAAGGAGTATGAAAAGAGATTAACTAAGAATCACAACCTTTCAAGTCCAATTTAATGAGTGTGAAAGGGACAATCACTCAACAATCTTTTCACTTTTTGAATGAGTCAAAAAAGAGCTTAACTCAAACTCGTTAGGGAGATTCTAGGCGACATGTCATGGTGGAGGCCAAGGCTCCCATGCAGAACTTCTATGGAATGCAAGTATCTTATGAATAATCGACACAAGCTTGGGAAGACCCAAATCTCTCCAAGTCAAGGAGGACAAAGTGCTAACAGAGGTTATCATCTCTGTGTTATATTGGATAATGTCTCTTCCTAKAAAATACATAGGCGGAGGCATTGGATACCCCACAAGACCATCCCAATCAAAGGGAACCTCATCAATACTTGGAGGGAGAGAACTCGGGAAGAGTAAAACTCTCTCTTGTTCAGAAGGTGAAGTAATAGAAATGCTAAGGACATGGCATAGAAGGTATAGAACCAGAACCAGAAGAGCAGGATAGACCAAAAATTTCATTGGCACGACCACTTTCTTAGACTTGTCACTCTTCGAGAGAAGAGTGGGGTCGATCAAATATTGCATGGATACAACCACTTCCTCGACCATTGGTTGAATAGAATGCGAGACAACAAGGTCAAGAGGTGCGTCACCCCCAAAAACAAGAGTGTTGTTGGTCGAATATTGCATTGACACAACCATTTGTTGAACAATATTCAAGACAAAAAGGTCAAGGGATGCATCACCCCCATTCATAGGAGAGGTATCAGTCTAATATTGCATCGAAATAACCACAGGTTGAACGAGATGTGAGACAATAAGGTCAAAGGATGCATCAACCCCTAAAGGGAAGGGGGTGTCAGCTGAAGATTGCATCAACATGACTATTGTATCAACCAAAGAAGGAACAAAGTGTTGTGAAACTATAGATGCATTAGAACCCGAAGGTCCTTTATGTGAGCCCCACATTTCTGGTATCCCAGTAGTAACATGACACAAATGAGTAAGGTGAATTCCTTCACAAATCTTGCAAAGGAATCTAGGCTTATGTATGAGACGTCTAGGCTTCTCAATCATATTAATTCCCCCAAGATGACTTGCAGTGCCTGGTGACATGCCCCCAACATGACTTGCATAGGCTAGTGGAAAATATCCAACATGACTAGCAGAGGTTGGTGATGGATCCCCAACATGACTAGCAGAGGTTGGTGATGGATGTGCAATGTGACTAGAAGTGACCAGACATGTGCCCCCAGTATGAATTGTAGTGGTTGGTTGCAGGTCTTCAACATGACTCACAAAGGTTGTCGACCAATATCCAACATGACCAACAAAGGTTGGTGATATAATGCCAGTATGGCACGCAGTGACTGGACTTGTGGCGGTGGTGAATTGTGGAATTTGAGACCAAGGTCCAAGGAAATATTGGTTTTGAGGAATTGCAGGCCAGGAAGGATCTTGGTTTACACCCTGTCCTTGTATGACATGATAATATCCTCCTCCATAGAGATACATAAAGGGTTGTAAGGGCATCAACATTGAGGAAGCCACTTGTGAAGAGAAAGC
This sequence comes from Picea glauca, assembly GCA_000966675.3. Lineage (NCBI taxonomy): Eukaryota > Viridiplantae > Streptophyta > Pinopsida > Pinales > Pinaceae > Picea > Picea glauca. The sequence continues at coordinate 416,179 of JZKD02S2285755.1, read as the reverse complement.
AACATGACAAGGGTTACTCATGTGAGGATATATGTTTCCCCTAGATGAAGGAACTTTGTGAGGGGGGTTGCCCATACTATAAAAATAATTCCCCCTGGATGAAACACCAGAGGGAAGACTGAGGTCCTCCATGGGAAAAGTGTTCGTAGGAACTGACATAGCAGAAGAAGGATAGGTGGAGAGAGTGTAACAAGTATAATGATTTCTTAATTGGGCACTTACTTCTTGCATAGTGGATTCGTAGGAAGGAATATTCCAACCTCCCACTGTAAGAGGTGTTTGAAGGATATGAATCCCACGAAACGGAGAGGGATAAGAAGGAGGCATCATGCCCCCATACCCAAAAATTGTATTCACATAAGGAGGAGAGACATAGGATGGAAAGTGTGAAGACATATCATACATACAATGAGAAAAATGATTAGATACCCAAGGCATTGACTAAGTACCATAATTTTGCATACCATTATAAAAAGCGGATGGATTCCCCCCCATGAACATCATGGGGGGTGGGTAGCAGTAAATGAGGGAGCAAAAGGAACTCCACTATCCATGATAAAAAACACTCAACACGAAATCCTAAGGTCAACTAGTAATCAAAGAGCACACCAAAAGTCAAATGGCCAATATGCATGCAAACATGGTAAAGAGGATGAGTGGCCTCCCTCACTAAAGAAGGTATGTCTCATCCAAGAGGGACCTAAGACTCCTCACTAAACTTTGGAGGTAAAAAAATCAGTTATAGAAGCCCTCGTGGGCTTCACAACCATTCGGTCAGATCCCCTTGGAGAGGTAATCTTCCATAAAGGTTATGTGTTTTTCGACCCCTATCTGACCCAGGGTACAAGCAAAATAACCCATGCATGTAACCTATGAGATACATAAGTCAAGAAACTAATAAACCACTGTATAACTGATACATAGGTGAGAAATTGTAAGTCTATATTACCGTATGGGCAGGGTAGCAGAGCCCGAAACCTTGAAAGCACCACTGTTATCACTGAAATTTCGTCTGCAAATGGTTACAAGAATTCAGCATCGTCAAATAGTTATGAGGTCACCCATGGACCAAAATTACCACAAAATCATTTCCAAAGGGTAAAAAACTATACAACTAGTGACAAAATTAAAGGGCGCTATGAATACACAGGGCGTGCGCGCACATGCACAAAACACAAACAAAGGAATGGCGCACATGCGCCCGATGCGCGACTGTTGTCTCAAAAAGCTGCGCACCTGAGAAATGGTGCATTTATGAGAGTAGTCAGCCTCCCACCCACTTCTAGTTCAACTTCCAAGTTGATTTGACACTCAAATATGGACTGGATTCGACTGGGTGGCTGGTAAAAGACATAGAAATGCCCTAATTAGCCTCTTTACACACTACAAACTAGTTGGACAATACCTCAAAGTAATGCTATAAAAAGGCCATCGATGCACTTCATTTTTCAAGGAATTCAATAGAAAAGTCATGCTGCCACTATTATCTTGAGGAATCCTCTACTCTCATCAAGAGTATACTAGCATCATTGCATTGGACAATCCATCTCACCCCTTGAGTGGATTAGCAAAGAATTCTTTCACCATTTTCATTTTCAAAGTTGTAAGAAGATCTTATTTGTGGGGGTCCAAGAGCCCTCCCTTGGAGGAAGAA
>JZKD02S2285755.1:383694-397826 GCA_000966675.3 Picea glauca | reverse complement strand
TAGTGCTCCCATTCTTGCTCACCCGGCGACGATTCGAGCACGAACACACCCTCACAATCATTGCTGCTATATAGCGATGCGCTAGAGCATCCATCGCCCCGATGCTCACGACAGATCCTGACATAAAGTTCACCCTGGAACAGTATCTTCGACACACTGTCACTAATGCCATGTTAGCAGGTAGCACTGACTCCGCTGGTAGGGACTTTCCCCAAAAGGCGAGCCCAGTCAAAAAATATATATTCTCCACTATCGTGAAGGAAATCTGCTCTCCCCGTACAATAAAACAATGCAGGTCCAGACTCCACATCCGGATAAGGAATTACAGGAGATACTCATACGCCTCTATCAAAAAACACTCAAAGAACTTCAGCAGCCCACAGGCTGCCAAAGTAGCATGAACCCCCGGCTCCTCAATCGCCATGACATCTCTCAGCTGGGACCAATATCGCTCTCGCCAACCAACGGACATCGTGCAAAATGATTGCTTACAACCACATAAAACATTCCTAAGTCAGCCACATTGACCATAAAAAACATTTAAAAGATAAGTTTTACACCTGTCAACCTTGCCCCAAAGGCGCGGCTATTTAACCCACAGGGGCACACGTATGCCCACCTATTCACTCCATAGGCATGCACACAGGCGCGACTGTTTAACCCACAGGTGCACACGTATGCACGCCTGTTCACTCCATAGACGCACATGTATGTGCACCTATTCACTCCACAGGTGTGCACTCAGGCACGCCTGTCCATCCCATAGGCGCACATGTGTGTGCGCCTGCTCAGCCTACAGGGGTGCTGCCATGCGCCCCTATCACAAACATAGGTGTGCATCAAAGCATGCCTATCCACTACATATCCGTGCACACATGCGCAGCTGTGTCGCCAATAGATGCGCAGATAATGCACACCTTAGTCCCCCTTACGGGCACCCCCATGCGCGGCTATCCAGACGACAGGTGCACACTTGTGTGTGCATATTTCCGGATCGCCCATGCACTTGGGGGTCCACATCCCTAAAACCCCCTATACGGCCCTCCGTACAACCTCTGTCCAAAAATGGAAAACCTAATTCTATGCAAGACGATCAAACTACTAACCTGAAGCTCACTGGTCCTCGTTCAGCTGCCTCATTCTCCCGAAATCTCCAAATATCCTCTAAATACCTCTCATCCAGTCACTCTGGTAGAAAGTACAAATGAGGTGGAAATGTGGGCCCTACAACTATATATATGCCTTTTTGCCAAACTTCCACTCACCATTTCGGGCGCTCCGGGTGTCCATTCTTCGATCCGTCTTCAGCCACGGGATCAACATCCTGTCATCTACATCAAGACAGTCCCGGGGCCACTTTTCATTCTGAGCCCTTGGGGCACCATTTTTTCATACCACGACCAGGTACGCATGCTCATATTCAAAATTATCAAATACATGCTCATATGTTCGATTCTCTTCAGATATTGTTCACATCAGGTATTTGGTTTTCATGTGTGCAGGTACTTGGTCATCATACATCAACGCAACCCCTTCAGGTATATACTCAGCACTGGCATGTAGTCATTCCCTCTGAATCTCACTTGCATCTCCAGTCACACCCTCTGAAATTTTCCTCTAGGATCCTCATCTTYGTCTCTACAGTACCAACACCTCCATTTGCATCTTCGATACTATCACCCGGTATCACTCTTACCCACATGAGTTGTCCCATTCATAGCACCCTTTTTCTCCTTTGAMACTCATGTTGTTTTTCAAAACTGTTTAGGGATGGGAGTCCCGATAGTCTTACATCATGTCGCGAATCAACCACGTACTCCTTCTCCTCATTTTGCTAGCTTTCCCACCAGACTCCCAACTTATCTATTCAAGGTTTTATTTTTTACTGCACCTCCGTAGTATCATGAACCCTCCATTTCATCCACAATTAGTTTGCCCCTCTGCAAATTTCCCTTCATTTCACCTACCTCATATAGAAACCCACCCATGGGCCCCCCACCCTCCACTAGTTCTCCAAGAAAATTGCGCCCTACCGGGGCCAACCATATTACATCGGGGCACCCGTTTCTATATTTGTACACTCATCCCAAATTATTCTTTATTTTTTGGTACATTGTAAAATGCCTTTGTTTCCAGCATTTACATTACCTTTTTGTCGTCACCTTTGGCGACCTTCTTCCCTTTTTGGCAAATGAAACCCATGTCTCCCTTGGTTGGGGCACTCCTTATCATCTACCCCTATTGACATCATCCATATACTTCGAGTATCCCACAGGCCACTTACCTCTGCCCTCTGAGTTTATTCACTTTGTCCCACCTCTGGCACAACTTATCCCCTGTCTTGTTGTCCCCCTGACACTCGACCGAGTTGAACGGTTGCGGCCACTTTTACCTCACATATACCCCCAACCAAAGGCAGTCTTGAGTCTTCCTACATCTTGACTTCATTCATGTACCTCCTCCAGTTCCTAACATCACCTAGTAGATTTCACGAAGCCCTTTGCTTCTTGGAGTCACGCCCCCCTTTTTGTCGACATCAGCACAGTTTCCAGAAGGGTGACAGTATCTTGACTCTCATTACCTTTCCAATGAGAGGTCTCGGACGGCACAGGGAGAACCAAAATTTCTCCCTGCTATCGTTGACCCCCATAACATTCGACTTCAACACTTTCTCATGTGACGGTGGGTCTTACTTTGCGACTATTGCAGTTATTTCTTATATTTTCCGAAGACCTTTGAACTAGGTTGGGCTATCACTACCTACAGAATCCATGATATTTCTTCCAGATGTCACTACCTATTGTTCAGAGTATGTTCCTCCACAGAATTGTCTTCTGACTTTATCATGACCTCCCCTAAGGGTGCTGCAGTTATCTACATCAACACATCATTTCATTTTTTGAGTTACATGACACGAGCATGGGGCATGCCCGCCTCGTTTGTCCACAGTTTATTTTTACACACCTTATGGAAGGTTGGGTTCTACAAATTCTCTTCTCCCTCCAATGGGTAACTCTTGACAATCCCACTATCACTCTCTCTTACAAAAACACTCTTAGTAGAAGAAACATTGATGGATTTTGGCTATACGTATGCTCCTAACCTCATCCATCAAGGGGCATCTGTTATCACTAAAATTTCGTCCGCAAATGGTTACAAGAATTCAACAACGTCAAATAGTTATGAGGTCACCCATGGACCAAAATTACCACAAAAGCATTTCCAAAGGGTAAAAACTATACAACTAGTGAAAAAATTAAAGGGCGTTATGAATACACAGGGTGCGCGCGCACATGCACAAAACATAAACACAAGAATTGTGCACATGTCCCCGATGCGCGACTATTGTCGTAAAAAGCCACACACCTAAGAAACAACACATTTATGAGAGTGTTCATCCTCCCACCCACTTTTGGTTCAACTTCCAAGTTGATTTGACACTCAAATCTAGACTAGATTCGACTGGGTGACTAGTCAAAGACCTAGAAATGCCTTAATTAGCCTCTTTACACACTACAAACTAGTTGGACAATACCTCAAAGAAATACTATAAAAAGGCCATGGATGCACTTCATTTTTCAAGGAATTCATTAGCAAAGTCATGCTGCCACTATTCTCTTTAGGAATCCTCTATTCTCATCAAGAGTATACTAGCATCATTGCATTGGGAAATCCATCTCACCCCTTGAGTGGATTAACAAAGAATTCTTACACCATTTTCATTTTCAAAGTTGTAAGAAGAGCTTATTTGTGGGGGTCCAAGAGCCCTCCCTTGGAGGAAGAAGGGACTCACAGTCCTCTTTCTTCTTAGTGTTTTCTTTCACTAATATCAACCATACCATTGGTGACATGGGTCTCATTGTTTCTTTTGCCCTTATGTCCCTATGCTCATTAGTTTAGTTGTTGTTTTATTTCTTATTTTATTTCTTAGTTGTTCTTTTATAATTCTTTCTCTAACCCTTTTCCTTATAGCTGTCCTGCTTAGCAAACCCAACTAAGCTTGCAAACATGTCTATTTTGCTCACTAAGGTAATGAAAGAGGTACAACAACCACCTCTCAAAGAGGTATGGGTACTAGAAAGATCCCCAAACATGAATAAATCCACAGAAATATCTCTGAAGCTAGGCGAGTATCAGGGGGTTATCCCTTCAACTAAATTTGTGCAAACTCGTGGTTAACTCCGGTGTGAGAGGAGCCTCCTGATCTTACCAATTATATAATGGACTTCTCAACTCCTTGTCTTAGAAACATATGTCGATTTTATTTCCTTGGAGAAGTTTACTCACAAAATCCTATTCCAAGGCACTAAAGCCTAGACTAGTTTGTGCACCCTAAAAATAAAATCGTGACTAATCAATTTTAGTTTAAAGCGTAAATTTTATTGGCTGTGATTACTCAAAAGGGTATGGAAGTGAAACTCATGATATTATGACTCTGCAATAAAATAAATATAAATATCATGCAAAGTCTAATTTTAATTTTTCAATGAATGATATGCATATAAAAACAACACAATTTTCAATTTCAACTCTACAATGCAGAAGTAAAATGCAATCTTTCACTAAATGCACTAAGCTAATGATAAATATTCTGAAGACAAAAATGCCAAGCAATGTAAAATGCCTATTTTTTGTATTTTCAATATATTAAAAAGAAAATGAATGGACTGAAAAGAAACCTGATATATAAATTCTACTGTGTATAAACAAAATTACTCAAGCAGAATACCAAGCATCCAAGCAACAACCCAGAGTTCAAGGACAAATAAAAAATGAAAAACAATGAGAAAGACTATGCCCAAAAATTCAACTCCAAATAGGTTTCCTGTCAACCTAGAGAAGCTCAATAGGCACTATAGAGACCTAATGTTGGCACAGGGGCAGGCCCAGGGTTCAATGCTACAACAACGCACCAACAAAACCCTAACTACCAGCCCTTTCGACAACACCTATGAAGAAGATGAAGTCTCACCCGAGGTAGAGGAAGGGGTGGTTGTAGGACTCAGGTGTCTGCAACCTTAGCTGGGACAAATATATGCGATTATAATACTTAATAGATCACTTAGCACCATTAGTTCATCATTATTTAACCAATATCTACTTCGCAGAGAAAATAGAGCATCGCAACATTCACCCAGATCTAATGTATCTAAGCACTTAGCATAAAGAAAAAGATCTAGCAATTCGAGTACTAAGCAAGTTCACATAGGTCAGATCTAGCATCCAAGGTCATCATAAGCACAAAGCATAAACATATATATCTAATTGTATCAAAGCACTTAGCAAGTAAAGACATAAACACATCAGAACATCGCACAGAGAAAAATAACATAGTATTTATGTGGTTCATCCCCACCCTGGGGCTACGTCTACCAACTCTTATTCTTTATTATCTTCAATTAGTCATCTACATGCACATAGCCACAAAAGCCCTACTTCGCGTAGGACAGGAGATCTGTGTGCACCTCACCAGATCTTCCTTCCCTGAGCTAGGTCTAGCATAAAGCCTTTCATAGTCTACTACAACCACTTGGACTTAGCTCTACAAGTTTCTCACAATATGCACAGAGCATCTACAGACCATACTTGCACTTAACACTTAGCTTATCGCCCCCCCCTACTTATGTCACCTAGATACTTATTTATACTTTACAAAATAGGCCTAAACATGGGTAAACCCATGGGCCGACATATCATACCCATTACATAATCCCAAATCCCAAAAAGGATCTAAAAAGGGGACGATATCCCGTGATCTCTGCTTCACATTGCGCTCCACCTTCGATAGTCTGTTGAAGTCCAAAATGGTCAAACATGACCAAGAACCCTCAAAACTTGGTCAAGGGCCAACATGCCCCCAACACTCACATGTGACTCGTCTCGAGTCACTCTGATGTAGGAAGTTCTTCTTTGAAAGCCTCAAGCTTGGATCAAGATGCTTCAACTTCTTGATGTGCTACGACCTACTGTTCAACGAATTCTTGGATGACTACATCGTTGATAGGTCCCTCTAGACGTTTTTCAGCTGTAGTGACAACCTTCTCTAGCTCTATGCCTTGGCCTTATACCTCTGTAAAGAATTGGTAAGCCTTTTCTTGTACAGGTTGGAGTTTCTGATTTACCTCCATAACTCTGCTTTGGATAATGTGGATCTGCTGTTGGGCGGTCCACTACTCTTGGGAGTGCTTCATTCTTTCCATAACTGACAGGGGCTTCAGCTGAGCCTGTATCTTTTCAGATTGATACTTCGCCTCTTGGAGCTACGACTCCAGTGCTTTCAGTTTCGGGTTCTCCGTGAGTTGTTCATAGGTCTGGGCACTACGATCAATGAGTTTCTTACATTCCAGGGTAAGAGCCTTTATCCTTTCAACTGCAATCTGAGCAATTTCTTCTCTTTGGTCTCTTACATCTTGTGGGGTATCAGGTATAGTGCGTAGCTCCAAATATTCTATGCATTGTTGTAGCTATTGGATGGCTTCTGTGAGCTGGTTCACCTACTGTGTAACTCAATATTCTACCTTGATTTCTAAGACTATCACAGAGTGAAGTGCTCTGTTGACCGATTGTTTTACTTTGAGTTTCTCTGCGAGCATCTGTTCCTTTTCTTTCTGTAGCTATGCTTTTTCTTCATCAAACTTCACTTGGAGAGAAATCTTTTCCTATTCTACAACACTACGTTTCTCTACGAGTAATCCTTGTACTTGTGTCAAAGCCTGAGTGGCTTGCTCTATTTCTTCAAATGCTCATCGAAGGCGAGCTTCGACTGTATCGACTAGGTGGTGGAGTTGAGCTGGCTCATCTCCCAATTCTAGTTCTCCCAGCGTAGTGGAGACTACGTGACTAGACTGTAGGGCCTGCTGTACCCCTTAGAGTTCAGTGTCAATTCGATCATACATGACCTCTTGGTTTGCTTCTTGTTTCTCTACTATTTCTAATGAATCATCTTGCAGGGTTGTTATGAGGTAGTCAAAGTCATCAGAGGTGAGGAAAGTCTGCATCTTGGTCATGGCAGCCTTTGATTTCTTCTGGGAGGAAGGTTTCAGAGGTGAACCTTTCCTCTTCTTCAGAGGGTCAATCTCATCTACTTGCTTCTGTTCGACTTATTTGTAATCTAATTCTTCTCCATCACCTCGTTGATCTGGTGATATGGAAGAAGTCTTCACGGATGCGCTGTCTAATCCTTGGACCTCTTTGGTCTTCTTTGTCTTGCTAGGTCCGAATGTATCCTATGCTTTTTATGGGCTGTCGATGTTGGATATATCCATAGTTTTTGCTGGAATAAGGAGGTCCACCAACCAGTCCTTTATGATCTCCTCCAATTCTTCCTTTGTTAGCTTATAGTAGGATTGAATATGTTGCTTTTGTTCATCAGTGCACACTGTGATGTAAATAAAATGTCGATCTGCATTGAAATTCATCAAAGATATGAATTGTTGTAGAGTGTTCAGAGTCATGTGAGGCTCAGACTATATGGATATCTTCAGCTGATTGTAGTAGTCATGGAAAACAACATTTGACTGCCACTTTTTATTCGTATTGCTTCAATACCATAGTGTACTGAACTTTGCGGCTAGCAGTTCAAATGGATCAATGTCCGGCAAGGTCGCACCTTCCGACATCTCCTAGGCAATAAAAGATATAAGTATCAAGAGCTAGCCGAATTGAAATTCATATCCTTGATCTTATACTTCTCTGCAGTTGAGTTCCAACTGGTTCACCAGGTACTTCAACCAGTTCATATGAAGGCCTTTCACGCACTTCCCTATGAGGTCGAATACAAAACTGGTGACTTAGGTAGGTCGGTTCTTTCTTACTAACTTCCTTGCAATCAAATGATAGGTGAGGTGCATTGCGCCACTTTGGATAGAAGCTTATTTGTAGCCTCGTGTTCCCTTCTTGACATCGCTATAAGTGTCCTTGATCTTCTGTGCTAGAGCACGATCCATGGATTTTCTAGGGTAAAACTCTTGTGGATCAAGTCCTTGCATACTCAACCATTTGATCTAATTGATTAGCATTGGATCAACTATTATACGATGTTTTAGACACAAATAGCCACCATGGTAACAAGAAATCAACAACTTGACACATGCATTGACTTCCTGGGGTCTACCAAAGTGGGGAATCTTCATGATGTTCAGTAGGGTGGACTGCGCAAGGTTTATAGTCCACGAATGGGGTATTATCTTTGAATTATTCCCCTTAGTTCTGGTCAGGTACTTATGTGGGGCAAGCATGTTATAGACTTTGCGATCTCCAAGTTTGAATTCACTAAATTTCAACGCTGCAATCTTATCTTGGTATGCTTGAATGGCACGTATCCCCTTCAGGAGGTACTTCGTAACCAAGGTGTATTCGAAATCTCTGGGCACGCTGTCTCGATTTACTGCACCGCTCAAATGTGGTATATAGGCAGGTAATATGGTTGGGATTAATTTGGAATTTGCTAGATCATCCATGTGCTTGGTTATCTTTTCATTTGATGGTTGGGATGGTTCGGCTTCGCGAGCATTGGACAGAGAGGCTGTCAGTCCTCTCATCGATGATGCTTGTACACTTGTAGACATCGACATGACTCTTTTAGTCATGAGGTCAATCAGAACTTCTTCAACAACTTTCTCTACAACGCTCAACTCGTTCGACATACACACTCGAGGTTAACAATCTCGGGTTTAGGGAGTAACTTAGACACTGCAATAGGATAGACAATAAGAGTGCATTGATCACTGTATAAAATCAACTTAGTATGTGGGCTCAACCTCTCAGTTGGAAAAGGTTTTCTCAGTGCATGGCGTGACAACGTAAATAGGTAACTCAACAACGGGTATGAAGCCTTCATTAACTCCGTTCTATTCGTTATGGTGCAGTCCCGATGGTCGGATGGCAATCTTTCTGTCCATAAATGTATTTCTAGCCATTCAAAGCATTGGTCTAATGGTAATAATGTCCCCAACAGCTATATTTCTTCGTCATGGAGAAGTTCCATGTGTCACTGTTTTAATATCCCGATGAAGCTCCAATTTTGAAAATTTTCCTTCTACGAGGTTCCCTCTAGAATCTTCTGCAACTTGTCGATCTTAGCTCTCTTCTTACTTAGCTTTCTAGCCTTCTTCCCAGTGAGATTTTTCTTGGTATTCTTTTTTCTGTTATGATTCTTTTCTTCTTTTGGCATAGTTACTTTGCGTTGTTGAGATTCTTTCCTAAGATTTGAGGGTGATCCTTCTTCTTTATCCGGATTAGGTACTTCAATATTCTGTAGGTCTTCTAGTGTTCTTGCAACTTCGATACCTGGGTCTTTGGTGTTAAATAACTTCAATCTATTATTTTGTTCTTCAATCAAGTGTGCGATCCTTCTAGTCATGAATTATTTTAACTCTTGCTTCTTCTACTCTGAAAATTCCTCTTCTTCTTGCCTTCTGACTTGATCTCTTTCAATCCAAGGTTTTCCTAGTAGCATGGTAAATGGGGCGTTATTATCAATAAATTTAGTAATCTCAAAATATTCCTCTGTCAAAGTTCCATTGGGATTCATAGGTATCTGGGTGAGCTTTCCACATAGGTTTATCAACTTTCCTTTGAATAGTCCTATTCCTCCTAATGGAGGAATCATAGCAGGCCTCCCTATAGCTTCCCAAGTTCTCTCTATCATGATATTCTCTTGTGTTTCCTCATCTAGAACACAGTCAATGTTGAAGTCTCCTATTCTAGCTTCAAGGCATTCTTTTTCTTTAAATATCTCTGATAATATGACATGTCGGTGGTCATTCAAGGTTTCTTTCATTTGTGGCAATACTTTCTCTGATTCTTTCTGGGATTCTATTGTAATCTTAGTTTCTGGATCCACCTTAGGGTTTTCTTGTTTCATATTCATTCTTTCAACCTTAGCAATCGTTCTAGGGCAATCCAATACTTCATGGTTCATAGCTTTACAACAAATACAACTAGGTCTTTTCACAGGGAATTCCTTAGCGAGATGTCCTGGTCTTCTGCAACTGTAACAAAGGGTTAATCCTCTATTTATTTTAAATGATCCCCAACCTTTACTATACTGCGCATTAGGATCATGGTATCTAACCTCCAAACATTTATTTCTAGGATACTACATACACTTATTAGTCCAAACATTCTTTCTATGCATAGGTATAACATATTTTTCACTATTCTTATCAGATCTACTCATATCAAATCTTCTTTTATCTATTAATACCCTAGTTTTCAAGCTAGGATAGAATCTACAAAACTTACCTAGATCCATACTGTTGAAACAAAAACTTCCACTTATCTTACTTCTACAGAGCACAAATCTTTCAGATATAGAACTTTTCAATATTCTTACCTTTATAGCACAGAGCTTTCAGATCTTACCTCTTTTAATAAAAAAATCTCACTTTTACTTTTCTCAGAGAACAAATCTTTCAGATATTACCTCTTTTCTTGAGATCAGACTTCTTTTCCTTAGAACAGAGTTTGTCAAACTAAGTGGAGTACTGAGCATTAGAGAAACAGATCTATGCACAGAGCTTTCACAATTTCAGTCAGATCTTTTCACAAAGCTTCTTCTTCCTTAGTTCCCAACAACCAATGTTTCAGTCCTGACAACAGAACCATTTTTTGGCACAGGGGTAGAGCCAGGGTTCAATGCTACAACAACGCACCAAAAAAATCCTAACTACCATCCCTTTCGGCAACACATGCGAAGCAGATGGAGTCTAACCCAAGGTAGAGGAAGGGTTGGTTGCATAACTCATGTGTCTGCAACCTTAGCTGGGACACATATCTGCGATTATAATACTTAATAGAGCACTTAGCACCATCATTTCATCATTATCTAACCAATATCTACTTCATAGAGAAAACAGAGCATTGCAAGATTCACCCAGATCTAATGTATCTAAGCACTTAGCATAAAGAAAAAGATCTAGTATATTCGAGAACTAAGAAAGTTCACATAGGTCAGATATAACATCCAGGGTCATCATAAGCACAAAGCATAAACAGATCTATCTATCTATATCAAATCACTTAGAAAGTAAAGACATAAACACATCAGAACATCACACAGAGTAGAATAACATAGTATTTACGTGGTTCACCCCCACCCTGGGGCTACGTCCACCAACTCTTCTTCTTTATTAGCTTCAATAAGTCATCTACATGCACAGAGCCACAAAACCCATACTCCACGTAGGATAAGAGATCTGTGCACACCTCGCTAGATCCTCCTTCCCCGAGCTAGGTCTAGCACAAAGCCTTTCATAGTCTGCTACAACCACTTGCACTTAGCTCTACAAGTTTCTCAGAATATGCATAGAGCATCTACAAACCATACTTGCACTTAGCACTTAGCTTATCACCCCCCCTACTGATGTCACCTAGATACTTATTTATACTTTACAAAATAGGCCTAAACATGGGTAAAATCATGGGCCAACATCCCACACCTGTTACATAATCCCAAATCCCAAAAAGGAACCAAAAAGGGGCTGAGATCCTACGATATCTGCTTTGTCTTGTGCTCCACCTTCGACAATCTGTCGAAGTCCAAAATGGTCAAACATGACCAAGAACCCTCAAAACTTGGTCAAAGGCCAACACCTAAGAAGGCTCAATAATCATCAAATCCCACCCAACAACCACCAAACCAAGCAACCAAGAAAGGAAATAAGGTGTACGCGACTGTTCAGGCATACAATGCGTATATACGTAGCTTGCAGTGAGACAACACCCATGTATACGCGACTGTCAAGGAAAAAGGTGCATACAGGATTGAAAACAAGGCCAGGCAAGTGCAAAAGGATGAAAAATCAGACCCAAAGTGAACAAAATCTATCAAGCAGTGATACAACAAGAAACACAAAGGAAAAAGAGTAATGCAAGGAGAAAAAGTACTTCAACCCTTAGAAATAAGATATTTCCCCAGTGGAGACGCCAATTCTGTTACGAGGGAAAAACTCTCTATGGCCAAGGTAAACCACAACAGACATGTATGACCACATAAATTTACTCAATTATAGCATATGCTATATAAACCAATGTACAAGCGAGATAAGAAAGAATCCTACCTCGTTCCAACATTTGATGATGTTCCACTGTTGAGTACTTTGACCCAAATCTTTGTAACTGCAACAAATTCTCAACAAACAAGAAGAGAAAGTATATAGTGATGATATAAAGGGGTTATCACATTAGATAGCATAATCCATTAATAAACATTACAAATATGCCCATGTATAATACTCATATATTTGCACGATACCAATTGGATGGGAAATGAGTATTTTTATTAATAAATGATCAACATAAGCGAAAACATTACAGACTTCTATGTCAGCACGGTTCAAAGCCAAGAAACCAAGTTCCTTCCAACTGGGCCTCCACCACTTCAATCCTCCGCCAAAGGCAAGCTCATAAAAAAGAGACAATGAGGTTCTCTCAACAATAGGGGAAGAGCTTGGGGGGTGAACACTGTGTTCAGACTTGAGGGACAAAGGGATGCAGACTCAATATGAAGTAATTTCTCCAGAGTAACTTTGCTCTCAAAGTTGAATGCTTTCTCCTCTTTTCCATAGCTCAGAATTGCGCTCTTATAGACTTCAAAATGCAATTGAAGGGCTGAGTCAAAATGTTTCCAGTATATAGAAGTCCAAGGATCAGAGATCTCCTGTCATGACATGGAAACTTGACTTTATTTTTGTATTTTCTGGCACAAATCCCGATGTACGTGGGTTGTAGTGGAGAAGCCTACATATACGCATGTTGTACAGTAGATAGGGCACGTATATGTGGAAAAACATGTATTTTTATCTCTTGATTCATCAAAAAGGGATGACAAGTCTGCATAGGGAAATGGAAAAAGGCCCTCTGTGCAAAGCAATGGTGGGGCAAATCTTGCTATAACAGTCCACAACTGTCATTCTTTCTTCAAGCACCACCAACATAAATCCTAAAAAATAGTAAAATGGTTTTAGTCCACAACTATCATTTTTTCTTCAAAACCACAAACATAAATCCTAGAAAAGAGAAAACCAATGTTGGTCAACAACTATCCTTCTTTCTTCAAACAACACTAACATACTTCCCAAAAGACAAATCCATGGTTATTTTTCATGTTCTTTAAAATATATATACAATAAATGGTATTATTCTACAACCACCATTCTTTCTTCAAACACCACCAGAATAAATCCTTCAAAAAATTAAAATTGTATTGGTCCACAAACATTTTTCTTTTTTCAAACACTACTCACAAAAGTTATAGAAGACAATTCCATGATTGCTTTTCATGTGCTTGAATACATATATATAAAATACATTAGTGACACTACCAACATAAATCTTAAGAGTAAAATGATGTTGGTTTTCAATTGTTCTTTCTTCAAATACCACTAACCTAAGTTTCAAAAGAGTAAAATGATGTTGGTTTTCAATTGTTCTTTCTTCAAATACCACTAACCTAAGTTTCAAAAGACAAATCCATAAATCCTAAGAATCAAATAGTGTTAATTTTCAAATTTCCTCATTTCTTCGAACACCATTAACATGAGTCCAAAAAGACAATACATGGTTGTTTGTTTCTTCTACTTTATATATATAACTTAGTGATTAGAATAGAGGGATGTGTACCCAACAACTCATCCCATGAGTGTTATTATTTGTTCAAACATGAAGCTGGACGGGGGCATTTTAAGATACCCACTCACCCTAAGTTTTGTTTGGAAGATGTGGTCATTTAAGGAAAGGGCATTTTCCACACCAATCAAAAAATAATATGAGCATACTGAGTCATAAAATAATGATTTGTATAAGAAAATATTCCTCTTTTATTTTAAATTAAAAACAAAATAATTTTAAACTAATTATAGATTAAGATTAAAATACATTAAAAAATTAACTATGACATTTTTATATTTATATAAAATATACATTTTTTATTTTATTTTTAAATTCAAAATAAAATATTTATATAAAATATCTAAATTATTTGATTTTAAATTCAAAATAAAATAATTTTAAATTAAGATTAAAATATATTATATAAAAATGAAATTATGATATTTTTACATTTATATAAAATATTCGACTATTTTCACATTTATATTGAGATATATGATGATGATGATGATGATTAACGT
>JZKD02S2285755.1:366343-381766 GCA_000966675.3 Picea glauca | reverse complement strand
ATATATATATATATATATATATATATATAATTTTATTTTATTATTTCTAATTACAATTTCTTTTTATATTTTATTTCTAATATCAAACAAAACAAAATAAATCTTTAATCATAAATACATCTTAACGAATACCTATCAATCATTATAGAAATGAAAAAAATATACCCAAAAATCCATAATAATTATTTTTTCAATAAACTTTCTATCTATAATGTACTAAAAAAAAAAGTATTTTTTCAATAAAGTTTCTATCTATAACGTACTAAAAAAGTTATAAACTTAAAATGCTTGTTCTTTCTAACATTTATGATAGTTTGCTTCTTATATATGTTATATTTTTATATTTAATTTTTTTTAGGTTAAAACAACACTTTAAAATTAAAAAAATATTAGATAATAAATTATTTAAAAAATATATCGATATAATAAAATATCTAAAATATTTTATTAATTTAAAATTAAAAAGTATTAGATAATAAATTATTTTAAAAATATCGATAATAATAAAATATCTAAAATACTTATTTAAGAAGTTTTTAATGAAACATAATATTAAATAGTTTTAATGAAATATAATATTAAATAATTTTTAAAATATGGTATTATCTTTGTGATGTTAAAGTGGACGATGATTTTTTTTTTGTTTTTCATATACTCACATTAAATCTCAATTTCAAAATATTTGTAAGGATATTGATATTTTTAACTTTTTAATTAATTAAATTTATAAAGATTTTGGAAATCTTTCTCAATTTCAAAATATTTGTAAGGATATTGATATTTTTAACTTTTTAATTAATTAAATTTATAAAGATTTTGGAAATCTTTGAAATATTTGTAAGGATATTGACATTTTTAACCTTTTAATTAATCAAATTTACAAAGATTTAGGAATTCTTTTTCAAATATTTTGAGTATGAAAATACAATTTTAAAGCAAACCAAATAATTCCTTATCATTTTTTCTTAAGATTGATAAACCAAAATTGATCTCTAAGTTAACAATAATAATAATAATAATAATAATAATAATAATTTAGATTTAAATTTTGTTTATAATTTAAATTTAAATTTATATTCATTATACCTCCACTTTCTTACCCAAAAGTTGCACCTCACACCAATAATTGACATGTACATAATCACATAAACATGTTCACAATGTTAAATATGAATATAATGAATAACTAAACTCTTAGCCTTAAGAAGATTGATGTTTTAGTCAACTTGATGGGTCTCTTTCCTGCCAAGTTTTTCATAGAATGATCCATACATATACATACCTTCATGCCCAAAACACCATCACTCGACTAAAAAATATGTCATTCTTAAAACACCCATCTTTAGAAATATTTTTTTGACCAAAATCTAAGAAAAGAAATAACCCACCTTACTAAAGTCCTCCAAGTTAATGTTTATTCCATTTTCAAAATCAACAAAGCCTTTCATTATGTTCTCCTATCAAAAACCAAAACTAGAACCAACAATTCTCCTTATGTTCCTCCAACCCGAGCTTAAATTTCTCTCCCTTACATTCATGGCACCTGTAACACACCCACAACGGGGCATAACATTTTTCTCTTTTCTTAAAGGACAAATTCTCCATCCATGGTTTCTAATTTGGAAAGTTGGGGAACTAGTCCGACCTCCCGGTCAAGGATCTTCGATTCTAGAGCCAAACGACTCTCTTAGACCTTGATGGTCTCGTTCTGCAATTAAACAGACTCTTTCGACTTTCAGGTGCAGGTCTAATGGTACTCACGACCTTCCCCTTTTTCGCTTGTGAAATCTCTGAGTTTGGGCGCTAGCCCCTTTTCTGATAAGACCTTCCTTATCATGACCTTAGGTGATGAACTCACATAATCCATGCGATTGTGGGCGTGACCAAGGGTGGTTTGAAACCAGCTACTTTTCTCCCCGCAATTCACCTTGAGCCTCCACGTGTCCTTTCTCCAAAATCGTGGTCTGGATTGCGGCCCGCCCTCAACTTTTTAAAGTTCGTGTACCTTCGGTCCTTGTAGGGCAACGAGACCGTCGATATCATGACCTTGACAATGCTTCTAAACAGATGGCTCAAATCTATCCTTTCTGAATCTACGGATAAGATCTATCCTTTCTAAATCAACGACTGCGATTTATTTCACGATTTAGGTTTCAGGAGTTTCAACTCTCAACTTTCACTTCCTCCGTCAGTAGCTATCTTCCAGAGCGGAAGAACTGTTGACACCTATCCTCAACAAACAGACAGTTCTGATGAACTTCAGATCCCCAACCTTTGGGAGTTCTTGATCCTTCATTCACCCTTTTCTCCCGGAGTGCTTCGTACCCAGATTTGTATATCGAACACCACACATCTACTCCGATCAACGGTCTACATCCGCTCTCCACAAACACAAATATCCAAAGTGAATCCTTACAGAGTGTCGGATCTTCTGACACTTGTCCTCTCAAAATAGATGACCCTAGTCCTCTTAAGGACTTCGACACTTTTCAACCAAGACCAGATCAATGGTCCTTCGACCTCCTCCTTGATCAATGATTGAGATCTCCTTCAGGACTTTGGCTCTTTCACCCTTTGCTTTCCTCCGGAGTGCTTCGTACCTGGATTTCTAGATCTGGTGCCACGCGTCGACTTTCAAATCAACGACTGTCATCCGCTTCGAGACTTCAGCCTTCGATGATTTCAAATCTCAATTTCCCCACACTCTACTTCTCCTGGAGCATTTTATCCAGAGTTTGCGATCTGATGACATGTGTCCTCTTGCAGATCGATGACTCCCAACTACTTCGGCTATTCGGGGTTTGACGATTTCAAAATTTACTCCTTCATTTTCTCCCGAAGTGCTTTCACCCGAAGTTCACGATCTTTCACCACGTACCCTCTAGATCTGAGGGTCCATATTCTCTTTGGCTCTTCTGGCTTCGAGAGTTTCAGACTCCTATGCACTTGTTTCTCCCGGAGTGATTTCACCTAAACTTCATGGATTTCTGCCGCGTATCCCTCTGCAACGAACGGTTGTGATCTTCTTTGGCCTTTGGGGCTTCGGGAGTTTGTCACACTCCTCACTTGGAAACCTCCGAAGTAGTTTTTCCTAAAGTCTCTAATGTATTGATACGTATCTCCTATTGGATGATAGACAGGATCCACAGACTTACGCCACCTGTCCTCTGGATCCAATGGCTAATGTTTACTTCGGACGATCCGACGGTTGATGCTTTCTTTGGGTATTTACCTGGAGTCTACATGTTTACACCACCTGTCCTCTGAATCCGATGCTTAAGATTTACTTCATTCTCCTTGACGATGGATAGTCCCAAACTACTTCGGGACTTTCGTAAGTCCACTCTCCTACGTGTGCAAAGCACTAAGGCTCGAGAACCTTTCTCCGATCAAACGACTATTGGTCTTCTGCGCTGTGATCCAATGACCACTCTTTCTCCTCCTCTTGAGCTTCTGATCTCTTCTAACTTAGAATATTTTCTAAGTGTTCAAAGGCCTCGACCTTTTCTCCTCCTACGGGTCCATATCTTGGACTTCTTCTACATGCCTGAAAGTGTTATCTCCTTCGAGATTGATTCCCCTTGAAGATTTCACCTTCCCACACACTCCTTGAATTTAATAGATCTCGTCAAACTTAGATCGAATGTCATCAACGATCGACGGTTCACAGAAATTGCGGGGTTCAACCTCCGCCATCAGGGGAGTGCTCGCTCGACTCTAGTCTAATCCTAGTTGTTGATCTTCCATTCTCGATGAGATCAATGGCATAGGTTGATCGTGGCCATGAACTAACCTGTCCGTTGTCAGGTTCTTATGTCATGGGTAGTTCTGGTAACTTGACTATCGTTTACCTCCCAGATATGGCAGTTGGGATGGTTCATGAGAATCCTTAGATCTAAGGGTCAGGGTTAGCTTTGGGACTTTGGAACTTTGGGGATTTTACCTCCCTTATGAAAAAATCATTCATTTCTCTGAACTCGCGAAGTCCAAATGACTCCAAGGTTAACTCCCATGCTTGTTCCCGTACCCAATGGTCACAACAGCGAGTGGCTTCTTCCAAACAGATTTCGTCCATTTTTCTTCCAAATAATGGACCCCCCCTTTTTTCAATACTTCAACCTCACTATTCTTCCTAAGCTTTGTTGGCTCTGAAAGGCTTAAGAGCTTTGTGCTCTTTATATTAAACTTAATTCTTGGAAGAATCCTTCCACGCACCCCTTACGCTCATTCCTCAACTCTAGAACTTAAGTGGTTCTCGGTCTTTGCCTACCTCACAGAGAGACAATGCATATGTGCACTATGTCTCCTAAGCTTTAACAGACTCCCTCCTCCAAGGGACTCCAAACAAATAGGAGTGTTGACATATGTATATTTTGTCTATGATATAATATAAAGGATCCACTCTCTTTTTTACTTGAAAAAATATATCATAGTTAATTGTATTTTTATAAATTCTATTCTATGATTAATTTTATTTTCTATTATCTCCTCTTTTTGCTTAATCATGTCCACTTCTTTTAAAAATTATAAAATTTGTTCCCCTCCACCATTTCCTATTAAAATATTTATCCAATCCATCATTCTCAAATAAATATAGGTAAAAGAAGGTAGGGAAGAAGGAAAATAAGCAATAATTAGAAATCAAAAATCTATGTTTGGGGATAGATACCAGAAGGATAATAATAAATGGGAATTTGGGACACCCGAGATCCTTTTTCGGATCTGTCATGGCTTTCCATGGTGAAAAGTTCTTATGATAAGTTGGATCTTGAGTGATATTGATATTATTTGTCTAGTTGAAACTTGGGAGCATGAAGAGTCTAAGGTCCTTGTTATCACACAATTTGTACTTTGATAAAAGGAAAGGTTAAAGGAAAACAAATTGGCATAACTGGAGACTAATCCTAACACTGTCACCTCAATAGGATGTCTCTTTCTATTTAGGGTGGTAGGCCCAGGGGAGACGTCCCCGGTGACCTGGGGGTTTGAGAAGGCAAGGTTAAAATGGCTAGATAAGGATCCCTCTCACAATTCACCATTGATCATAGAGTCCTTCTTTTATAACCAATGGAATGATAATGTATCAAAGTGTACCTTTCCGGAACAAAGCAATAAGTAACTATATATATTTGCAAGTACACTTGTTGGTTAGCACTTCATAAAACCATAGACTTTCTCTATAAAATAAATTTTTCTGAATATGATGAAGTAAACATAAAATTATAACAACAATATATATAAGACAATACTTCACATTAAATGCCTTGAAACAGCTTCAAAATGACTAAGAATCATTAAACATTGAAATCATAATACTAACATTTGATAGAAGCAAAGAAGACAATGTATAAATCAGTGTTTTCAATTGCTTTTATAAGCTTATAATGTTGCATTTAATGGTTGTAGCTTGTACTTTAGTAAAAACAACAATATTGTTAGTAGGTTAGGATGTTCTAGGGTTAGTAATAGTTAGTAGGAATCTCAAAGAATAGGTTTTTAAGGTTGTTTTGATAAATTACTCAAAAGAGGACTTAGACTGGTTATTTTAGGAAAAATGGAGTCAATAATGCAACAACAAATGTTGAAGAAAAGTGATAATAGAAGAGTTAAAGAAAAGAGAGATTGATAGATTGGACTGTTTCTAACCCAAGGCTCCAATTATCAAACCCTAAGGGGAAACTATATACTAAGGTGTAGGTAACCCTAGGTCTTAGTAGATTTCCTCCCTCTTTAAATGAATTATGAAGCAAAATTGGCTAAGATGAAGCAATGGATACCAAGGTGTTGCAATGGAAAGACCTTAGTTCATGCTTCATGAAAAATGGCCTTTTGACAAGATCCAGTAGGTGAAAGCTTTTGAAGCTAGGACAATAACATGTGCTAGTCTTCCTAGGGTTTAATCAAGCAATTTCATAATATTGAATGTAAATGCAAGATAAATAAAACCATAACCATTCAATTAAGAAGAATTGCAGAAAAGTCACTTACATACATCAAGAATTCATCAAGAAGAACCCTAGTTGAACATATCCACCAAGACATTTTCCAAAATAATCCAAAATAAGCCTCCTTAAACAAGTGCGACTAAAATTTCAGCCAAGAAACCCTAAGGAGGGAACAAATTTCAGTCCTCACAAGTGTGAGTGAAAGATGATGAAAAAATACAAGGGATTTTCCCTTATTTATACAGTTTTGATGACCAAAATTAGGTCAAAAAGGTTGACATGGCCAGTTACACATAATATCTAGTTTTTACATTAAATGTCATAAATAAACCCTAAATCAAGCTCTAAATATGATGTCATGCCATTTTAGGGTGACATTAGGCCCCTTTAGGGAAACGTTGGCCTCTTGGAGCAAAACGTTAGGCCTCCTTGGGCCTCAAGATCTTGCCACACATGCTACTTGGCACACAACTGCCTCCAAAGTATCCAAAATGCTGGGTGATGTCATGGGTGACCTGGGTGATGTCATGGGCCTTCCAAGGCCTACATCATGGTGAAAAGGTGATCCGAAAAGATATTTTAAAGACTATGGTTGAGTTTTGAAAGCATGAGTTCATTAACCATTTAGGAATTTGAAGAAAGAGGAAGAATTAAAGATTTAACATAGAAACCATAAGAATATATATAGATATGGAAATGACCACAAATAATCAACAAACCATAACAACAAAATTGTTAACAGATTTCGACAATATCGCCTACGTCTTCGGGCCTTTGTCTCAGTGGGTGAGGTTTCTTATTTCTCTTCAAATCTTAAAAAGTACGTCAGAAAACAAAGCTCCCGGAAATGGCCCGCAAAGTTTCTCTCCTAAATAGCTTCCTTGCATAAAAATGGATTTGACTAACAAATTCCTTATCATTTCTCCTTCTCTAAACCTCTCTCAAGCTGCCAAGAACCTCTAGTTTATATAGGTTTCAATTTGGTGACATCCTTCTAACTTCCTCCCAAGATATGGCCTCGAAAAGGGCTCCAGATCCTCCAATAAAGGCCAAAATCTCCCCAAACAAGCTGAAAAATCATAAAAAAATATAACATATAGTTTAAGTACCCACAAAAAGGCCAAATTCAGGGCGCAACCCCCTTTACTCAGGATGCTTTTCATATGCACATTGCTATATGTCCAGGTGCTAGAAGTTGGTACGCTGGCCGCCTTGATTCCTAGCCCTCGGTCGTTGGCATGGTCCATGTGGCTTGCCTCTAAAGCTCCATGCGCTCTCCAATGGTTAAGCCCCCAGATGTGTAGCCCTTGGTCAGTTGGGGATGGCCCCTGCCGACCGACGCTTAGCCCAAACCTCCACTAGTTGTCAAATTTTAACCAAATTCGTTAGTATTCGGTTAAGTTCTTCCAGGTAGCCTATCCAGTCTGCATGCTTCCCCAAAGTCGCTAGCGCCCACGGAGGTCACGAGTTCGATTCCTGGGAGGTTATAACAAATTTTTACCTAGCCAACCTTGGGAAAATCTAGGGTGCCACATGGAACCCTGTGATTGGGCCACATGTCACCCTAGGATTGGCTCGTACTGCTGACACATCAGCCCAGTCAGCACTACCACATCACCTCCGTACCTACCATGTGTCGTACTTTCGTACCTACCACGTGTCATCCGTAATACACATGAATCTACCACATCATCCTGTCATACACCCAACTATAATTCGTATGTCCCCATGTCTATCTTTCAATGGGCCACGTCACTATATGGACTGCCACTTGTCATCCATATAGTGACACGTGTCAAATCCATACAGTTCCAACTCAACCTAAAAGTGACAAAAATGAGTGACAAGTGTCACCTCCTGGTGACATGACGTCTATATGGTGACATCATCATGACTTATGTTGAAGTCATCTTAACGTCCTACTGACGTCACCTATCGTACCTCCTGACATCAACGTTGAATACAGACACAATGGAATACTTTCACATACAGTGTCTGTTTGAGGAAAAACATATATGGCCAGAATTAGAGCAATGATACAGACACAATGGAATGAGTTTCATCCAATTCCGAGAACTTTTATTTTTAGGCCTTCCTAAACACATTTTGGTTCTTGGATCCATTTTGTATCAAAAGGGAAAGACCCCCCTGGGTCCAGGCCTGCCAGGATGTCCTTGGAGGAATGTCCTCCTCTCTTTCTAGTGCAAACCCCTGATATGTCTCTTCCCTTGGCTAGGGTCTCAACATCCATATGGTGGGCATTTAGCCTTATGGAGGTCTAAACTAATCATCTCTCCATATGCACCTATCCATCAGGTGTGGCCCTGCAACATCAACAAATACACCCTCCATGGGATGATAAGTCATAGGGATCATAGCAATGTAAATCACATCTAATCATTAAGTTATTTAAACATGTGCATGAAACCCCTTTTACATGGACAAATGTTCAAATATGTTATACTATTCTATAAGCCAAGTTTGGAGGGGATGCTAAGACGTCATATTAGGATAATTATCATTGGATGTGGGATGTTCTTGGGTGAAGTCAAATCCAAGACATGTAAGTGGATGAGGTGGTAGGGGATGTATGGGAAATGGGTGCAGTGATACCAGGGAAATGTATGTCTTATGGGAAATGGGTGCAATGATAGAAGGGAAATGTACGTCTTACCCATGGGTTCCTCTGAAGAGGGTGAGATACACCTTGTCATGGATGAAAATGTTTCCAAGCTGATTCATGTCTTTTATCTTTTATTATTATTGCTTTTTATTTCAAGAGGCTATTTAGGGGAAACTGCCCTGGCATGGTGACCATTAGTGACAATGTTACCCACAAGCATTTCATAAAAATGAGAAGGTTGGCTCGTGATGAGACCCCCTTTCTCTTAGCTATGCCACCAAGAGACACTACCTTGGAATGGTGACCAGTTGAATGGTAGTGTCATATCGATGCATGGCCATGGACCTAATAGGATGGCTCATGATGAGACCCCCTATCCTCCAAATAGGTCTTGATTTATTATTTTTTATGGGTCCCTATGTTTCTTTCTTTCTTAGGGATCCCTGGGCAAAGCATCTCAGGGTTTCATTCTTTTGGATTTTATCTTTTTCCAGCTACTTTTACCCTCTAGGCCTTTAGCCCCTTCTTCCCACAAGGTAAGGTACAACCCTTGGATTGTTTGGCCAACCCAATTCCTCGACTAGTGTATGGGATGGATGAATGGGAAAAATATGAAAAGTGGTAAGTATGGTGGGAATGAACGATGACCTTTCATGAATCCCCATAGTGGAAACTCAAACCCTATGGGAACCATCTTACTAGGGAAACTTGTCATCCCTCCTAGGTGTGGTCAAGTGGAAAGGCATAAGGTCCAAGCACATGTTAGAATAAAAAACAATTAAATGCACATATTCAAATGTTTTGAGAATCAAAGTGACACATACCATGATACCCAGAGTCATTACCTCATGGAGCAAGACCCATTTCTATTGTAGGACCAGGCCGATGTGATGGATGTTGTTATTATTGAAAAAGTGGAGGCACTGAAGAAGTGTTGGACCTTGACCAAGTTTTGAGGATCCTTGGTCATGTTTGACCTAGTTTGGGACTTCAACAGGCTTTCAAAGGCGGAGTGCAAGACGAAGCAGAGATCGCGGGATCTCAACCCCTTTTAGGGCCCTTTTTGGGATTCAGGATTATGTAATGGGTATGGTATGTCGACCCATGGGTTTACCCATGTTTAGGCCTATTTTGTGATGTATAAATAAGTAGCTAGGAAATGTAAGAGAGAGACCAGAGACCGAAAAGACCTAGTAGGCTGGTGTGCTAAGTGCTAGAGCTAGATTTATGTGATCAAGGGTTGTAAGTGATTTGTGCATACTGTGTGAGCCCTGCAAGGCTAGTGCAAGTAACTATAAGAGACTATGTGAAGGCTTGGTGCTATACCCTAGATAGAAGAAGGAGGATCTAGTGGAGTACGCGTAGACATCCTGTCTTCTACGAAGTAGAACTTGTATGCTATGTGCATGTAAGAAGCTTGACCAAATATAATAAAGAAGAGAAGAGTTGGTGGATGTAGCCCTAGGGTGGGGGTGAATCACGTACATGTTGTGTTGCTATGCTTTGTGAGATGTATTGATGTTCTTATATGTTTACTTGCTTAGTGCTTTAATATAGATGGATGATAGATAGATATGTTGATGGATGTTAGATATGACTTATGTATGTATGCTTAGTGATTGAGTACCTTAGATACGAATGAATGCTATGATACTCTGTAATTAGGGTTTAACTGCACTGTAACTAAGACTAGATATTGATGAATGTTAACTGATGAGTGCTTTGTTAAGTGTTAGAATCACTGATTTGTGTCCCAGCTAAGGTTGCAGACATATGAGTCCTGCAACCACCCCTACCTCTACCTCGGGTGAGACTTCATCTACTTTGCAGGTGTTTCCAAAAGGGATGGTAGTTATGGTTTTTTTGGTGCATTGTTGTAGCATTGAACCCTGGGTCTTCCCTTGTGCCAACAAATGGTTCCATTTCCAGGACTTGAAACTATGATTGCTGGAAACTGAAGAAAAATAAGCTTTGTGTGAAGATCTGACCTGAAATTGTGAAAAATCTGTGCGTAGATCTGTCGCTTTAGTGCGCAGTACTCTACTCAATTTTTGAAGCTTTGTGCTAAGAAAATAAGTTTGATCTGAAGAAAAGAGGTAATATCTGAACACTTTGTGCTTTGATAGAGGTAAGAATCATGAAAAGTTTTAGACCTGGAAGCTTTGTGCTCTGCTGAAGATAAGATTAGTGGATTTTTTTTTTCTAAAGTATGGATCTAGGTATGTTTGATAAGATTTGTCCTAGCTTGAAAACTAGGGCATTGATAGAAGAAAGAAGATCTAATAAGAATAGTGAAAGATATGTTATACCTATGCATAGAGAGAATGTTTGGACTAGTAAATGGATGCAGGATCCTAGAAAGAATTTTTTGAAGGTTAGCTACCATGATCCTAGTGCGCAGTACATGAGAGGTTGGGGATCATTTAAAAAAAAGAGAGGATTAACCCTTTGTTGTAGTTGCAGAAGACTGAGACATCTGGCAAAGGAATGCCCTGGTAGAAGACCTAGTTGCCTTTGTTGCAAAGCTATGGACCATGAAGTTTTGGATTGCCCTAGAATGATTGCTAAGGTTGAAAGGATGAATATGAGACAAGAATACCACAAGAAAGGTCAAGCAACTGAAACGATGATAGAACCCCAGAAAGAATCAGAAAAATTATTACTACAGATGACAGAAACCCTGAATGACCACCGACATATCAGCTTATTTGATATATTCAATGAAAAATAGTGCATTGAAGAAAGAATAGGAGACTTCAACATTGACTGTGTTCTGGATGAGGAAACATAGGTAAATATCATGACAGAAAGAAATTGGGAACTTTTAGGGGAGCCCACTATGATTCCTTCATTGGGAGGAATAGGATTATTCAGAGGAAAGTTGATAACCCTATGTGGAAGACTTATCCAGATATTTATGAGTGCTCATGGAACTTTGATAGAGGAAGAATTTGAAGTTGTTAAATTTATTGAGAACAATGCTCCATTTGTTATGTTACCAAGAAAACCTTGGATTGAAGGAAATCAGGCCAGAAAGAGAGAAGAAGAAGTCTTAGAACAAAATAAGAAAGAGTTGAAATATTTCATGACTAGGAGGATCACACACTTGATTGAAGAACAAGAGAACCGAGCAAAGCTATTTAAAACTAGAGACTTGGATGTTGAAGTAGGAAGAACACTAGTATACCCACTGAAGACTGAAGTACCTATTCTAGATACAGATGAAGTATTACCCCTGATTTATAGGAAATAATCTTACCAGTGTGAAGTTACTTTGCCAAAATAATATAAGAATCATAATGGAAAAAGGAATCCTAAGACGAAGCTCACTCGAAAGAAGGATAGAAAACTAATTAAGAAGAGAGGTAAGATCGAAAAAGTTACAGAAGGTTCCAGAGGGAACATCGCAGAAGGAAATCTTGCAAAATTGGAACTTCGTCGGGATATCAGAACTGCGTCACATGGAACTTCGCTATGGCGAAGCAATATAGCCATTGGAAAAAGTATAACCATTCGATCGACGGCCCGAATGGATAGAAAGAAATTTATGGTCAGAAAGTTCACCACTAGACTGTTGGGACCGCACCATAATGGACAGAATTGTGTTAATGAAGGCTTCTCAACCGTTGTAAGGGATCTGTTGCCAAGTTATTTATTTATCCTTTCATGCCATGAAACAAGAAATTTTTTGCCAATCGTGACTAGCTAAGCTCGCACAATAGTTGATTTTGCACAATGATCATCGTGCTATTTCCATCTATCCCATTACATTGAGCTATTACTCTTCGAACTCGATATATCCAAACACGAATGTGTATATCCAAAGAACTTAGCGCACTCAAATAATTCGTGAAGGAAGTACTCATTGACCTCATGATTGAGAGAGTCATGTCTGAAAGAGTGATGTTTGTGGGTGTACAAGCATCATCGACGAGAGGATTGCAAGCCTCTCTGTCGACTGCTCATGAAGCCAGAACATCCCAACCATAAATGAAAAAGAAAACCAAACACATAGATGACCTAGCCAATGCAAAGCTGATCCCGACCATATTTCCCGAATACATCCCGCCTCTGGCTGATGCTGTGAGTCGAGATAGTGTGCCGATAGACTTCGAGTACTCCATGGTTATTGCGTACCTCCCAAAGGGGATATGCATAGTTTGATCACAACAGGACAAGATCACAGTGTTGAAGTTCAGTGACTTCAACCTCAGAGATCACAAGAACTATAGTATGCTCACCCCGTATAAATACCTGACCAGGACGAAGGGGAAGAACTCAAAGATAATCCCCCAGCTATGGACGATGAACCTCATGTAGTCCACTCTGTTAAACGTAATGAAAATCCCACACTTTGGAAGGCACCAGGAAGTCAACGCCTGTGTCAAGTTATTGCTTTCATGTTACCATGACAACTACTTATGGATAGAATTTTGTATCATAGTTGATTCGACATTGATCCATAGGATCACAGGATTAAGTATGCAAGGAACTGATCCACAAGAATTCTATCTAGGAAAATCCACAGATCGTGCACTAGCACAGAAGATCAAGGATACATACGACGATGTTGAAAAGGGGACATGAGGCTACA
Organism: Picea glauca; assembly: GCA_000966675.3. Taxonomy (NCBI): domain Eukaryota; kingdom Viridiplantae; phylum Streptophyta; class Pinopsida; order Pinales; family Pinaceae; genus Picea; species Picea glauca. Next base: position 368,604 of record JZKD02S2285755.1, on the reverse strand, counting down.
AGGTAGCCTCCATCCAGAATGGCATAATGCACCTAGCCTTCTAGCTAATAGTCAGAAAGATAGTAAGGAAGAACAAACCTATGTAGGTCACAGGCTTTGTCGTTGACCTTGCAGGGAAGTGCGTGGAAGGCCTATAGATGAAATGAGCAAAGTACCTAGTTAATAAGATGGAACTATATTGTCGCGAAGCATAGGATCAAGGCTACGAGTTTCACTTTAGCTGGCTCTTGATCCTCATCACTTTTGTTCCTGGGAGATTCCAAAAGGTGCGACCTTCCCAGATATTGAACCGTTCGAGCCGCTTGCTATGAAGTTCACCACACTCTAGTACTTGAGTGATATGAACAAACAGTGGTAGTTGAACGATGTTTTTCACAAATATTACCTTTAGTTGAAGAGAGCCATCGAAGATGAACCTCACATGACTCCAAACACCCTATAGAGGTTCTGACCCTTGATGAATTTCTGTGCAGATCAACACTTCATCTACCTTACAGCGCGAGCCTATGAACATTTGGAGTAGCTTCAGTCATACTACTACAAACTCACCGAAGATGACCTTGAGGAGGTCACCAAGGACTGGTCTGCAGACCTCCTTATTCCAATGAACCTTGTAGAGATGTCTGACCCTGACAGCCTAGAAGCCATGCAGAAAGAACATGATACACCCAGACCCAACAGAACAAAGAAGACCGAAGAGGTCCAAGATTTAATTAGCACATCAAGAAAGACTCTTCAATATCACTTTATTGAGGGGTGATGACAAAGTATAAGAGATAAATGGAAAAGGATCTGAACAGAAGACAAGTGAAGTAACACCACCCATAGATGAGGTTGATCCCATGAATAAGAGGAATTTTTATCCCCCAAAACCTTCTTCCCAGGAGAAATCAAAAGATACCATAACCAAGATGAAGACTGTGCTCACTATCGATGATTTTGACTTCATCATGGAAGCCCTAAATGATGCTTTGCTGGAAATCGTGGAGAAACAAGAAGTCAATCAGGAGGAAATGTATGACATAATTAAGGTTGAATTGTGAGGGGTACAACATGCCCTTCAGTCTAGTCACGTAGTGTCCACTGCGCCCCTGCCATCAGGAGAACCATTGTTGGGATATGCACCAACCCAACTCTGCTGACTGGCTAATGCTGTCGAAGCTCGACTTCATCGTGCTCAAGAAGAAACAAAACAATTCACCCAGGTCTTGAAGCAAGTGCAAGGCTTAATCGTAGAACAATGCAGAGTTGTAGAACAGGAGAAGGCTAATCTCCAGGAAAAGTTTGAAGAAGAGAAAGTACAGATGCAACAAGAAAAAGAACAGTTGCTTGCAGAGCAACTCGAAGTGAAAGAAGTAGTCAACAGAGCCCTCCACTCTATGACAGGATTAGAAAAACAAGCATAAGACTGAGTCATGCACCAAGTAGAGAAGCTCGTAAAAGCTATCTAGCAGCTACAACAATGAATAACAGACTTAGATCTCCAAACCATACCCGACACCTCGCAGGATGTAAGGGACCAAAGAGAAGCAATTGCTCCCAGCACAATTGAAAGAATCAATGTCCTTGACATGCAATGCAAGAAACTAAGTGATTGCAGTTCCTAGACATATGAGCGACTCACTCAGAATCCAAAATTGAAGGCACTAGACTCACAACTACAGGAAGTGAAGCAACAAGAAGAGACATTACAGGCATTGTTGAAGCCCCTGTCAGCTGTGGAAAGAATGAAGCAATCCCAAGAGCAACGCACTGCCCAACAGTAGGTCCACACTATTCAAAGAAAAGTTATGGAAGTAACTTAGAGACTCCAACCTATACAGGATGAGGCTTACCAATTGTTTACAGATATCAAAGGCTGAGGAAAGGAACTGGAGCAAGTCGTCACCACAGATGAACAATTCCTAGAGGTACCTATCAACGAAGCAATCATACAAGAGTTCATTGAACAAGAGGTTGTGGCACAACAACAAGTTGAAGTAGCTCGAGCCAAGATCAAGTATTTTGAAGCAGAACTATTCATATCAGAGTGACGCAGGACGAGTCATAGGTGAGTGTTGGGGGCCTGTGGTCCCTTGACCAAGTTTTGAGGATTCTGTTGATTAAGGTTGGTTGTCATTGATGTCAACCCTTGAAGAAAGCCCCATAGAAAAAAGGTTTGGGTAATGGAACCAATATTGTTTGATGTAAATATGACTCATTATTGTTTTTTCATGGTTGATAAGAAGTAAATATGGATGAACTCCAAAGTGGTCCCCTTA
>JZKD02S2285755.1:313591-350747 GCA_000966675.3 Picea glauca | reverse complement strand
TTTTTTCTCTAGATTTATCAAAAAGGGGTTGATAAGTCTACATAGGGAAATGGAAAAAATCCCTTTTTGCAAGATAGCAATGGTAAGGAAAATCTTTCTATAACAGATGCCCCCTAATGTGTGAGATCAGAGGAGTATCTGCGATGGCTGAAATACATTATAAATAACCTAGAAGTGGAGTGGTAGAGAACCAACTGGATGAACTCAATTTATCATTACATTATGTACTAACTTTGCATACATGGCTGCCAAGAATACAATGTAGATCCATGTGGAAAATATACCAACAAGTGTTCATGGTCACGAGTAGGCAAGTATAAATGCGGTTACATGCCGATAGTTGTCATAGTCACGAACAAGGCCCAGTGAAACTAGTCTCAAAATCAATATGAAGATATCTGTATACCATGGAGTACAATCTAATCTCCCACGATCACTAAAGTAAAATAGGTATTGGTCCAATGAAATGGAAGAAAAAACTCAGAAAAAATGCATCCACAAAGTGATGTCTTCAAGTCTTCAATAAAATCTGCCAATGGTGCAAGTCTACATCATGTGAATAAATGAGTTGAGGTTGAACACGATGAGACATCATTTGATTAACAGTCATTGAGGTATACTGTTAACAAACGCAGGACAACCCACCAATGATGAAAGTAGGTATCAAGGCACTGAGTACATCTCTAGAAATGTGAATAAAGGAGCTGGTGTCGAACACTTGAGAGATCCATTGATCATGATACATTGATGTATTCCCATCTATCAATGGTGAGAGAGCCTGCCACTAATGATTGCAAGCCTCAAGGTACTCATAAAAATCTAGGTCTCGTACCTAGAATACATGAGATGAAGTCGATGGAAAGAGACCCACTGAAAGGAGAGAATTAAGGCATCTCTCATCAGTCAAGACGAGGAACAAAGCATGAGCTTCATGATTTGGTGGAGATCGGACGAAGAACATGTTCATAAACCAACGAACCTGTGCATCTTTCACATGTGCCAAATGAAAGAGGTACATGAAAAAGACCCTCTAAATAGTAGCCAATGATGAAAACTACTGACAAAGGAGAGGAAACCACCAATAAGGCTAATGGAATCCAAGACACTGCATGAATCCCAAAGTGTGAATAGATGTCTTACCATCGAACATAAGGGAAACTACCCAGTCAATGACCTATGATGAGATGTTGATTCCTGGGTTCAAGGTGACCTACCAATGATGAAAGTAGGCCTAGGGTGCATCATAAGACCAAAGTATCATGTGATTCTGAGACAAACTGAGGGTATGGACAACATGCAAAGTTAAGATTTCTGAGGAGTGGCCGACATAGGTTGATAGAATTCCTTTTAACAAGAGCATGAGACATATGGTGGACTCCGACAGCATAGAATTAATGATGTGACAACTAGATGAAGGAGGCATCCATAATGTTCTCTATAGTGACTGGAAGATTAACCAGTCGATAGAGAAAATTTTGTAACAAGATCAACTTCCTAAGGCCATGCTAAACCCAAAATTATGATGACGCAAGGACTCAATAAATTTGTGCTCTGTTCAAAGGCGACATGACTGCTACCAATTACAATATAGTACTCCCTTCTCACCTGTCTTTCTTTTGTTTTTTCATAACAAGTGAAATCTATGATACAAAGGAGGGAACGAGTGTCGCAAGTAAGCAAAACTAGTTTCAGTAGTGGAACATACCTATGCTCAATGCAAGGAAATGCATGCGGGAGATGGACACTCGAGGTGATGTTCCTTCCAGGGTATAGGGTGTCAAATTGCGAAGGATATAAACAAGGCTCTACTTGGTTGAGGATGAAAACTACTTGGGCCATGGTTTATAATGCAAAGCGAGAACTGGCTAAAGGCTCAATACTGCAAGCAAGGGCATGAGATGCAATCACAATTTAATGATAAAAAATGTCCTTTTTTATATCTTTTAGTCTACTTGGTGTGACAAAAGGGGTAATCTTGTGCCAAATAGACGTGTTTTCAAATCCAATTTACGAGTGTGAAAAAGACAAGTTCACTCGGCGATTTTTTCCATTTTTGATAGCGAGTTGGAAAAGAGCTTAACTAAGACTCATGATCTTTCAAATCCAATCTTAACGAGTGTGAAATGGACAAATCACTCGGTGATCTTTTCAAATTTTAATGATGAGTCGGAAAAGAGCTTAACTAAGACTCAGTTTTTGGGAGCCCACGGGTAATAAGGCCACGTGTGCATGAATGAGAAATGAGGCTCATTGTAAAGTCATGTATCGAATTCTAATGGACTCCCGGTCCTAAGGAAAAATCTCGGCATGGGCACCAAATGGAAAAGAGGTTCTAACTAGGGTACCAATGTTTGGTAAGTCTCTACCATTTATTAACGATGCTATGATAGCATGTGGAGGTTAATGTGTCACAATAAATGGGTTCATACCTAAGGCATAAAAAGTAGTAATTGAAGGATAATGCAAAATTGCATGATGTAGTGAATACCTATCCTATATGCTAGGTTATGAATATACCTGTCTAAGGAGATGAATGACCAAACATGATGTTGAAATCTATAAGAAAATTGAGTCAAAACTACAAAAACCATCTTAAAACCATTTTTGAATTAGTCCATTAGACAAAATAATAACATAAAACTATATCAAATGGGTAATTTTTTTATAAATAGTACTAAAATCAAAATTTACTCTGTCATTTTCATTTTCACCCAAAATAGTGCAATTTGGACTAACATACCTCCAGAATTCAAACGACGATCGTGAGAGCAATAGGCAACGAAATCGCAAGCCATATGGACCAGGTAACTCTTCATCCCATCCTCTTCAAATTCAATGGTTTACAATTTTGAATTAGGCTCCATTTTTTTAGTTTTTAAGGGTGCAAATTGAGTTTTTTGGTATACATGTGTTTCTACTAATATGTGGCATATATGACCAGATATATGCCCCTGTGTGAACTACATGGAGCATATATCAGGCCCTACCCACGACTGTTCTTGGATAACCTATGTATACTTGCGCAAAATGGAAAAAAAACTAAGCTTCTAACTCAAAAATTGATTTGGTTTTTGCATGATGGTGTTGGAGTGGAGGGAGAGAGAGCATGAGGAGGTAGATGCAATAGTGGATCGGAATTCGGTGGCTCAAGAGACATTAAAAAGATGTGGTCTATACAAGTTTTGGGCTCTCAAGGGAGTGAGGGCCCAAGTGAGGTTATTGGAAATGATGGTGGGATATTGGGATCCAAATAGCAAGAGATTTATCCTTGATGAAAAACCATTAAGGATCGAAGTAGAGGACATCTACTTCTTGACATGATGTTCAATTCAAGGAGAGGTCGTGGACCTCAAGTCACTTAGGGCCGGGAGTGGGATGAAGGTTGAAGAATACATCGAGGCCCACTGTGTTGCAGGGACTCCCATGGTGGGAAATCAAATCCCTATTTGGGATATAGGTAACCTCAACCTGAATATTGTTGTGCTTGTGCTTACTAGGATCATAGGGTTGGCCTCACTGCATCAAGAATCAAGACCTCTTATGTTTTATGCACTGGAGTGTGCGAGACCTACCGTGTATGATTGGTGTACCTCACTGCTGACCAATATGAGAGGTCAACTAACAGAGTGCAAGTAGGGGGCAAAGAGAAACTTTGGGTTTGCCTCTATCCTTTGTAGCTTCTTTTTCGAGAGGATCCCAATCCTGGGACCTAGAGTGGATATCATTCCTAGAGGGCCATGTGATCCAACTATGGTGCAATGGATCGAGGTCATGAGACGGTAGGGGGGAGGTAGGGTGGCGACACCCTACAACGATGATTTTTTCTTCTGGTGGAGGAGACAAACCATAGCTCTGGACGACTATCCTTATGTGGGAATTGATTTCAGAGGTGATCCTAATATGCCGCTTCCACCAAAATATGCCTACGATGCCATAGGTAAACAATATTTTTTATATATTTCATTTTTTGTATTTTTGTATTTAAAAGAATAAAAATATTTTTTGGATGGTGTTTTTAAATATTAACTCGATACTTGTGTTGTTTCAGACGTGGGTCCACAATGGCCAGAGGGATTCCTACTACATAGGTGGAGGCACCGGGGAGATGAGGCAGTGGGAGGAGAGGCGGAGAGAGTCCTTCAGAACGTGCAATGAAAACTGTCGCGTTTGACACAGAGGATTCCTATGGTTCAGGTGGAGGATATACCTAAAGCCATGCAGAGGTAGGTTGTTGGTGTACCTAGAGGATGGGAATGACTCTTCCGACATCTCTCCAACATTGTGGTTTTCTATCATGAGACTCATCTGGCGCCATAGGTGTAGATGTCATGGGACATGTATATCGGTTGTATATGTATTTTTGAGGGTTTTAGCCCCAATTTTGTAATATAAAACACCATATTTTTTGGAAATATATAAAGAGGGGTCTTCAGTTGTACTTATATATTACAATGTGTACATTGATTTAATGGTTTTCTTTGCTTTATTAATGTGACAAATGACAATTCAAAACATAATTAGCATAGGCATTAGATACATGATTAGAACTTCTAGGAATGTGAAAGTATGTAATAAAATCAAATTGTCGTTCTAAAATATGTACCCATAGGAAACGACGGAGTAATGTCGGATCATGCACATGGTAACGATGGTTCAACTGACATACGACTAAATGAGAATCCAAAGACACCTCTATAGAGTGAAAACCATGTGAGATAGCATCGCGGAATAATTCTATGACGACGTTGTATTTGGCCACATTATTCATGGATGGCCCTAGGCATATGCCACCTGAAGACACCGGCAGACCCTCAGGCGAGTAAATCACCCAAGCGACAGAAGCTAAGTTCCATGTATGATGATTGGCTCCATCTGTGAATCCTACGTAGACCAAAGACTCCATTGACATCTACCAACAAAAGGGAAAACTTGATAAGCAAGCCAAAGACAGAAAAGGGGAAAAGGTGTATATGCACTAAATTTACATTAGTATACAAAGGGTTTCACCGAAGCCCAGGGCTCAAGCGTAATACCTTTTTAAGTAGAGCCCATTTCTGGGCTCAACCAATTTATTCCCTTCATAATGTTCCAACTCGTAGGCTCCTTTTTCTAGAACACTTCACATGATATAAGGACCATGCCACATGGGTTTAAACTTGCCTGCCCCTAGTGTTTCTTTGGCTTGGTCATACAAGAGGACCAAGTCACCCTAAACATACAACCGGGGACATACAGACTTATTGTACTGAACCTTGACACGTTTCTTGTTTGCCTTGATAGTCGTAAAGGTGTCCCGACACTGCTTGTCAAGACTCTCTAGGTGTACAAGGCGTCGCTCTAAATCCGAAGTGTCAGGTAGGAGCTCAACTACCAATTTGAGAGAAGGGATTTCACATCCAACAAGAAGTATTGACTCCACGCCGTGTACTAACTGAAAAGGAGAGAAATTTGATGGCAGTCTTAACCGAGGTTCGGTATGCCCAAAGTGTGGGATATAACATGATGTGCCAGTTGGAATTTCTCTGACTGATAGTTTTTTGCAAGATGGTCTTGAGAGACTTATTGACGGCCTCTACTTGCCCATTTGCCTGGGGGTAATAAGGAGATGAGTGATCATGTTTAAACCCCAGCTTAGATGCTAGTTCTATCATCATTTCATTTTGAAAATGACTGCCATGATCAGTGACAATCTCACTCGAGATACTGAACTGGACGATAATTTGGTTGAATACAAAAGATGTTGTAGTCTTCCCATCGGATTTCATGGTAGGCATGGCTTCGACCCACTTGGTGAAGTAGTAAAAAACCACGATAATGTGTTGATGCCCCACAATCGAAGTTGGGTTGAAATCAATGAAATCTACTCGCCACTTGGTGAAGGGAATGACGGTAATGACTGGGTGAAGAGGGGCTGGGTGCAAGTTCATTTTCTGAGTGAACACCTATAAGGGGTGACACTTCTTAACTGCTTCAATACAATCTTTAAATATGGTGGGCCAGAAGTAACTGAATCACAAGATTTTTTATGTTGTCACAAGCCCGGATAGATGACCACCACAAGCCCCTTTTTGGCAATCATTATTAGCTAACTCGGCTTCCTCGTGAGTTAAGAAATGATGTAAGATACTATCTATTCCTCAATGATACGAAGTGTCGCCGACGATTATATACTTTTTGACATGGTATCTAACACGCCGTCAATCATCTCGCGAGAGATGTTGAGCAAAATTCAAGGTTTGAAGATATAAAACAATATCTCCATACCAGGGGTTGGACGACGAGACGAGGAAAATGTGTTCATATGTGAACAAATCAACATGAATAACATCTTCATCTAATCGTGGGAAATCGGATATTAAATCTGCAAAAACTAGTGATTTCTTGGACTTGGACGAAGCAAAGTCGAGTTGAAATTCTTGTAAGATGACAATCCATTTATTGTATTTTCCGCCTATGATACATCTAGTGAGCACGTATTGAAATGGATTAACATCGGCAACCACAATATTTTTTCAAAGAAATATATAGTGTCGTAAATGTTGGACTGCATGGACGACAACCAAAGCTATCTTTTCAATGTGCGAGTAATTACGTTCAGGACCGACTAAATTTTGATTGAGATAGTAGATGACATGCTTGGGGGGCTCATCATCCTCCTGAACTAGAACCATACCAATTGTCTCTTCAGACGCGACGATATACAACAAGTAATCTCTACTGTAATCAGGGGATTTTAGCAGAGGGGTCAATACCAAGGCTTTCTTTAAAGCATCAAAATACTGTTGGGCTCGCTCATCCTAGACAAACGGGGTGCCTTTCTTCAATAGGCACATGAAACCCTTAGTGATATTGGCATAATTCACAATAAACCGACACAAAAATTTATCTTTCCCATGTAAACGTTGAAGCTGTCTAATTGTGCCCGGGGGAGGCAACTGAAGAATTCCCTCAACCTTAAGTGGATCTACCATGATCCCTATCTCAGAGACTAATAATCCTAAGAGACGACTAGATCTAACACAAAATATGCATTTATGAGGATTGAGTCAGATTCTATAGTAGCGACATCTTTCAAAAACTAGTCGAAGGTGCGTAGCATGATCCACTCTCTTGTGAGAGTGAGCAACAAGATCATCGAGGTAAGCTTCAATTATGTGTTTGAGATCATGAAAAGTGAAATTCATGGATCATTGGAAGGTTGCTCCAACATTTTTCAAGACAAATGGTATTTTCCGGTATGCAAATGTCCCCCAAGGACATATGAATTTCGTCTTATGTTGGTCTTGGGTTTGATCTGGATTTGGTTATAGCCTGAAAATCCATCCATAAAAGAAAATATTTCACTTCCTGCACTCTCATCAAGAATCTGATCAATGAAAGGAATGGGGAAGTTATCTTTAGGAAAGGCGTTGTTCAGGTCGCGAAATTCCATACACACGCAGATGATTCCTTGCTTTTTATTCACGAGAATGGGGTTGGATATCCATTCGGTCAAGGGAACTGGGTAGATAAAGCCGACATTAAGTAGCTTCTCTACCTTTGCCTTAATAGCGGGGGCCTTCCTAGGATTAACAGATCTAAGACATTGTCGAATGGGTTTAGCATCTGGGTAAGTCCTAATCTCATGTTCGACAATACTGGGGTCGATCCTTGGCATCTCTTCATATGACCAAGCGAATACGTCTCGAAAATATTTGAAGAGGTTGGTGTAGATCAGAATCTCTTCTGGTGAACAATCTGCACCTATATTTACATTTTCGATCTTTCCAGGAGTACGAGAGATATCGATATGGACAGTAGGAGAAATACTCGCCATATTCCCTTCGACGTAAATGCCATGTGTATCAAGTGGAACTATGGCGTGACCAACTATCTCACTCATGGTAGATCTAAAATCATCTTGCTCAATTCTTTCAAGACTTGTGAGAAAATAAGATCGATGATGCATATCGTCCGAAGGTCTCTCAAAAAAATTCATGGATTTAAGGATGGCTTCGTCTGAAGGCAAAGTCTCATCCAATAAATCATGTGAACAAGATAACGAAGTGGCCCACACAGGCCTATGAACTGGATCATCCTTGACCGTCTGCGAGGGAATAGGATCGGGATCGAAAGAAGAGTCAAGAATAGCTTGATATGCAATCTCTACTGTCGATAGTGGCATAGCCATGACAACATGTGACTGACCTTCAATCGACGAATTTAGAGAAGGTAGGGTCCAAGGGTCACTAAAATAAGAAGTGCGGAAAAGAATGGACTTCTCTACTGAAGCGGGCGTATTGGACATGGCATAAATGTGGTGAGTTGGTGCCGAGAAGTTGAAAGTACCCATGAGGGAAGAATACATTCTGACACAAATATTCTCAGTTGTTGGATAATAATTGTCAACCACAGGGATCAACGGTCCAATAGATGTGTTTGGGCTAGAGTACACAAAGGATAATTGGTTGATCGTCATAATATCCCCCTGATGAGGAAAAAACATTGTACAGAAAACAGACGATACGATGACAACCATAGCATAAGTCCAATTGCAACCTAGTAACATGTTATAATTGAGAGGTGCATCAACTACCTCTACTTCCACCTCTACCGTCTTCCCACCTAACTGGACTGGAAAGGTAGGGAGAATACCATGAGGGCGGAAGGAATGACCGTCGAATGTGGTCAACATGGTCGACGACTTTGAAAGGGGTGGAGAACTGATAGCTTTCAAAAAGACTAAGGACATCATGCAAGTGGAAGCACCTTCATCAACGACCGCTTGTTTGATGGTATATTTAGAATACTCCACGTGGATTTGGAAAGCCACATGGTAGGGTAAGCGAGGCTTCACGTTCACGACATAAAACTTGATGATCTTTGAGCCACTAGGTTCTAGAGCTCCTAAGGCAGAGAGTAAGGCATTCCTCTATGATGGACACATCTGGAGTACCTCCAAATCAAACATCGCGCAAGGTGTTTGGCCCATATTCTCAACAATAGAGTAGTTATGGGTGGCTCTAACATTAGGGTTATGGTTAGAGTGCTTGAATACTCCTTTAGGAATATGAGGCAGTGGCTCTAGTTTCTCGATCTGTAAATTCATCTCCGGGGGTGGAGGAGGAGCTTCTAGGCTGGTACTAGCTTTTGAAGATCTATAATATTGAGAGCGATTGGCTATATCAATTTTTGCGTCCACCATATTGATAAAAACACAGTCGCCATCTTGTGGTGGTGGGTTTTTACTCCCACTAGGCGCATTTCCAGCGTTCGAAGAACTCGAGGCTAAGTGTTGGTTGTGAGGAAAAGGATTCGTTAGCACAGTAGGTAGAATATTTAAAAGCCTCGCAACCTTCGCAAGTTTGGGGCATATGTGTGTAAGGTGATCATCAATACAAAGTTTACAAGGAAACTTAACCTTGCTCTTTTCTTTCTTGCCCTCTCTAGTATTATTATTATGTTTTCCATTATTATTCTTTTCCTTGGGTTTATTCTTCCCACCTTTATGATTATTTTGACTTTTCCATTTATTCCCATCTAGTTTCTGGTCACCATTTGGGTTTTTCGATGACTGCACGGAATGTACATCCATTGATTGGGTGGGTTTGGAGGATCTAGATAAAGCTGGTCCTCTGGCAGACTTTGTTGCCGAGTCTGTGGACTTTCCATTGGTAGACCCCACAATGCCATAGGCATGGGGCCTAGGACTCTGTCTAGGATCATGAGTCGACCGCGGTGCATTGGGAAGAAGGTGGTATAACATCCCAGATTGAGCATAGATCAAATCGAATTGCTAGGCTCTAAAAATGGCCTCTTCCTCGCTGAAGACCCTGGAAGTAGCAATGTCCTTTGAAATAGGAGTGTGCAAAGTCTTTAAAAACCATTCTAAAAGAAAATCGGGGGGTATGGGAGTCTTAAATGACCATCTTCACCTACGCCATTCCTGAATATGGTCCAAAATATGAGTGTCGGTACCCTGGCGTAAAGTTGACAAAATTTCAAGGCCAACATCATAATGAATGGGTAGTTGAAAATGGTTAAGAAAGGCTAGCACTAACTTTTGAAAAGACCCATATGCCCTCCTATGCATCTCAATATACCATTGTGATGCAATCCCTATAAGAGTGCGCTGAAACAATTGTAATATAATAGAATCGTGATTCAAAGAATTCGATGAGCACGAGAGGTGAAAAGTAGTGACGTGATTACCAGGGTCCTTTCCATTATTACCCTCAAACTTTGGAATGTATGACAGAAGCTTGGTGGGTACAGGGGGCCATGTGGGATCATGACTCACTGGATCATTCATTAGTTTAGACAAATATGGAAAATTAAGCGTGGCCAGAAAGGGAATACGGGGTTGTGACACCTCACCCCATCTTCTCGCAAAAGTCTGAGTATTAGGAGCTGTGTTCCATCCAGGATTCTGGTAAGGACCAGAACCTTGTCTGGAATTAAAATACCCTCCTCTGGGTGGATTCATGAAATATGGATTTGGCATCATTTTAGAAAGAATGTTCTGATAAGGGTTATGAAAATTTTCCCAAGTTAGATTAGCTCCAAACTGAGGGTTGTTAAAACTGCCCCCAACTAGATTAGATCCAGGTTAGGGGGTGCCCAAGACATAAGACATACCTCCTCCAAGTGGGAATCCATAGGATTGAATTGGATTCGTTATGCCAAAAGTATTTGTCAAATTTGGCACCGAAGGGATAGGGATATAGGGAGAAACTTGTCCACCAGCTTGGTTGTTCCATCCAACCATAGAAGGATTAGACCCAAGGTTAAGGAAGGGGACACTTCCTACATTAGGATTTGCTTGCGGAACATGAGAGATACCAAACGAAAAATGAGTGTAGGGAGGTGTAGTGCCCCTAGGTCCAAGGCTAGCGTTATGGCCAATAGCTGGGATGGCAGTTGAAAAATGCAAAGTGAAACTTGGCATACCATAAGAAAATGGACTAGTAGCCATGGGGATGGTCTGAACATTGTAACTCAACAAGTGGCCAAAACCCCCAAAAGGCTTAGAGGCAAGAGACAAAGCATTGACTATGGGCAGAGCCATAGTACCGGTGTAGGTCTCCGGCACTGCAACTGTAGCAACTGCAGGTGTCGAAGGAGTGCACTTAACTATAGTGGGATTGGGAGTTGATCAACTCCCAGTGTTTTGAAGACTAGACTCAGTACTCATCCTTGTGGGATCACAAGTCTGAAAAGTGGATGTGTGTGTACCATTCCTGATAACTCTATGCCTTTTAGAAGGAAATAGCTCGAAAACCGGTGGTAACTGTAACAACCGAAGAGACCTGTGAGGAAGTTGGTCTGACTCCACGATGACTTATGAATCTCAACAAATAAAAATTTATCCTAAGGCCAACTAGTAATCAAAGATCATACCAAAAATTCAAACGACCAATATGCATGCAAATGGGCTAAAGTGGCTGAGTGGCCTCCCTCGCTAAATAAGGTATGCCTCGTCTAGGAGGGACCTGAGACTCACTGCTAAAGTTTGGAGGTAACAAAATTAGTTATAAGGGCCCTCGTAGGCTTAACAACTAGTCGGTCAGATCCCCTCAGAGAGGTAATCTTCCATAAAGGTTGTGTGTCTTCCGACTCCTATCTAACTCAGGATACAAGCAGAATAACCCCTTCAAGTAACCTATGAGAAACCTAAGTCAAGAAACTAATCAACCACTATATAAATGATGCACAGGCGAATAGTCGTAAGTATGGATTACCATATGGGCAGGGTAGAAAAGCCTGAAACCTTGAAAGTATCACCTCTCACAGAGGTATGGATACTAGAAAGATCCCCAAATACGAATAAATCCACAGAAATATCTCTGACACTAGGTGAGTAACCAGGGGTTATCCCTTCAACAAAATTTGCGTGACCTCGTGCTTAACTTTGGTGTGAGCGGAGACTCCTGATATTACCAATTATACAATGGATTTCTCAACTCCCTGTCTCAGACACATATGTTGCTTTAATTGCCTTGGAGAAGTTTACTCACAAAATCCTATTTCAAGGCACTAAATCCTAGGCTAGTTTGTGCACCCTAAACAATAAAATCGTTACTAATCAATTTTAGTTTAAAGCGTAAAATTTATTGGCCGTGATTACTCAAAAAGGTATGGAAATGAAACTCATGGTGTTATGACTTTGCATAAAAATAAAAATAGATATAATGCAAATCCTAACTTTAACTTTTCAGTTAATGATATGCTAAAAAAAAGCAGTGCAATCTTCAATTTTAACTCTACAACTCAGAAGTAAAATGTGATCTTTCGCTAAATGTGCTAAGCTAATGATAAAGGTTCCAAAACAAAAATACCAACCAATGCAAAATACCTATTTTTTATTTTTATTTTCAATGTATTAAAAAGAAAATTCATGGGCTGATAAACGACTTGATATATAACTTCTACTGTGTATAAAAGAAATCACTCAAGCAGAATACCAAGCAACTAAGAATACATCCCAACTACCAAGGAAAAATAAAAAATAGAAAACAAAGAGAAAGACGCTGCCCAAAAATCCAACTCCAAACAGGTTTCCTGTCATCCCAGATAATCTCATCAGGCACCACAGAGACCTAAGAAGGCTCAAGGATCCTCAAAACCTACCCAATAGTCACTAAATCAAGAAAGAAAGCAAGGGGAAGTGGTATACACGATTGTTCAAGAGAAAAGGGCATATATACACCTCTTGCATTGGGACACCAAGTGTGTATACGTGGATGTCAGGGAAAAAAGGGCATATATACACCTCTTGCAGTGGGACACCAAGTGTGTATACGCAACTATCAGGGAAAAAAGGGCGTATATCTTTTAAAACAATGCTAGGAAAGGGTAAAAGGATGAAAAAATTAGACCCAGAGTGAACAGACTCTGTCCAACTATGATATGAAAAGAAACATAAAGGAAAAAGAGCAATGTAAGAAGAAAAAATACTTCAATCCTTAAAAGGAAGATCTTCCCCAGTGGAGTCACCAATTCTATTACAAGGGAAAACTTTCTATGGCCAAGGGTAAACCACAATAGATAGGTATGACTGCAAAAATTAACTCAATGCCAACATGTGCTATATAAAGTAATGTGAAATACGAGGAAGAAGACTACCTCGATCCAATCGTTTGATGTTGTTCCACCATTGAGCACTTTGACCCAAAGCTTTACACCTGCAAGAAGTTCTCAACAAACAAGCGATGGAAGTATATAGTGACAATATATAAAACGAGTTAGCACATCAGATGACACAATCCATTAATAAACATTACAAACATGCCCATGGATAATAATCATATATTTGCAAGATATCGATAGGACAGGAAAGGAGTATTTCTATTAATAATTGATCAATGGAAGTATCAACATTACAGACTTCCATGTCAGCACGGTTTGAAACCAAGAAACCAAGGTCCTTCCAACTAGGTCTCCACCACTTCAATCCTCCACCAAAGGAAATCTCATAGAAAAGACGTAATGAGGTCCTCTCGACAATAATAAAAGAGCTTGGGGGCTGAACACTATGTTCAGACTTGAGGGACAAAGGGATGGAGACTCAATATGAATTAATTTCTCTAGAGTAAGTTTGCTCTCAAAGTTGAATTCTTTCTCTTCCTTTTCCATAGCTCTAAATTGTGCTCTTATAGCCTCCAGAATGCAACTGAAGGGATGAGTCATAACGTTTCTAGTATATGGAAGGCCAAAGATCAAAGATCTTCTATCGTGACATGGAAACCCGACCTCATTTTGTATTTTCTGGCATAAATCCCGATATATGCTAGTTGTAGTGGAGCAACTAGCATATACGCATCTTGCAAAGAAGTTAAGGAGCGTATATGTGGAAAACTATATAGTTTTGGCTCTGGATTTATCAAAAAGGGGTTGATAAGTCTGCATAGGGAAATGGAAAAAGGCCCTCTGTGCAAGATAGAAACGGTGAAACAAATCTTGCTATAACACAATCATCCCTATAATAATTTAGGAGGAGATATTTATAGTTTGAAAAATGAAGGTAATATCCTCCTTCTAGGAGTCTTTAATGCTAGGAATGAAACTAAACAAGATACTCTTTTAAGCACTGGTTCCAACCATAATCCTTTATGGCTAGATGAATACCTTGTTTTATCTAATAGTTACAAACGAAGTTCTGAAGACCTAATTGAGAATTTGTTTGGTACTGAGTTGGTCAAGCTTTGCAACTATCAAGACCTAATAATTTGCAATGGAGTAATGAAGTGGCCAAACTCCAACCAAATGAATTACGTTCATGGGCCAGGTAGTAGTGTTGTATATTATGTGATATATGATATCCCCGTTTCCAACCAAATAGAAACTTTTGACCTTTTAAATGACCATGAACCCGAGTTTGATCATAAAACTTTAACCCTAACTCTAAACTTTTCCATGCACAAGAGAACTATTGAAGAGAATTCTTATAATCAAAGGCAATTTTGCTTTGACAAAAGTAAATTTGACCTTTTCTTGTAAGATTTAAATAGTAATTACATCTCCTAACTTACAAGGACAACATTGAATAAATCTATCATAATTTTACAACCACCCTTCCAACTTCTATTAAAATTTTTTTTTTCGAGGTGTCCTGTAAATAGAATAATAGAACGACCAACCCTTGGTATGATAAATAATGTAAAATTTCTAGGAAAACCATTAGGTATGCTTCTAATGAGTCCTTAAAACTCGATAAGATCAATACACACAAATACCTAATTAAAAGGAAAAAAAGTACTATATCAATAAAAGGCAACAAAAACTTTCACAACTATCTAAGATGGATCCTAAGAAGTTATGGAGTCAAATTCTAAACCACAATACTAAAGAAAATAATATGATTCCCTTAAGGGACTGAAATTCCTACCTTAAAATTATTTACAAGTTCTCTATTTCCATGGATACCATTCCTATTGTCCATACATAGGATGAAGTTTTTTCTTTAGATGACATAGAGTTCGAGGTTAAGAGACTTGCAAATGGGAAAGCTAAGGACATTGAAGGATACCAAGATAAAAAATTTAAATCCAGAGGGCCTATCCTTATCCCTCACATACATAATCTCTTCAATTTAGTAGTCAAGAAGGGATTTCATAAACCCTGGATGCAAGGCCTCATTGCTCCTATTTTTAAAAAATGGGGATAGAAACAATCCCTTTAATTATAGGACCATTATGATTAGCCCGATTTTAGACAAGCCTTATGGAATTATTTTGGAAAATAAGATTATCCTTTGGATAGAAAGTCATGGTAAAATAGATAAAGACCAGGCCGAGTTTAGGAGATATCATTCAACTATGGACCATAGTGTTACCTTTAGGATCATTGCAGAGGAGTTCTCAATACTAAAGCCAATATTTTCTATTGTTTTTTCAACTTTAGAAAAGATTTTGACATGGCTCCTAGGAAAAACCTTTGGAATAGGTTGGAAGACATAAAAGTGACTCTCGAGTTGAGGGCCACTGCAATAAGGATGTATGAGAATATTATTTCTAAGTTTAAAAAAATTGAGGATTGGTCAAAATAGATTAACTGGAATATTGGATTCAAACAAGGTTGTCCCTTGTCCCCTAGCCTTTTTTGCATATATACATTGACAAGTTAGAATATTGCTTGGAAAAAGAAAGTTCTGTCGACCCTACTCTCATAGGTATAGTCATCAATCTTATTCTTTATGCCGATGATATCATTATTATGGAAATGAGTCCCCATGATATTGAAGACCAACTAAGAATCCTCAAGGATTTTTTCTCCAATATGGGTATGATTGCTAATACTGATAAGACTAAGGTCATGATTATTAAATCCAATACGATCACTTATGATACCTTCATATATGACAACAACAACTTGGAGGAAGTGACTTCATACAAATATCTTGGAATTGATATTCACCATAAACTCAACTAGAATTATAGCAATGAGAAAAGGATTATTGGGGGATGGAAAGCTTATTATGGGCTTTAAAACAATTGTAAATCAACCGATCTTTGGATTTGGGATAAGAAGAAACTCCTCTTTGAGATTCTTGTTACACCTATTATTCTTTATGGATGTTAAGTCTGGGGTTGTATTATCTCTCGTGAATCCTGGAGAAAGATAGAGAAAATACAAAAGAATTTTATAACCTATAATCTCAAAATTAAAGGAAATACACCCTATCCCATCCTCCTCTTAGAAACAAGCCTCTCTCCCATTGAGAGCATGACTATGACTAGATACCTAATGTATAAGAACAAGTTAAACAACATGGAAGACAAGAGGCTTCCTAAAATTGCTTCAAAATTGAGTCGTAACCATCATTGATTCAAGTGAGGATGGCATAAATATTCCTGGGTCTTGGCTAAACTATTGGGGAATCATGGAAGACACCATTTTGTAGAATAAAGATACTATTAAAAATATCATCAAATCAAAATTGAAGGAGAAAGTGTGGTGTGATAAAGAGTTAGAGGAAAAAATAAAATTAAGGTATTATAAGGATGTAATCAACCCTAATCTAGAAGATCAAAATTATCTATTTGTTTTGACAAGTGTAAAAAATAAAATAAGCATTGCTAAGATAAGAACAAATTCTCATGAGCTCCATAGTCAAACTGAGTGTTGGTCAATTCTTAAAATGCCATGGGATGAAAGAGTGCGTCATCTTTGTGACACTAAGACAGTTAAAGATGAAAAATACTTTCTCTTAGATTGTCCAGCCTATACCCAAATTAGATCTCATTTTCAAAATATTTGTCAGTCTACCAACCTTCCTAACCTCTTAACTCAACAAAACTATGGTGATATTGGAAAGCTTCTCTTAATGCTTTTCGAGCAAAAAAAAAAAAATTCTAAAGAATCACAAGTAATCACTTACCCTCTTAAAGTATGATAGACCAATTCAGTCTTAGTGGACATTCATTCATTCATTCATCACCACCACTACCACCACCACCAGATCCATCATTTTCAAATAAATATTAATTTCCTTTAAAAAAAATTACTAAAATTTATAATAATATAATATAATTTATTTTATTTTCTACTTTCTTCTATCCATTAATTTCTAATTAAAACTACTTTCATCCCTTCCCATTTTTTTTTTATGATTAACTCTAATATATAATTATATATTTTCTTTAAATTCTTAATTAATATTTAATTTTACCATTTTCTTATTTAAAAATATTAAACTATAATTATATTTTATTAGTTTTTATATTTAAAAAATAAATCAAATTCTTCAAATTTATAATAATATAATATTATTTTCTAATTATTTTTATTACTTACTTATAATGGTTACGTCCCTTTAACACTTATTTAATTTCATTAACGATTATTTTTCTGTATTGTTCTAAACTTATGCTTGATCTTTGATGATGCACTAAGTGTTTACTCGAAACATTGAGAACGTTTCGAAACTTAAAAATAATTTAAATTCACAAAATATTCGTTAATAATAATTGAGGTTTTTTGAGTGTTTTTTTTTGACAAATGAAAAATCGCTCAAAATTATATTGATATAATTTTTTTACATCTTCATCAAATGTAAATAAGACTAATAAAAAAAACAACCATCCTAAAATAACTCTATTACAAGAAAATAATGCTTTCGACCCAATCATGTCGTCCATGCTTTCCTATAGTGCACCTGGATAAGCTGTTGAATTAAATAGGATTTGCCCAGCCTTTATCCATAAACGAGAGAGTCCCATATCCACTTTTAGATGATAACAAATGCAATCCATTCAAAACAGATTCAAGAATTAGAAAATGTTTATAAGTTTAGTTGGGCCCTCGCTTTCACCATCCCATGTAAAATAGATCAGTTTACCTTTGGGCGAGTGTTGTGCTCTCTTAGAAATATTGTCCGCCTCCTCATTTGCTTCCCTATAAATATGTTGGAAGTTAATGCCTTGAAAGAATGCCTTAAATTCTCTTATCCTCATCTTCCACCCTTCGATATTGATCGCTTGCAAATTTCCTTTTTTATTGATCCAGTCGATAATTACTTTAGAGTCCCCCATGACCTGCAGATGATGTATATTTAGAAGATTCACAATCCAAAGTGATGCCCATGCTCCCATCATTTTATCCTTTCTGTTGGTTCCTGCGCCGCAACTAAAAAGCCATCTATAATCTGGAGCCCCAATACGTTTCAATATCCCTCCTGCCCCGCATCTTAAGCCCCCTACCTCCGCTACCCCGTCAAAAAAGGCCATTGTATAGCCATGAATTTCGAAGAAAGGTTTTATTCTCAATATTTGGGGTTTGTTGACTGCCAATCTTTTATGGAGTACACCAAGAATCTTGATGACCACTATAATTACCGATGGAAGCTTCCCTTTGGAAATTTCTAGGTTGCATTCCTTCCAAATAAACCATGAAGTTATTAAAGGAAGAACCTTTGCTGCTGACCTGTTTTGGATCCAAGTTTCCATACATTCTACCAAGGATGGGCCAGTCCAACATAAAGTTAGATTTAAATGTCGAGAAAGTGATGGCCACACTCTTTTCGTGAAATGACAATGAATGAATAATAATTGAGGCTGACAGATACAAAAAAATGAAAGTGAGATTTATTAACTAACAAACATTAGTCGAATGACCATTTTTTATGGTGATTCCATATCAATATTAGTGAATTTAGGTCAATTGCATCTATAACTATTACTAACAAGTGATGTGTGGCAGTGTAGTCCCTATCAAGTAGCTTATAAGGTGATTTTTGGAAAATGGGGAGAGTCGAGTAATATTGTCAAAATAATAGAAATTAATAGTATGGTAAGTAAACGATAATTAGAATAGATGTTTAAAAAATATTAAAAATTTATGTTCAATTTCTTTTTTAGAAATGAAATGATAAAGAAAATTGTAAATATTAAAAGATATATTGAAATTACATTGAATAGTAATTTAATAATTAATGTGCATTGCCAATCCTTTCGAAGTTGTGTGGTGAGTTGTCACAAAGCAAAGCAGTGCCAATCTTTTTTGAACATGTGTGTTGAGTTGTCACTAGTAAAAAAATAATCAATGTGCATTGGGAAGGGCGCGAAGGTAGCGAGAATGGAAGGAAGTGATAAATGATTTGAAATATTTGTAAAGCCGGGTAGAGTGAAGCTTGTGAGCTGGAGGAATTGTAGAGCACAAAAGTTTTCGGTGCAATATGTACATCACGAAATTGTATATGGTGAAAGTTTTGGGTGGAAGATTTATAATAGCACCAACCCAAGGATCGACGGCTATAAAGTTGGCTAAATATGGAATTGTAGATCACCGAAGTTTCGGGTGCAAGATGTATATCACGAAAAAGGGGGAAGGAAAGTTCGGTTACGCCAACCCGGGAACTGGCGGCCATAGAATTGGATATGTATGAAAAGAAACGACGACGGGTTGGACTCCTGTAAATCGCGGTTGAATGCATTTCTTTCTTATTAATGTCAATAAGAGAACCTATGTGTTGAGTTGTCACTAGTAAAATAATAATGAATGTGCATTGGGAAGGACGAGAATGTGGTGGGGGTTGAAGACAACGATAAATGGTTTGAAATTTTTGTGAACCCGAGTATAGTGAAGGTTGTGGCCATAAAGTTGGCTAAGTATGGAATTGTAGATCATGGAAGTTTAGGGTGCAATATGTATATCATAGAACACAGGGAATGATAGTTTGGTTGCACCAAACCGAGAACTGGCAGCCATAGAATTGGCTAGGTATGAAAAGAAACTTGAAATCCTTTTTTACTTATTAATGCCAATGAGAGAACCTGTGTGTGAGTTGTCGCTAGTAAAATCATAACAAATGTGCATTGGGAAGGGCATGAATGTGGCGGGGATTGAAGAGAGTGATAAATGGTTTGAAACTTTTGTGAATCGAGGTCGAATTGTAAATGACGAAAGCGTTGGGTGAAAAATGCATATCACAGACATGTTGTGTGAAACATGTATATCACACAACAAGGGGCATAAGAATTCAATAGCATTAATTCACGACCCTGTGGTGAGATAATTGGATAAGTGTTGAAAGGGACCGCGGTCGGTCAGGCTCATGATGTGATGATATAGGACCAATCCAGGAGTTCGAGAAATTCAGGTTCAAGTTTAAAGAGATTTTATCTATGTTTATTTAAATTGTATTTATAGTGATGTATCTTAATAGATTATTTGTGGTCCAAATGTAAACCATGTTCAAATTTGTGGATGAATTGTAGACCACAGAAGTTTTGGGTGCAAGATGTATATTGCAAAATTGTAGATGACAGAAGTTTTGGGTACAAGATTTATAATAGAGCCAACCCAAGGGTTAGTTGGATTCTTGTAAATCGTTGTTGAATGTGTTTTTTTCATATTAATGCCAATAAGAGAACCCGTGTGTTGAGTTGTTGCTAGTAAAAGGATAATGAATGTGCATTAGGAAGGACAGGAATGTGGCGGGAGTTGAAGAGAATGATAAATGGTTTAAATTTTTGTGAACTCGAGTAAAGTGAAGGTTGCCGCCATAAAGTTGTCTAATTATGGAATTGTAGATCACATAATTTTAGGGTGCAAGATGTATATCATAGAATAGGGGGAGTGAGAGTTCGGTTGCGCCAACCTAGGGACTGATGACCATATAATTGGATAGGTATGAAGATCAATGACGGTTGGTCAGACTACTGTAAATCGCAGTTGAATAGCGAACCTGTGTGCTAAGTTGTCACTAGTAAAAACATAATAAATGTGCATTGGGAAGGGTGGGAATGTTGTGGGGATTGAAGAGAGTGATAAATGGTTTGAAACGTTTTTGAACAATGAATTCAAGGAGTCTGGGGTCGAATTGTAAATCACGAAATTGTTGGGTGTAAAATGTATATCATGAAAGTGTTGTGTTCAAGATGTATATCATGGAACATGGGGGCAGAAGAATTCAATAGCGTTAAGTTGGGACCTGACAATGAGATAATTGGATAAGTGTTGAAAGGGACGACGGTCAGTTGGGATGATGATGTGATGATATAGATGGAGATGAGATAATCCGGGAACCCGCGACCAATCCAGGAGATGGAGAAAGTCAGGTTCAATTTTAAAGAGATTTTGTCTATATTTATTTAAAATGTATTCATATTAATGTATATTAATAGATTATTTGTGGTCCAAATGTAAAGCATGTTTAAATTTGTGAATTGTAGACGATTGAAGTTTTGGGTGAAAGATATATATGGAGGAACTATAGATGACGAAAGTTTTGGGTGCAAAATTTATAATAGCGCCAACCTAGGGGTCAACCGAGCTCCTGTAAATCGGTGTTGAATACATTTTTTTCTTGTTAATTGCAATACATGAACCTATGTGCTGAGTTGTCGCTAGTAAAATCATAATGAATGTGCATCGAGGATGGTAGGAATGTTGCGGGGTTTGAAGAGAGCGATAAATGTTTTGAAAGTTTTGTGAACCCGGGTATAGTGAAGCTTGCGAGTTCCAGTAGTTTGGGGTCAAATTGTAAATGAAGGAAGTATTGAGTGAAAAATGTGTATCATGGAATTGTTGGGTGCAAAATGTATATCATGAAAGTGTTGGGTGCAAGATGTATATCACAGAACACAGGGCATAAGAATTTGATAGCTTAAGTTGGGAGGTCGCGATGAGATAATTGTCTAAGTGTTGATAGGGATGGTGGCCGGTCGGGCTCATGATGTGAAGATATAGATGGAGATGAGGATCTGGCAGTCCGCTAACTGGTCAACCCGTGACCAATCTAGGAGCTCAAGAAAGTCAGGTTCAAGTTTAAAGGGATTTTGTTTATATTTATTTAAAATGTATTCATATTAATGTATCTTAATAGATTATTTGTGGTCCAAATGTAAACCATGTTTAAATTTGAAGGATGTTTTGGGCTCATAATTTTTTCTCAAACCCATAAACAATAGAGAAAAAAATATATGACTTAACATTTTTTATATGGAAGGATATTCTGAAATATAGGAAGCTGCAATATATGCACATTATAGAACATGAACATGTACAAGGAAACGAGTTAATTTTAATAAGAAATACAAAATTCAAATAACAACACCAAACATTGAATATTACCATAGAACAACCTCAAATGTTTATATTCATATAAACTGGGTCACAAAATACATTTGAGAATATTTCCCAAAAATGGTTGTCTTGGAATTTGTAAAAAAACGTATAGTTCAATACATATTTTGTGAAATAAAAATGTGATTGCCAGAATGACTGGGATTGGGACTATCGCGGACTACAAATAAAATATGTACAAGAATGAAGTTTGTAGAAAGAAGAAAGTCGGCAATGGAAAACAACAAGACCTGGCAAGAAGAAAGAGAAAATTGTCAGTCCTGGGTTAAATATTTGTTAGAGTAAGTGGATGAAGATAGAAGAATGTGATCAATATCAACTTACTATGATGGTGTCCCATGCCTTTTCATTTGCTCGCTGATGTCATCTTATGACTTTCCTCGGCTTTGAACTTCATTGATAATCTAGTTGACAACCTTTTTGAACCATTCTTCGATGTAGCTTCTCATGGGCACCACATTGATTTCATGCTGAATTTTTATATTGAAGAATTCACTTTCCAAGTACCTTAGATAAATAGAGAGTTTGTGTAATTCTTCTTGAATATCTTGGTTTTTAATCGCATAACCAACTAGCTATTTTTTCACGTCATCTTCACCATATTCAAGAATGCCATAGAAATTTTCAAATGATAGTCTTTTATAGATATGAGCTTGATCATCAAATGATTGCTTGGTTAAAAAAAATGAGTTGGATATCAATTTTGGGTCATGGACTTCATTGGTGCTGGCAACTAGATCTATTCAGTTAGCTTCTTGAATAGTTTGTCTCTTCTAGATATGGCCTGGCTACATGCTTGAACAACACCATTAAGGTTCTTTACCTTTTCTTTCCAGTATGCATTTAGCTGGTCTATTCGATCTAGGGAAGGGAGATCCTCATGTCTTGTTCTAAATTCCGTCATACTAGTAACTTTAACACCAAATGGTAAAACTACATCGAGGTAGAAACCTTTCTCTTTCTTGAAATTTGCTTGCAGATACTCGTGAAAAGCATGAGATCTTGTTCCAAAAGAGACCATATCCTTTGACATCTCCCAATATTCTGTTATTAATTCCATTCTTCTGTTTATATTCTTTTCAACATAGCCTCGGGCTGATGTGGGAAGGATTTCTAATCCTTTTAACTTTTCTGTAGCTGCGGTGGGACTGATCATTGACAAAGGAGTAGAAAATAGTGGAAGAGGCATTAGATTTGCCTCCAATTCTTTGATTCGGTCCTTTAACATGAAATTTTTTCGTTTCAAGGTCGTTAATAGAGTTGTCTAGAGAATCTCCAGTTTCTTGGTGTATCTAGGAGATCTGGGAAGGGTGCATGTTGCATAGGTTTATCTTTGTACGAGATTTCCCTTTCTTATTCTTTACATCTCTCTTTTAAATAATCATTTTTTTGGATTCGTTGTAAAAAACAATGCTCTGAAATGAAAAATACTCTTCTTTGTCCAATGTATCTACACCAATTATTTCCATCCCAGGATTGTGCGGAGCAGTGATGTCTAGCTAGTCGTTTTCGGGGAACATTTTTTCAATGTCAATTTCTAGTTACATATCTTTGAGGGAGAGATCGTGGATATCAATTTCTCCCCTCGGTCCCTCCTGTTCTTGGACTATTTTTTTTTTGTTTTTAGTTCGCAGGAAGTTTGTGAGAACTTTTAATTTTTCCGGAGGGAGCATTCTTATCTCCTCCTCCACCTAAAGAAATATGTGTGACTTTGTTACTTGGGTAGGCCATTGGAGTACTGCTCCGAGATGTTGTGGTCTTGGGTGTGGCAGTCCGGGATTGGGTACTTTTTCACCTGGGCCTTTTCGTTTCTTCTTTTGCAAATCATTGGTACTGGCACTAAGTTAATTCATGATAGTGTCAGTGAAAGAAATGTTGAAGTGGTTCCTTACCATGAAATCCCCGACTTTCCAAGGCAGAGAGATGAATTGACTTTTTCTTTTTTCATGGGAAAAATGCAACCAGTAGATGTACTACCTTGATATTCTAGAAAAAAACATTGTACCAGATATGTGTCATGGAAGTAGGCAAGGATTTTGTTTAGACCCAAAAATCCTTATAAAATTATAGTTCTCCATTTCTTCTAGTGTTACCTTCCTATCCGGGAAGTTGGTCAGCTGTCCAGACAACCAGGGAAAATACTTTCCAAATATCAATGCTTTAAAAACTGAAACAAAATAATTAAAGAATTTATAAAAATGTTGGCAAGCATCGTGTGTCCATAATATATGGTACGAGAATGTTACTGGGTCAAATTCACAGTTCAACTTCTTACACATATATAATCTAGGGAATGGACAACAATTCGCCACCGCAAAAATTAAATAAGATGACATAACTAATTTCTTCTGCCTTGTGTATTGCAATAACTGGGAAGAGATTTTAATGGAAATAAACTTGCCCCAATGGAAGATGGTTGTTCCTTGACAGTAAAATATAAAATATACATAATCATCTGAGAGATGTTGGATGCACTTTCTTGTCCCGTTATCCTCGTGAAAATCTATGCAATTTTCCAGAAATGGTTTTTAAATGCAGTAACTTGTAATATGGCCATGTCCCAGGGAGTGATCATCGGGTTCTGTAAGAACTTCGATAAGAGGTCCAATTCATTACCATGCTTCTTTAAGAACTGTATGCAATTCTCCACCTTGAAAGTAGGCATTGGGTCGGGAAGTTTTAACATATTTAGAAATACTTGAGGCGATAGGGAGACTTCAGAATGGTTTCCTAATTGGATAATATACTGGTTCAGAATATAGTTCTCGGCACAGCATGTGACCAACTCCTTAAAGTAAAAAAAAATCAGGTACACAATCTGCTCCTGCAATTTCAGATGTTGAGATAAATTTCTTCTGGGAAGAAGGGGATTAGTAGTAGTCATAAGCTATGGACCACTAGAAAACTATGGTCCTTGTGCCTGCAAATATTTAGGGTATCTCCACATAAATGTTGTCGAGCTGCAGCCATAAGGTGATGAGAACATTCCTTTGCTCATAGTATTTAAAATGAACGCTGGAACATCATAATATAATCTTCGGTAAATCTTGGTTCAATGTGTTTTAATGGGAGATGTCCTTAACCTTTTCACCTTTTAATGCCAATATTTTCGATGTGCCTGGTGAGTTGTGACTAATAAATGCATAATTAATGTGCATTGAGAAGTGTGCGAAGGTGGCAGGGATGGACGACAATGAAAACTACTTCGAAAATTTTGTGTACCTGGAAGCCCGGAAACTCACGAATCTGTGACAATAGTAGCTTAAGAATCGACTAAGTATGGAAAGGCGGGGTACAATTCCTTCAAAAAATTAAATTAAATAACAATTTTTCTGAGCTCAAGATCCACAAGAAAAAATAAAAAATCAGATGCCATAATATTGACCTCTGCCAATTTGATAATAGGGAGGTTTATTTGATGGATCCAAATATGGCTTACTTCAGGAGACTGAGGTGCACGTGGGGTGCCTATGAGAAAAGCTAATGTTTTGATGAAGATTTGTTTATATTGCTACATGTGGCAGTAATTGTGTGATAGTATTTAGAATGAACACTGGAGGATGGTAATATAATCTCGTGTAAATCTTTGTTCAATTCATTTTAATGGGGGATGTCGTCCAAATTTTCACTCATTAATGGCAATCTTTTCAAAGCTACTAAAATCGTAATCAATTTTCATTGGGAAAATGTGCGAAGATGGCAGGGAAATCAAGAAAGTATGGAAAGGAGGGAGAAACATTGTCAGTTATGTAATATACCTGGATCTTGACAAAATCGGGTTCAATCTAGAAGATAATTTGTTTATATTTACTTCAACAATTTTCATATTATTTTATTTTATTAGTATTCTTTGTGTCCCAAATGAAAACTATGTTCAAATTCGAAGGGTGGATCAACATTTTCATATGAAAGCATACTCTCAAATATGTGAACCTCTAATATATGCACGATACTAAAGAGGGGCATCATGTCAACACCGTTGTGGATGAAAGTGGGCCAGCACAATATTGCATTCTTGCTATGATGATGCCTAAAAAAAACTAAAATAACCAACATTTTTTTGTAAATTCAAGATTGATAGAAAGAAACTAATCAGATTCCATAATATTCTCCCATTAATGCATTTTAATGGGAGATGTCCTCGAGATTTCTGCTTATTAATGCCAATATTTTCGAACAACTGTGGTGAGCTGTCACTAGTAAAATCATAATTAATGTACATTGGGAAGGGGAAAAGGTGGCGGGGATGGAGGGGATTGAAAAATGCTTTGATACTTTTTTGAACCTGGGAGTCTGTGAACTTGCGAAACTTTGAAGAAACAACTAAGTATGGAAAGGTGGGGTGGTTAGATAGAGACATCGTAGGTAGATCTAGGCTTGCAAATTTGAGTATTCTGTGGTCGAATTGTAGATCACCCATGTTTTGGGTGCAAGATGTATACTCTAAAAACATGGCATAAGAGTTCGATAATGCCTACCTGGGAACCCGCGGCCATAAAATTGGCTAAGTAAGGAAAATAAAGCAGTCGACTGGACTCATGATGTCAATATATAGATGAATATAGAATTTGTGAGTCTGCCACCCGAGAACCTGCGAGCATAGAAATGCGACTAAGAATAGAAGAGGAAAAAAGAAAGGGATCAAAGAACTTTATGCTTGACATAAGAACACTGTCTGATAATTATCAAGCGATAGAAACACATTGACTATGGGGCATGAGAGTTCGGGGCATGAGAGTTCCATAGGGCCTAGCTGGGAACCAACATGCATAAAATTGGCTAAGTATGGAAACGAACAACAGTTGGTCAAAATCGTGATGTGAAGATATAAATGGATATAGAATTTTTGAGTCTGCAACCTCGGGAACCCGCGAGCATAGACATGGGACTATGTATAGAAGCAGAAATGGATAATAGAGGGGAAGAAGTAAAGGGAAAAAGAGGCAAGTATAGAAGAGAAAAAAAGGGAGTAAATAACTTAATGTGTCACAGAACAACACTTGGTCTTAAGTATGGAAAGGTAGGGCGGTCAGACAGAGTTATCGTAGGAAGAATGAGGCTTGCGAGTTCGAGGAGTCTGGGGTAGGATTGTAGATAACTAGAGTTTTGGGTGCAATATGTATACTTGAGCACGGGGCATGGGAGTTCGATAGTGCCTACGCAGGAACCCACAGCCATAAAACTGGGTAAGTATGGAAACAAACGACGATCAATCAGACGCATGATGTGAAGATATAGATAGATGTAGAATTTATCACTCTGCCACCCCGAGAACCCGTGAGAATAAATATGCGACTAAGCATAGAACTAGAAACGAATAATACAAGGAAAGAAGAAAAGGGAAGAATGGGTAAGTATAGAATAGGAAAAATAAAGGGAGAAAAGAACTGTATGTGTTAGACAAGAACACTTAATCTGATAATTATCAAGTTATAGAAACACATGAACTATGGGAAAAATATTTTCAGCCATGGAATATAGTTGGACCTCAACAGACCATGGTTCAAGATAAAAGAGATGTTTATATCTATATCAATAAGCAATAGGCAAAATATATGACTTGGCACATTTATATGCAAGCATCCAGATGAAGTCATAGTAGGTAGAGTGAGGCTTGGGGATTCGAGTCCGGGGTCAAATTTTAGATCATTGAAGTTTCGAATGCAAGATGTATACCGCGAACACGGGACATGAGAGTTTGATGGTGCCTACGCAGGAACCCGTGGCCATAAAATTGGCCAAGTATGAAAACAAATGACGGTTAGTCTGACTCGTGATGCAAATATATAGAGGGACATAGAATTTCTCACTCCACCATCCCGAGAACCTACGAGCATAGACATGAGACTAAGTATAGAACCAGAAATGGATAATAGAGGGGAAGAAGAAAAGGGAAAATAGATAAGTATAGAAGAGGAAAAAGAAAGGGAGCAAAGAACTATATGCCTCATAGAACAAAGCTCAATGTGATAACTATCAATTGATAGAAACACATCAACTATGGGAAAAACATTCACAGCCATGGAATATAGTTGGACAAATTGGACAATGTATGAAGATCAAAGTTTTTTGTAACCACACCTCTTAGTCTTAGGCATACACATTGTACTCCATATTTTTCAGATGTGGCACATAAGGCTCCATCCTTGTGCTCAATTACTATGTTCTTGTTCTAATGTAGCAACACAAAGAATACAATGGACATGAAAGAAAGAAGCTACGTAGGAACACATGAAAAAAGAGATGGAGTACAAATTTATTTATTTCAAGATAACAACATAGAAAATACAATTGACATGAATATAAGTTAATATACATGAAGATATGGAGTATCCAAGGAAAAAAAAATAGAACTGCAAACTAGTGCAAAAAATATAGACAGAGTAAATGAAAAATAATTGGATATGAAATACGGGTAGAAGTATGCACCTTTGCATGGATTCTTCTACATCTTTTGTTAAGAGTTCTTTGCCTTGTCCATTTATCTTGTTTGTTTCTATGAAAAAAGTACAAAACAAAATGGACTTGAACATAAGTTAACATTTAAAGAAAAAGAAAGGAATATGTACATAGAGTAAATAAATTAGAATAAAAGGAATAGAGTAACAGATAGTGTTAGAAGATTGTACCATTTTTTTTTTTTGTTCATCCATGTTTGTGTATATATAAAAATTTGTGTAAAATGTTTTTGTGTCCAAAATCAATTACAAAGCAAGGAAAACTAAGAAGTTGGATAATTTGGTTTTCTGGAACAAAATAAACATATATGATTTGAAACATAGAAATATGATTTTGCAATATGTTTGATGTATATTTCATAATTAAATTGCAATACAAATTGTATCGTGATCAGACCAGTATGTATACAAACCAGGGAAAACCAAGAAGTTGGATAAGTTGGTTTTCTGCAAAAAGCTAGACATATATGCTTTGAAACATAGAAATATGATTTTGCAATATGTTTGATGTATATCTCATAATTCAATTGCAATACCAATTGTATCGTGATCAGACCAGTATGTGT
This sequence comes from Picea glauca, assembly GCA_000966675.3. Classification (NCBI taxonomy): domain Eukaryota; kingdom Viridiplantae; phylum Streptophyta; class Pinopsida; order Pinales; family Pinaceae; genus Picea; species Picea glauca. The sequence continues at coordinate 321,658 of JZKD02S2285755.1, read as the reverse complement.
CTAAGATAAAGATGTTGTATTGAGAAATGGGCACATTCGACCATATATGGTCAATAAGTGTGTTTTGTACATGGTTTATGTTGTTCAAAAGAAAGAGGAGAAGTTATATTTGCACATGTAGTTTTCCAATTCTTTTGTTCTGGCATTATTTTGCTGCATGCCAATATTGAAGTCTCCTACAATGACAAGGGTTTCGTTCAAATGAAAATGGTATAATGCACCGGAAAGAACATTTAGTATGTTGGAGAATGTTGCATGCAGAGCAGCATAGAGATTCAATATTGCAATTTCTGATTCATGGAGAAATACTTTTGCAAGTACCATCTCAACATTGTTTTCTTCGAAATGTATATGCTCAAAAATTGTTACATGTTTTTTCAGCAATATCATCACCCCATGTGTAATGTAACTCGATATGCAATTGTGATTTGGAAATTTCTTGTTTTGCATGCATAATGTCATTTATGTTTCCTGTAAGCACATAATACCAGATTGCATTGTGTCATAGTCAGTGAGTATATCATCCATGTGTGCATGTAGGATGCACATGTTAAGTGATATAATAGATATAGATGAGTTTTTTGTATGGATTGGTAATCATACTGCAGATGGCACTTTGCGGTAGTCCTAAGGCGTTACATCTCAATATCAACTTTTTGTTTGAATTTTAAGTTATCTTTTGTAAGAGGACTTAGTAAATACACGTAGTTTATACTTCTGACATGGGACCGTGCTGTGAGTCCATGCATTCGAATTTTAGAAGGGTCAAATGCAACACTATCAAGTGTTATTCCTTGCGATCCGTGGATTGTACGTGCACATGAAATTTTAATTTGAAACTATTTTCAAATCTTTAGTCGACCTATATTTTCCAATGTCGATATTGGTTTTGATATTCGCAAGATAGGTGTCCAATCACTTGCAGTGTTTGAATTATATAGATAAGCCAACTTGTTTTCTTGTCGGTGGCCTAAATGCGGTTCATGGAACTTAATCCAAAGGACATAAAGTTTTTCTGTTTTGGTATAGCCTTTAAGTATTCCATCTGCACCATTGACCAAGACATCCTGTGAATCATAGTTGCAGGCATATATTTCAAACAACATGTCTAATTTCAAGACAATTTGCAAAGGCAAAGTGGCTGTATTTTCATGACGTGGGACATTTCCATGGTTGTCTTCTTCGAGGTCAATTGAATTGATTATGATATCATTTCCAGGAATGAGCGATAACATGTACCTGTTATGCATTGCAACATCCCTATTCATGTAGAACATGTAAGGGAAGTTTGGGTCTGTTGGTGCAGGTCACATGCACCTTGAATTGATATATGTTAAGTCATCATGTGTTTGACTTTTTTTCCGCATTCTATTTAGAATTGCAACAAATATTTCATCTCTCTGGCGCATTGTAGTATGTAATTCAAATAATTTTATATGGTCTTTCCAGAAGTCATGCATCACTATTTTCATTTTATATCAAATAATCTTGGATGGGATGTGCCTGGTAAAGATCCCCACATAATATCATGTCAATGTTTCCAAAGTATTTCGTGTGCACATGTTTTATGTTTCTTAGTCAGTTTTCAATGGAATACAATAAGTGACTTCCAATCAAAGATGCCTCATCTATGAAGACAAGTTGAATTTTGTCATAAAAATTAGACAAGGTATCTAACATTTCCTTGCTGAGTGGAAGAAATTGTGACCTATTAAAAGGCATAAAAAATGCAGAGTGGACTGTTGTTCCACTTGCATTATATGCAACGTTTCCTGTGTATGAAACTATTAGGCCCTTTGGTTTCATAGGATCAGAGGAATTGTTTGAATCATAGATTCATATAAGAATTTGGAATAGGTCTTTTGCTGTGAATGTCTTGCCTGTTCCCGCTCTGCCTATAAGGAACAAGTGCACATGAGTGTGCATGTTCAAGCATTTTTTAAGCATAATGTCCTTTAGAATTGTTTGTTGTTCTCATTTCAATAGACGTCTGATTCTATAGTATTCATTATTTTCAATAAGGAAATGATGTTTTGTGACTTGAAAACCAATATTGAAATGTTTTTTGATGTCGCCTGCTCGAGGACGAGGCAAATATTCTTGCAGGTCATAGGACTCGTAGGGAGTTCTAGTTGTTTTACGGTTTGTGAATGTCTCATCAAGATTGTCAGCGTTTTCTAGTTCATTAACTGCACTTTCTATATCACCCCATGTTGGATTAACATTGTATGTAAATCTAGATTCATTGGTTTGCACTGTAGTCTTAGAGGAAATATATGCATCTTCCCATGTAGGGAAGTTATGTTTTAATGTGTTTTCATTTTCATCAAACGAAACATATAAAAATAGTTTTTCTGTACAATATTTTTCATAGTCAATATGTTTGTTGTATTTGAGAAAGTGTATCACATAGGGATTTTTTATTTTTGATATGGGTGCACCATTGCTAGCATAGGAGTAGACCTAGGGTTCAACACTTAACAACACACCAACAAAACCCCGACTATCGACCCTTTCGGCAACACCTACGAAGCAGACGAGGTCTCACCCAAGGTAGGAATAGGGGGGTTACATGATGCATGCATCTGTAACCAAAATGGGACATAGATCCATGATAATAACACTTTGTAGAGTACTCTATTAACACTTAGGGTTAACATGCATTAGTTCCTTAGTTTAATTAACATCGCAAAACATACCCAAAGAGAGATCTAACGTAGTAACAACCAAGATTATATATCATGGGTACTTAGCACTTAGCATTATGAGTTATATCTAACATCCATTCATCCTTAACACAAGTAAAGAACTAAGAAACAACAAATCTATCTATCATACATGATAATCAAGGAACTAAGAAAATGAATAACATAAATAACACAACACAAAGCACACCAAGGACACAAGATATACGTGGTTCACCCCAGTGTGGGGCTACATCCACCAACCGCTTCGCCTTCTTTATTTATTCACCAATATCTTACATTCAGTTACTCTTGTGCACTAAGCCACATAGTCGAGCTTCGCACCAGACAAGAGATCTACACACTGAGCACCAGATCCCCCTTCCAAAATTGGGTCAAGGCACCGAGCCAACTTTTCTATCAAGCACAAAGCCTTAACACATACACATTCTCTTGCACAAATCTAATCAAACTAATTGATCTTATCCACTACCGACTACTCTTCTACAATAAATTCTTACTTATTCACAATTTTTCAATCCCTTACAATAAGGCCTAATCAAGGGTAAACCCCATGGGCCGACATCCCATAACCCATTACAAAAACCCTAAAGAACCCCTTACTAGGTCCACATATCCCACAAAATAAGTGATATCCATGATCTCAACTCCACCTGAGTGCTCCATCTTCGACTAGCCCGTCGAAGTCAAAAAGTGGTCCAAACTTGACCAAGGTTTCCTCAAAACTTGGTCGAGGGCCAACAACCATATTTTTTGTAATGCGATACAAATTCTGCTAAGAAGATATGCTTAATAGGAGATGGACGTTGTAGGTAATAATCAATAATAGAGAGACATAGGACGTCCTCTGAATTGTCAGACTCTTATTCAATCAAAAACAATGGTTTAAGCACAAATGTGCATTTCTCAAGTGGAGATGTGTTTATGAAGACACATTTCCTTGAACTACAATTGAGGGGAAGGGAAAGTGAAATGTGGATTGCTTGTTGAGCATACATTTTTTGAATAGTAAGTAATGTATTTCCAAGCGTACGTATCATTTGAATAGAATCAATATGACTTCTCATGTTCTTTGCATTTTCTTCTAAATGTACTTGTCATAGATTTTTCAACCTTTTTCATATATGAGGTACAGTATGATGCTGCATCATATGCATTGAGGACATACTGTGCATGTGTATTTTCATTCCACATAACTAGCATGTCCTTGGAGAAACTTTTGTTTCAAATATGGAAAATTTTATGTTTAAGGAAAATTGTTGGTTGTTTAAGCGTACATTGTATGGCTTGGATGTACTCATCTTCTGTTAGATTTAGCTATGTCAAGTAGTCGTTGAAGTTCATTAACTCATCAATGTCTCATTGTTCTAAAAATGCGAACAAGGATTTATATTTCTCAATCAAAAAATTGTCCTCTAAACTAAGTGGCTCTATGATTCTTGTTGTTCTCATTGGCAACATGGGGAAGTTGTATCTGCAATGTGAGTTTCTTTGTTTTTTACAACCTTTTGTATGATAATGTTTATGAACTTTGGTGAGTTCTGGATCCAAATGATCTATGTTTCATGTTATGTATTTGTCCACATAATTCTCGATCTGTGAGTTATTGGTAGTTCCATATACTGGTGCACCCTCTATCCACAATAGTGCATGGTCATGCTCACTCCCCCTATTCCAGAATTTAGTCACAAAAAATTAGTACGATATTTTTTTGAAAAACGTTTCATCATGGCATATCAGTTGTCTCAAAGAATTTATTCTATGTCTATAGTAGCGAGTACATGCCATTGGGTCTTTTCTTATGAGGTAGTCAATGTCATCATTTTCCAGTGTATCAGTTTGTTTTTTCCGTTTCCTATTCCTATGCAAGCCAAATACCGCAACCACAAATGGATCCCAACGATTCTATGCACTTGTAAATGTGATGAAAAATGTTGGCAGTCCCAATTGTTAGATCATTGCAAAAATGGTTTTCTTGTTTTGTTGCAAATAGTCAAGAGAGATGTGAATGTTTTTGAAATCTATGTATCCAATATCAAATTTCAAGATTTTTTCTAGGTTTACTTTGTACTTGACATCTTTGGACAACAAATTTCTTCCTTGTAGTTGGACTTTTCTTATTCTCACCCACATGCAAGACAACACTTGCTATATTATTATGTGCATTGTTTTGAAAAACAAATTTGTTATGTGACAGGAGAAGTCACCACTTGAATGTGGCAGCTCCCATCAAACTATTTTATGGTAACTAAATCATTCCGTAATGTCACTAGAATGTGGATATCCATAGAAAAGTGTTGGAAAGTTCATTTCCTCAAAAAAATTGTCCTTGAATATTCCAAGTGGACGTTGCCCCTCAGCAAGTGCAATTTCGAAAGTCTTGTCTTGCAAGTCACGAATACACTGTGAGTCAGTGAATCCATGTATCAATGTTTCAATAGGTGTTTCATTCTTCGATTCATCGCTTGTATCAAATTCACTAGAAGTTTCAAAAGTCTGTGTAGAGCTGTCATCCCCTTCTCCAAGAAAATTGTTCCAGTTCTCATTTATACAAATGTTCTGTTCTTTTTACAATGCCCTGAAACACAATTATTTTAATGCTTTCATGACAACATGCACATGCACTTTACCTATTTGATATGCATTCTTGTATTGCAAGCGTCTTTTGAGAGCCACATCAATTTTCATTGTATCACTAATGAATTGTGGAAAGGCTTTTTGCACAACATCTAGTTGGACATGCACATTAATAATTGATCATGTTAAGCCCATTTGGGGTCGTTTATAGCCCGAGGGTATGATTTGTGCAAATGAAATTCACAGAGACACAAGTCTCTCTTCAAGTTCTGTAAGTGCACTTACATATGGTAGTGGTGTATTACATCTTATTTGGTCAGGCATTGCAAAGTGTGGCAGTTTTCCATTTTCAAGCGATCGTTTGCATGGAAGACAAATATTTCCATTGGAAAATGTTTTATCATTTACCGTCAAGCAGAGGTATTCTACTTCGAAATCAGGCGTGAAAGACTAAGTGTTTTTTTCAAAATTAAATTGATTGCAAATTGCACATGAAATGGAAGGAGTGTCTTTGATTTGTTTCATATATATCTATTTTTCATCTTTATTCTGTAGGGAAGTACGCGTAGAAAGTGTTTGTTGGTTTTCATTGTAGTAGTGTATGGTGTTGGTTCTAGTCCACGAAATGTGATTTTTTCTTCTCGATCAGTGCCATGACCATTGTGGGATATGTGACCATACATGTTTCTCTCACACATCTATTTTTTTAATATGTGGTAGGTTAACTTATGCTTGCCACTGGAAACTAGTTCCACTTGTCGAGAATCCATGCTGGAGGTGGAAGCGACATTTCTTATGAGCATTGCATCCTCACCATTTCGATGATGCAAACTGTTATGTTCTTTTTCATTCGACATGTGATGTTTGTGCTTAGTAGAAAAATAAAAAATGTGATTGTGTTGTGCACGGACAATTTTTTTTAGGTCTTGATATGCCAGTCTTTTTCTAGAAGGAAGCGTAGTAATGTATTGTTTTCTCTCATGTATGACCTTTTTCAAGTTTTGATAAGTTAGTCTACGTTTTTTGTTCAAGGTTAGGATGAGATCATGGCAACCGGGATGAATTTCATTCTGATTAAATAGCATGTGACACATATGAAGATTCAATGTGGTTTGGCTGGCTTTGACACTGGACCTTGAACTAGTAGTATTTCGTATACCACCAATGTATTTTTTTCTCTCATGTATGACCTTTTTCAAGTTGTGATAAGTTATTATACGATTTTTGTTTAAGCACTGGATGGCCTCATCACAACTGGGACAAGTTTCATTCTCCTTAAGTAGCATGCTATGCGTATGCAGATTCGATGCGGTTTGGGTGGCATGGACAGTGGACCCTGAACCAGTAGTATTTCCCATGAAAGGTTCATAATTGATATGTGGCGTATCTATTTTCAACGAGATGATGTCAATTGTTCGATCATAGTTTGAATCAATACACCATAAATGGACAGTGCCATCTGGCAGGGATGACCAGACCTGAATATTTACTCTAAACATGATAGATAGCCATTGCAAACATAATATTCCACCCTCTACATTTCCTTTTTCATATGGCAGTGCCATGTTTACAAGGTATTCTTTCCAACTTCCAATTGTCGTCATATTTTCTAGGAGATATGACGAAAGGTGTTGATGCAAACAACTAAAATCCTATTGGATTCTACCTATAATTGCATTGCAAAAGGATTGTACAGTGTAAAGCCGCAATGAATGCACATCGAACTCCATTTCCACCAAAAATAAAATTTCATTGAACATACTATCTCCACAACTAGATGCAATAGTTGTTGCTATATGCAAACCATGGTAGTGTATACGATGCATAATTCATTTCCATTTCAATTCAAGGTCTTTGCAAATGAGGGACAAGTAAATATGAGGTCCTCAAATATTGCACATGGATAATTTTCTATACAGTAGTGGATCATAATGACCACTGATGGGATTGGCATCATGGAACAAGATGCAATATGGATCATTAAATGTAGTTTTGTTGAATAGTAGATATCTTTTTTTTCTTGTCAATGACCATATTCCAATTAATATATTGAGCCACTTGTACAACCACCATATGGAAAATGTATCTTCCCAAAGTCCCCTCTCATGTGCAAGAAGAATTGCAGATGCAGACAATCACATCTTTGAAAAATACGTAGGGACATCATGTATTCCATGCAACTTCCAAACAAAATCAGATGCTAATTTGTATCCATATGACTCCAATGCCTCAGCATCTCCATTTTTTAAACAACCCAAGAAATAATCTATCAATCTATTGCACAGGTCGGTCGAGGAATAACAAAAATGAAATAGAACCTAAAATGCATCAAAAAGGCAATATCCTATAGTATACGAGAACACATCCAATCTAGAAATCCCATCGCTATGCAATACATGGTCACTGATGTCATGTACAATGGAGTCTGTATCTATTTCATAGGACTCAACATATATTACTTGTTTCATCTCTTAAGCTATGATTTTCAAGATGTTTCTTAGCTATATTCAGTTTATATGCAAGTAGAGAAAACAAAAACGAAAAACTAAAAAAAAGACAAATAGAAAACTATAAGTGTGGAACTGCATACCAATTCTGCTATGTATCCTTCAACCTTCTTATTTTAAAATTCAATCCCCCTAGCTGCCACAACATATGACAAGAAAACAAACGTACAGTGAACAATGAACCAAATAAAAGAGACAATGCAAATAAATAACACTATAAATTTGTTGAGCACAAAGACTGATTATTCAAGGTTGTTGGCAGCCAACCCGTTTTTTTT
>JZKD02S2285755.1:276355-301724 GCA_000966675.3 Picea glauca | reverse complement strand
TATATATATATATATATATATATATATATATATATATATATATATATATAGGAAACACTTATAACTATCATTCCCACATATGTCGAACCATACAGAAATAAGAAAAACACACACACATATAAGCATGAACATTACACATAGTTAACCACAATATGCAGATGCAAATTCATACATTAAGATAAACCCATTCACAATATAACATTAAAGAAAGTAAGTAATTAAAAAATCTTGTGAAGGACACTTATCTCTTATGGAAAGTCACCAACTGCATGTAGGACTTAGACGTTCCTCCTAGCCATAGACTATGTCGCTCATAATATTTCGACGACAGGTCACCCTCGAGCCAGGGCTTAAACTCCACACGAAAAAGGGTTCCTATCACTAGGCTATGGTATAATATTCAACAAAATACTTGGTCCAAGGTGTCGACTGCTACAACTAGCCTATAGTCCCTCATTCCCCACATGCCTATTCCACCCCAGGAAGTGTGCCCCTTCTCTGCTCAACAATCCTTCGAATTCCCCACTTCCCTTCTGGAGCTTCAACAATAGGCCAAAAATGAAGTCTCAGATCTATGTATCTAATTCCCAATGCACCATGGAACAATTCCCAACAAACTATCACCTGGAGAGAATTCTCATGGGCCTAGCAACCCACCTCTTAAAAAACAAATCTCTCACTTGGAGAGAATTCTCATGGGCCTGAAAACTCACCTCTTCGACAATAACAAGTATTCCCAAGGAAAGGTTTAAGAAATGAAAAACATTTACAACAAAATGTGTATTCCTTCACTGAGGAAATCCATCTGAATGATCCCATAATGAGTGACAACCCCCCCTGAATTACACTAAGGACAACAATATATATTTCATGCCTTCAACTCGACACTTGTCACCTTTGTTAGAAAATTGGTTTTCATTGATGTCAACCCTTGGAGCATTTGAGATACCCCATAGTTGTGATCGATATTGATGGTAAATTAGTTGTCATTTATTTCAGTAAGAGTCGTTGATGTTAATAGGTGTGAAGGGTGCATTTGAAAAAGTCTACAAGAATACCCAAAGGTGTGGTTATGGAACCTGAAGTTGATCAGGGAATAAGGACATGAACGACAGTGTAAATGCAGGTAATGCATTCATATATGGATAGTCCTCATCATGTGATTTACGATGATAGGTGGTACGCCACATGGTTCTTCATGGTTGAGGAGTTATGGCCTCATGAATTTGGAAGCCCCCAAGATTGGCTAAGAAACCCCTAAACAATTACAAGTCTTAGTCAAAGGGTTAAGTGGTTGTAACAAGAAACCCCTAAAGTAAGGAAAGTGGTTACTTAGAAAAAGTATAAATACCCCTCAAGGAGTCTCTCATAAGTACATACACACAAAGACACACACATTCTATTAAATGTCTCTAAGTGAATAAGTGATATGGTTTATCTTTTTATTGGAAAATCTGAGGTTGAATCTAAGGTAGAAAGTATGAGGTTGTGAAGGAAGGTCGAAGGTGAAAGTATCTAAGTTGCAACAAATGTGAGTAACCCTAGTTTCTGAGGTATCTGTGGTTTACAAGTCAACAAGGCGCAAATGTACGTGGTTTGGAGTGGAGGAAAGCGTGGATATCTGTGGGCAGTAGAAGAGAAAGTCGTGAATTTGTGAAAAGGATTGTGAAAGGTTGAGAAGTGATGCTTGCACAAGGTTGTTGATGCCTAGGTTGGTTTACTCATTTGTTATCTGATACAATAGGGTGTCTACAGGATGTGATGTATTCTTATGTGTTAGTTTTGAGGCTTATTCTTATGTTGTTATGGTACATTCTTGAGGCATGTCATGGTAGTGATTGTGCATGGTACACCTTGGTGATGATATGATACATTGTTAGAGGCACATCTTGGATACTTGGAATATGGTTTTTATATGGTATATGAGTGATATGGCACATTTTTTTATGCTATCTCTTGGTACATAGTTTATGGATGTTGGAACATGATTGAGGCACATGGTTTGAGGTACATCTTGGTTACATGTTGATGGTGTTGCGTTTGGTATCTTGATGAGGCATTGGCATATGTTTTAGGCACATCTTTGGTGCATGGTGTGAGGCATATTCTTTGTACATGTATGAGGTGTATGTCTTGGTGATGTTGGTACATGTTGAGATACATCTTGGTGAAGTCATGGTACATTGATTAGAATCACATTGTGGTTATATTGGTATCATGTTATTGTGGATATCTTCGTTATACTTGAGGCACTTCATTGGTGATATCTTATGGTACATGGTGCATGGCATGATTGAGACATATCATGAGTGATATCGTATATGGTTGATGCATGAGATTGTACATGGTTGATTTGCATGGTTGGCACATGGTATGGTACATGGGATGGTACATGTGTTGAAATACATGCTTTATGTACATGGTTGATACAGGCCTGGCACATTGTATGGTACAAGTTTGGTACTTGGTTGAGACACATATCTTGTGATGGTATGTTGTTGATCTTGGTACATGATTGGTAGAGACATGTGTTGGTGATGTTGAGCATCTAGTTGAGAGGTTCTCTTGATGTTATAGATTTGGTATCGTTGATGTTGAGTATCAATGGTGGTGACAGGTTAATGATGGTATTCTAGTGACAATGACAATGATAGGTTGGACAGGTCGATGTGACAGGATGATAGTGATAGGTTGATGTGATGGGTTGGATACAATGACATGTTGGATATAGTGACATGTTGGATACAATGGCAAGTTGGATATAGTGACATGTTGACAGTGAGAGGTTGACAGTGACAATGATTATAATAGTGATAGTTTTTTCTACACTTATATTTCAGGGTGGCAGGACAAGACAAGGAAAGGGGATTGTAGCCTCCTTCTGATTGGTGTCAGAGAACATAAGGAGTTGGAGCTTCCTTCAGGTTGGAGACTGAGAATCACAGGGTTGTATCCTCCTTCTAGTTGGAGCCAAATAATTCATGGATTTGTAGCTTCCTTCAGGCTAGAGCCTATAAATAGGGGGTTGTAGCCTCTTTCCAGCTGTAGATGGAGAATTGGGAAGTTGGTGCTTCCAATGAATGTATTCTTGACAATATATAAGAAAGCATTCCATGGTTTTCTCCCATTTGGGATTCCATGTAAATTCTGGTGTACTGTGTATTTGATGTGATGTTGCTTATGTTTATATACTCATGATATATTAAATGCAATCATAGATGATATACTGCTGATAAAGTTGAATTTTATATATTGTGGTTAAAAGTGGTAAAATTTATCATATTGATTCACCCCCCCCCTCTCAGTATTCCAAAAACCTTTACAAGTAGCTTTAGCCACTTGGTGACTCGTTCCCTACCCTAGGGAATTTAGGATAAATACATTTCCATAAATTAAACTTTTGAAAATATTAATAAAATATTCCCTTGACTTAAGCTTCCCCCTTTTTCCCTTTCTATGGAGTTTAGTGACTTGTCTCTTTTTCTCCTAAGTTGATTCTGCATGCAGTGATATGATTATATTAATAATCTTGAGGGTGATTAAATTTACAATACAGGCACATTAGCCTTTTTCATCGAGACTCACCAGCCTAAAAACACAAGTATATATACAAAGGCTCTCTCTGATATGTGCACACTCTTCCTTTGGTGAGCCATCTTCACACACTTACACAAGTGTGCACTACAGTATGAAATATGTGCATTCTTTCTTTGATGCATAATACTCACACAATCACCAACTATGGGATGCACACACAAAAATGAATCGAAGACCTGATACCAACAATTCACCAACTTACACACACACACACACACACATTTATACTTACATTTACATTTGGGGTTCGACCTATGGGTATTACATTCCCCTCCCCCTTATTTATGAATTGTACCTCATTTCATTACATACACATGTATACTCAAAACTTTCAAAAGTATTCAAAGAGATGCATATAATTTTCCTGCATAGAATCATCATGTTCCCAGGTTGCATCCTTAGGAATTTAACAGGTCCACTAAAATTTTACTAGTCCTATTGTGCGATTCCAGAGTGTCTTCACTTTCTGATCCAATATGTGCACTGGTTTAACTCAGAAGTCGCCCTCTTGCTCCACCCGAATCACATTCCAATCAATGACATGATTAGCATCATGTACATACTTTTTAAGCAAGGAAAGATGGAATGCTTTATGAATAATTAAGCATGCAGGTAGAGCCAACATATATGTGATAATACTAATCCTCTCTATGATTATGAATGGGCCACAATATTGTGATGCTATCTTAGAGAAATTCCTGAACTTCAAGGAACTTCATCTTGCTTTTACTTTTAGGAACACATGGTTACCCACTTTAAATTCTCTAAACGTTTAGCCTTTATCTACGCAAATTTTATGTTTGTCTTGGGAAAATTTTAAAATTTTCTTTATTTTTACCATCTTCTCTTCCATTTCCTAAAGTAGATATGGCCCATCCACTACACGGTTTGTTGGGTTATCCCAACTCACAGGTGTGTTGCACCTTCTACCATACAGTGCTTCAAATGGAATCATCTTTAAAGATGCTTGATATCCATTTTTGTATGCAAACTCTACCAAATGCAAGTAGTCTTCCCATTTTCATGGTTTATCCATCACATACATCCTTAGCATATCTTCTATTACCTAATTTAACCTCTTTGTTTGTCCATCTGATTTCGGGTTATATGTTGTGCTAAAGTTCATACTTGTCCCAATTCCTTTGAATAATCCCTTCCAAAAATTGGAAGTGAACTTGGGATCTTTGTCAAACACAATTTTCTTAGGGATACCATGCAATTTAACAATTTCTCTCATGTAGTTATCAACAATATTAGTTTCCTTGTAAGTTGACTTCACTAGAATGAAATGGGAAACTTTAGTAAGCTTATCCACTACCACCATAATAAAATCATATTGCTTGGATGATCTGGGTAGCTTAGTTATAAAATCCATCGTTATAACTTCCTACTTACACTCAGGAATGGGCAAAGGATGCAACAAACCAACTATATGTTTGTGCTTAGCTTTGACCTTTTGACACTCAAGGCATATAGAAATAAAATTAGCAACCTACTTTTTCATACCTAGCCAATAATATTGCTTCTTAACAACTGTTGCTAACTTTTAATAACCAAGGTTACCGACATAAGGCACATTATGCAATTCCTTCAATATTATATTTTTAATCTCTGGTGAGTCAGGCACATAAAATATGCGCCTAAACATGAGTATTCCATCTTATTTAAGCTCATAATATTCAAGTTTATGCTGAAAAATACCTTGCTGTAATTTTTCTCTTAATTCCTCATAGTGATGATCTGACTTTGTAGCATCTATGATTATGTCTCTCAAATATTTTTGGTACATGCTAATGGTAGTATCATGCATCTCATGCACTCTTTTGTTGAGTGAATCAACCACCTTATTCTATTTACCCTTGAAATGATTTATGTCAAGGTCATACTTGTTGAGGGAAAGATATGAAATTATCTTACTCAAGCATTTTCGAATCTTGCTTGGCTAATGCAAGATAGTCGGGAATGATACCCTATGTTTATAGCTTCAAAAAAATGTTTCCCAATCCATAATTATTGATTACAAGGGGTTAGGCTGATTTTTTAATAAAAGATTATTGAAAAAAAGTATAACATTTTTATACCATTTTCTGAATAATATAGATGCAAAAGGTAAATGTGGAGACAAAATAAAAAATACCAAGTCACATATCAACACAGATGAGACAAAAAAGAAATCGCTTATTTCATTCGAAGAAATCAAAAGCGTCGTTCTCTTTACAAAAATCCCTGAGGAAGTTTGGACCAAAGTCAAACTTAGATATCCCCAATGAAAACCATACAAAAAGACTCTGACAGGAAGTGAAAACTGAATTTTAAAATCTAGATTAGCATGCCACAGATTTCTGCCCACTTGACTTTGAACAATATCCTTTATTAGTCATGAAATTTAATTCATAAACAAACAAGTCTACCTAGACTATCAAAGATAGATAAACACCTCTGAAAACAAGTGTCTAAATGATGCAATTCAATTTTGAATCTTGTTGTCTACAATAGGACCCTTCTATAATAAAAGATAATTAGGCTTTGAATGAATTGAAGAATGAATGAAAACTAAACTATCTCAATAAAACTCAAAAGAAAACCTTAATATGCTTTCTTCTTCCATTCTCCCTTTTTATTCCTCTTCCTTTAGATTTTATACATTCTAAATTAGTTGAAGTAGTTCAACCGCTTAATTTAGTTAAGTTAACAAAAACACAGGTAACTTTTAGTTTAGGGGAAGAATTAATATAATAATAATAATAAGGGTCTTTTAATAAATAATAACGAGTAGGTGGGACCCCTTGTAACTCCCTTTAATTTCTTTAACAAAAATAAACATAACTGGACAATAAATCAGACACATCCCTCCTTATGGATCCCATAATCATTTTCATAATTTGAAAATTGAATATCAATGATATCTCAAATCATATCCAAACATATAATATCCAAAATATCCAAAAATAGTAGGTTGTCCAAAAACTTCAGCAGTCCATTGTTCTTAGTAAAACAATAATAAAATATACTCAAAAATCGTATTTTCCACTTTGGGAGGAACTTTTCCCTTTGTTGCTGCTATCTCCTTTTGATTTTCTTGAATTAGCCTTAGGTTGTCTGGAGTCTTTAGGCTTGATCTCACTAGTGACATGAGAACAGTCATCTCTCAAGTGCATGCAGGGTGAAACATATTTGGCTAAATCACTTGAGGGGGAGGAGGGGGAAGCAACAACTTTTCCTTTGTCATGCATGTGGTGGGATTCTATTTTGAGTCTTTTGCTTGCATGGGAGGATTGTACATGTGAGTGTGCCGGGGAAATTTGGACATTTGAGTTAACATGTGGAGGAGAAGTAGGTAGATACAACTTTGGCTAGCCACGATGTGGGATACTTTTGGGTGAACAATATTCTACCATCTGTCGTTCTCAGGGACTTGAGGTTGCAATGAAAAATGAGGGGGCATAGGGATACCAGGGACATGCTGGGGTTGGAAGGGTGGCCTCTCTAGTCTAGGTTGGACTACCCCTTGTCCAATCCAATTGAAAAATCTATCTTGGAAGAGCTAGTTTAACTCTTTAGGATTTTCATCAAAATGTATCGAAAACCTTGGCCTTCTAGGACCTCTATTCCAATTCCCCCTGCCCCTGTTATTTCGGCCATGGATTCCTCTGCTGAAGAAGGTCAACCTGTATGCAACATTTATTAGAAACTATCTTATTAAACAAACCATACATGACATCTCTTAATATGAATCAAAGTTTGGCTCAACAATCACATCAGACCCATGCAATCCAATCCATAAAATTCATTTAATAATAGTCAATGAGTAGGGGATGAATAAGGGTTCTGGGATATCTGAGGGGGTTGTATTGAGCGAAAAAGTGAGAAAATGAAAGGGAGTAAGAACATGATTACTTCTCAACAATTCATTAAACAATCAACTGTGCAACAATAACCAAATCATATCAGTTGTGATATCTGTGTTATTTCTTAATCACTGTAATACATAGTTTTAATTTAATTTTAAGAATAGGGCGTGCAAAATGAATTTGGGTTTGTGAGGGGATTTGTATTGAGTGAAAAATTGAGAAAATGACAGGGAATTTGATGGATACTATTCATAAAACCAATTAAATAAATCATACAATCATAACTCTGTTCAAAATTTATCCAAAAAGCATCCACTTCCAAAACGAACATTCATTGTTCCTTAATTTATAACAGTCTGTGCAATTATAACTTATAAAAGCCTTTCCCATTCAACAATATTGTTTATTATAATGTTGATCCCTTCTTATTTTTTCTAAAAATAATAAAAAAATGCACACCAATATGCTCAACATCTATCCTTGATAATCCATAATGCATCATGATAAATGATCAACATCCATTGTTTACCAATCAACAATCGGGCCCAATTAAAAAGTACACAAATATATTTTCAAAATTTGGACAGACTTAAAATAATTCCCAATAATACACATGACTTCAATCAATGAATCTTGAAACAACAAAAGTCAACCGAACATAAACCCTGAGCTTAATCTTTGTGGGTATAATTTCTTTTTTAAACAATTGATAGCCTGCATGATGTTTCCCATATAACAAATCATATATGATCGAACATAACTTGATTGACATGCAGGCATCATTTTTTACCTTTCCAGAACCCTAACGGGGATTAGTAAAATTTACACAAGTGTCTTCTTATATAATCACAACCACACTGGATTAAACAAAGTGAGCGAAACCATAATGAAATAGGAAGATAGTCCTCGACTGTATGCAACTGCTTGTTTTCATTCTTATTTGTTCAAACAATTTTATGATAGAAGGATCAGATAGAGTCTTGACAAGAGTGCAAGTGTCTTTAAAAGACTTCCATAACCATTTAACTGATAATCAATACTTGACAACCCAAGAAGGTGCCCAAGGAGAAAAAAGACAAGTCAAAGTCTAAATCAAACTTTGTCAAAAACAAATGTGGGGAGGCAAGAAGAGCCTTCTTATCTTTTTAAACAAAACACAGAGAGTTGATCGTCTTCTGAGACTTATATCCATTTCATCATCGATTTACAACAACAGGCCAAAAAAAATAATTTTGAAACGAACAACAATGAGCCACATAGCCCCTGCTTATTACTCCAAGCCATTGATGGAATCGATAGTTAACACCCTAGGAGAGAAAAGACAGTAAATAACCCAGTACACACAAATGCGTCTAACACTTGCAGAGAAGAGACAAGGGTTAACTTAAAAATGGTGGGTATTTAAACATAACGATACAATGTATCTTTCCAATCACCCAGGAGGTTAATAACTTTTGAAAACCATTGATAGTGAGCCCACATACTTCATTACAACAGGAAGGATAGGGTGGTGTATGAAACCCTTCGCATATGGTATTCATTAAAAACACAACGTGTATTAATATTCGGGTGACCAAGATTGGACATTTTGGAAAGCTTTTGACGAAAATATAGTCGGGAATGAGCTATAACTGTAGTTTGGGATCCGATAAAAGAACACATCACTGTTGGCAATTCATCTGCAACTGGGTAAGGATTACCTCAATGACTGAGAGAAAATTATTTAACTGACAATGATACAGAACAAAAACCCTCAATCATCAACCCAGAGCCATATTGCACCACTACTTCTTATTATTCCACATAGACCCATCATAAAAATACACTGACCGAGCAAACAATCAACGTGCAACTTAACAATGACCATTTCTCTTTCTTGCAATTTCTAACATTTTATAGTCATCACATAGAGCCATAACACCACATTTACACACACTCGAAATTATAAAGAACACATAGAATCCAAGCATCATCGAGCCATCATTCGGTTCATACAACAGAGAATACATCATAGATGGATAGAAAATAATCATACATGTGAGAAAAACGCTTAAATGGCGAGTTGGCCGAGATTTCCCTTCCAAAAACTTGAAAACGCAGAGCTCCACAACCAACATAGTGAAATTGAAACAATGGAACAATGTTAGGGTGATGGGCGATAGGGAAAGTATGGAGTGACGTGAAGTAAATGCACGTCGCTTCCATCACCTAGACCCATTCAATTCGAAGTACGAGACAACCCAATAAGAATAACATTAACCAATAATCAAGCCATATAACCAATGCATATTCAATCCCAAACCATCATGAGATCTGAGACGATAACCATTGCATAGTGCGCCACCCAAGATAGTTTACACGTTAACCCTTGCCATAACTCCACGCAATAATCCATATTAACAATTCTATATGCACCTCCATTCAAATCTAATGAAATTAGAAAAAAAGTCCATTAACCAAACAAATAGCATAACAATTAGGACTAACACTTGTATTCCTTAATTCTTTTATTCGAAATTTGCATGTAATCCTTTTACATAGTTTCTTTCCTTTTGCTATAACTTTAGAACCTTTTTCATAGTTTTTTTCTTTGTTTGATCATGCTACCATTAAATTATCTCTTTCATATATGTGGCTAAGCAATCAATTATAAGGATTAGTAACAAGTTTATAACATAGCAACTGAAAACAACAGGCTCCT
Source organism: Picea glauca (assembly GCA_000966675.3). Classification (NCBI taxonomy): domain Eukaryota; kingdom Viridiplantae; phylum Streptophyta; class Pinopsida; order Pinales; family Pinaceae; genus Picea; species Picea glauca. Next base: position 291,575 of record JZKD02S2285755.1, on the reverse strand, counting down.
CATACCCATAAAATTGTTTTGTGTCGCAAGAGATTACCAAAAGCATTCAACAATAATGCATTATCCACTTATTATCACGCCAAATGAAACCAGACTGCATCATCAAAAAGGTAGGACTGTGTACTCAACATCATAACAACAACAAAATATGTGTCATATTTCTATCCTTGCACCTCTAGTTTACAAGGGTTCCCGCCTACTAGTATTATATTATTAGCATAGTTAAATAATAGCGTTTTTAACAATCATTTGTGGGCGGAATTCATCGTTGTGATTTTAATCATCAAAAAATGGGCGACTCCACAGGGAAATTTGTTTCCAACAGATCAATAAATTAGAATGTTTGGTTTCAAAGACGAAGTAACATCAGATCAAGAAAATATAAATCAAAATGATTATGCAATAGGGAAAAGTGAGCGGATTTAAGGGAAAAATGACCGGGAATTTTGGGAATAAGTCATGGAAAGTGTTAAGTATGAGGGGGTTTATTTTTGTAAGCATAATCATTCAACTAAAAGTATTCTTGACTTCCAGGAGAAAAAATTTCTGAACTTGCTCTTTTGAATCTTGAAATGGATGAAAGAAAAGGAAAACATAAGAGGGATCAAACCAACTATGTTATAAAACAACAGTTGAAGAAGATAACAATTTCAATGATGTTTGAGGAACATCATGACAACTATGTAACTCGTTTTTTATTGATTAACAATACTTTGCAGAAGCATCACTGTGGAAAAATTGATCCAACATTTTATTTTGACAAGAAATGAAGTAAAAAAGAACACAAAACAAGAAATGTCATGGCAGAAATGAAACAACAGAATTGGAATAAACAGAAATGAAGTGACAGAAATGTAAAAACAAAGATATAAAAATAGAAATGAAAAACTACTAATGTAAAATCAGAAATGAAAAACTACTAATGTACAAAAAATATTCCATACAATGTTAAACTTTTCAAGTTGGTTCCACATAATGCTTTAAGTGAGAACCGTTAGTGTTGTAGGAAAAAAAACGCTCTTGTAAGTCTTTTAGAATGTAATAATTTGTGCCCAAGACAAAATCAATCTTAAAAGGACCCAACCATAAATTCTGAAACTTTGAATGCCTTCCTCTATCAGCATGAGTTGAATCCCACAATAATACCTTCCGATTGACTTTAAATTTGACAACTTTGACAATCTTGTTGAAATATTTTTTAACAGTTTGTTGTCTTCTCTTTATATTATTCAAGGAAAATGTCCTTGTCTCCTATAAAGCCAAAAGTTCATTCATTCTTTGAGAAACATCAGAAGAATTCAATTCTTTGATCTGTAGCATTAACCTTAAGGAGGAAAGTTTCAGCTCAGTAGGCAGAATGGCTTCTTGATCATAAACAAGATGGAAAGGAGTGCAACCAGTGCTCACCTTGGTGGTAATGAGATCTTCCCAAAGGGCATAAGTGAGGAGTGTGTGCCATTGATGAGGCTTATCTTCAATGAGCCTCTTGATAATCCTTACCAGATTCATATTGGTAGATCGGCCTGCCCATTACCTTGGGGATAATAAGATGATGAGGTAAAATGTTTAACCCCCAACTTAGCTAAAAATTGGGTCAGCTTAGCAGAAATAAAAGTAGGACAATTGTCTGTAATAATTTCCAAAGGAAGACCGAATCTGAAAAAAATATTATTTTCAAGGAAATAAATCACCTTCTCATCCTGCAAATGCTTAAGAAGGACAACTTCAGTCCATTTTGTAAAATAGTCTATGGTTGTCAAGATAAAGACTTGTCCTGCTGAAGATGGAGGATTAATAGGACCAATAAAGTCCAAACCCCATTTTGAAAAAGGAAAGTCTGGGAGGAAAGGTTGTAAAGGCATGGATGAAAGGTGTTACTTCCCAACAAATTTCTAGCACTTATCACAATATCTCAAAAAAACATAAGAATCACGAAAGATTAAAGGCCAATAATACCCTTTCATGATAATCTTAAAAGTAATGGCATTAGTAGAAAAGTGACCTCCTACATGGATAAATTGTTTTGAAGAACCGCGAGTCTCTTGCAACAATGTATGTTCTTCCTCATTGTTCACACATCGAAGAAACATACCATCGACATATATTCTAAACAAGAAGTCTCCTATAATGATGGTTTTAGAAGATTCGAGACAAAGCCTTCTTCTTTTATGGGTATCTAAGTTATCTGAACATCTTTGATTTTTCAAGTAGTAAACCAAATATTTATACCAAGGATGTTCAGACACAGGAAGAATTTGATTGTCAATGCAAAACAGTGTTGATAGAGAGATATCATGTTCATCAATTTCTTCACTAGTTTTAGCATGATGAGCTAAGTGAAGGGATAAGTCACGTCCCTTGATTGTGTTAGAAGTCAAGATAGTTAGATCATGCTCCTGAATCTTGGCAAGCCAACGTGCAAGCTTCCCTGAATGATAAGTCTATGAGAGAAAAAACTTTACAGTGGGTAAAGGGACTTTTACCAACATGTTCTTACCTAAAATGAAGTGGCGAAATTTTTCAACAAATTTAACCAGAGCGAAAGCATTCTTTTCAATAAAAGAATATTTAAACTCATCATCAGAAAAAAATTGACTCATGTGAGCCACTAGTTTTTCATTACCTTGGTCATCACATTGCATGAGGATAGCATAAAAATCTCCCTCTATGGCATTAGTATATACCATAAATTATTTCTCAAAATCCAGCTTTGCCAAAACCGATGCGAAACTTTTCTCTTTCTTGATCCCTACAAAATCATTTTTGACATCATCTGTCCAAGAAAAATAATGATATTGCTTAAGGAGATTGTGAATTGGCTTGAACATCACAGAAAAATTAGGAACAAACCTATGGATGAAGTTAATAACACCCATGAAATATTGAAACTCCTTCTTGGAAGTAGGAGCAGGAAGATTTAGGATAACAGTAATCCTTTCGGGATCAATGCTTATTCTTGAATCTGAGACAATGTGTTCAAGGAGCTTGACCTTGGTAACAACAAAAATAGACTTAGAAGGATTTAGAGAAATGCCAAATTTCTTGCATCGCATAAGAATATTTCTAAGATGACTGAAATGATCCGATCAGTTTTTAGAATACATAGTTAAGTCATCAAGATAAATCTAAATAATTTTACCGATCAAATCATCAAAATCTATTTGCATAGCTCTTTGAAAATTAGCACCTGCATTAGATAATCCAAACAACATGCATTCATAAGAAAAAGTGCCCCAATGAGTAATAAAAGTGCTTTTAAATATATCTTCCCTTTTTACCTTGATTTGATTATAACCAAAAAAACCATCAAGTAAGGACATCATATGTGACCCTGCAACTTGTTGCAAAATCATTTCCATATTATGGAGCAGAAAATGATCTTTAACGCTGACCCTATTCAATGCACAAAAACCAATGCATAATCTGATATAACATGTTGACTTCCGAACATGAACCAAATTAAAAACCCACTCAAAATACTTAACATGGAAAATTATCCCAGTGTTCAAGAGTTTTTCCAACTCCTTTCGAATAGTTGCTTCCAGTGCAGGGTTAACAAGTCTTTATTTTTTCCTAACTAGTTTTATGCCCTCCTTGATAGGGATGGCATGTTGTATAATAGTAGGATCAAAACCACGAATATCCTCATAAGACCAAACAAAAACATCTTGAAATTCACCAAGCAGCTTAGTGAACTTCAATTTTTCTTCTTCAGAACATTGTGCACCTATTTTAACATTCTTTGGAGACTTGGGTGTTCCAATGTTCAAGGAAATGTTTTCACACACTTTCCTTTTAGAATCCTCTTCTTTATTTTTTTCTTTGTTTCCTACATCACTCGATGAAAATGAACTTTTTAGAGGAGTCAAGACTTTAGGAATTTTGTTATCTTCCATCGATATAATTTCCTTAGGATTATAAGGTTCATTTTGGATGAAAGCACAAATGCTCTCATCACTAGGGAAGAATTACCATGACTCTATATTGTCAAGGATGTACAGATGATATAGAGATTTAAAGGTACAATCAGGTCTTTTTGGCAGAAGTTGTTGAGTAGGAGAGGCTCCAAAACCAATAACTTGTCAGTCATTGAGTTCAATTCCCTTTTAACATGGGTGATGTTGAAATATAGTAAGTTCAAGATAAGTTCCCAAAAAATTTGGGTATAACGTTTCATTAACTTGTTTCTAGGAGTATATATATTATGTAAACGGTTTACAACAAGTTTGAAATCCCTAAACACTGTGAGGTGAACACAACCCAGATTATAGGCATTTTTAATGCATAGAAGTAATGCTTCAAATTTAGTGACATTATTTGTGCAAACAAACTCTAACCTATAGGAAAAGTTATGAATTTCACCGATAGGAGAGTACAAGATAATACCAGCTATGTTTCCTTCATTGGAGAATGAACCATCAAAGTGCATATACCACATCCCATCCTCTATGTCAATTTGTTCAAAGAGATTTTTTTCCTCATCTGCAAAGATGGAATACACTCCTAGGTCCTCCTCAATAAAATTCACATTAGGTTGTGGGACGCTTTCTATTTAAGGTGAAATTCTCCCCTCCCTTAGTACTATGATGTTTTTACCATTCCGAGGAACGAATAAGTGTGTCCCATCGAGTGAGAGGTATCCAATGGTCAAATATTTCCAATCTCTTCCTAAGATGATCGAGTAATTAATCATTGACATATCTATTACCTAAATATCAAGGGTTGTTCTTATTTCAGGATGCACTCACAAAACCAAGATCGTGTTCTTGATTTTACCTATGGTTGTTTGTTGTAAACTATTATAAGAGAGCATGCTTCTGGAATTTTCATTTGTACAAGACAAGCCCAACTCTTCCATAATAGGTTTTGACATTACACTTGGGCCCGAACCACTGTCAATGAGACAACAATGGGAAATTTTGTCCATAATATTTACAGAAATATAAAACGAGGGGTTTTTTACAGGATGCCTAAAGTTATGTACACCTACTTTATTTACAGATGAATCCTCTTTATCTACCTCTTCATAGAGGTTGGCTACAATGGAATCTTTTCATTCCATGAATTTTTTTAGATGTTTTTATTGCTCAGGGACAACAACCATGTCTAGGAGGGTATCATTTACTTTAATGTTAGCCAAATGATTTAGAATGTTGTATTTGGAAGAGGGAGGAGGGGGAGTAATTACTTGACTATCCAGAGCCTTAGAAACCTGAACAATTGTAGTTGGTGAAGATGATCTTGGGCTAGAAGAAGTGCGAGGAGGATCATATTTTCCTTTTGGAGCATAGGATTTATTCCTAGTATTTATGATCATGACATCCTTTGGCTCTACAAAGTCTAGGCCAAAAATAATATTTTTAGGTCTCTTACGAAAGGTTTTATCTCTGGAATTCCTCTTTACTTCACATGTACTTTCCTCATGGTGTTCCTCGCAAAAGTTACACCAACTACGAGGCATGATAGCTTTAGGTTGAAAGTTATTTTCATTAAGATTATTTAAAGGTGGTGAAGAAGAAGATGAGGCCCCAGGGGTAAGAGAGGAGACATTTCCTTTTCACTCATACACTATCATTTGATTATTCATGTCTTGTACAAGTTGTAAGAGGGCATACATGTTTGTTTGTTTAACTAAGTCTCCCTTAGGAAGACCTGTTCTTTCAAGCTCATCTTCATACTTTAAACAAGTATGTAGAGTGGAACCAAGGTTATCAATCTCCTTTTCTTCAAGCCTATGATAGTAGGGGGAAGTTAATGCATTATAATAATGCATGAAATTAGCTTGGTTCTAAAGGAGAATAAGTTCAGGGATTTTTTTGCATAACTTAGTGAAACGTAAGTTAAAATACTTAATAGTTTCACTATCTTTATAAGCGATGTTATTGTATTCTTGTAACTACTCGACTCAGATTTTGGATTTCCCATAGGTATACTTGAACCAATAGAATAAATTCTCCAAAGTAGAAAGAATCTTAGGAGGAAGGTCAAAGAAATTGACCTCTACCTTCCCTTCAAGGGAATTAACAAATAAGCACATACAAGTGTCGTTATCATTGGCTCCTATTTTATGACAGACATTTGAAAATGCCACTAAGTGTTCATTATTAGTGATTGTGTTATTCCCATAAAAATTGGGGAGATTCTCTTTTAATTTGGGAAGATGATGAGTGGAAGGTGCTAAATTTATTGGAGAGGAAACATGCCACAGAGTAGTGGTAGAGTCTTCCTCAAATTGGAAGAGACCATACATTGTAATGACCTTGGCAAGGTTTGTAGTTGATTGGAATGGAATTTGATGGCTATAAAAACTTCCAATCACTGACGAGGCTGAAGGCTAAGATGAAAAATAACCTCCAGTTCCACCAGAACCACCACTAGATGCCATTTTGTGAACAAAAGGTAAGGGAGAGAAAGATGAACTGGATAAATCAGACAAAGTTCTCCTTAGAGTACTTTGTTGGGCTGATAAAACAATGTTTCTTATTCCTATTTTAGCAATAGGATTAATCTCAGGTGACAAACCTCTTCTTCTCCAAGAGATATGAAGGTTTAAGGACATGAAAATAAGACCCAACTGTAGGAAAAATAAATCTAAAGATGATTCCTAGGTTGTCTTTTCCTAGCTTCCAAACATTCTTGGACACTTATGTCTTGTTCAACTGCTGCCCATGAGCATTCAATCTCAACCTAGGTATTAGCAGTCTCTAATATGGTATTAAACAAGTTTAAAGCAATGTTGGTCTGATCCTTAAGACCGAGATCAATATTGGGCTGCCTTGCAACATGTACAGTCATGAAGAAAAGAAACAGTCAAAGGAAATATATCAGAAATACAAATATATTCAATGAAATTCAAGCATATAATCAACTAGAGAGATATTGAAGATCTCCCCAGTATGATCGCCAAATAAATGTTGAGGGAAAGATATGCAATTATCTTACTCAAGAATTTTCGGATCTTGCTTGGCTAATGCAATATAGTCGAGAATGTTACCCTGTGTTTATAGCCTCAAAAAAATGTTTCCCAATCCACAAGTATTAATTACAAGGGGTTAGGATTATTTTTAATAAAATATTATTGCAAAAAGGTATAACATTTTTATACCATTTTCTGAATAATACAGATGCAAAAGGTAAATGTGGAGACAAAAGAAAAAATACCAAGTCACATATCAACACAAATGAGATAGAAAAGCAATCACTTATTTCATTCCAAGAAATCAAAAGAGTCATTCTCTTTACAAAAATCCCTAAGGAAGTTTGAACCAAAGTCAAACTTATATATCCCCGATGAAAACCATACAAAAGGACTTTGACAGGAAGTCAAAACTGAATTTTAAAATCTGGATCAACTTGCCACAGATTGTTGCCCACTCGACTCTGCACAAAATCCTTTATCAGTCATGAAATTTAATTCATAAATAGACAAGTCTACACAAACTATCAAAGATAGATCAACACCTCTGAAAACAAGTTTTTGAATGATGTAATTTAGCTTTGAATCTTGTTGTCTACAATAGGACCCTTTTGTCATAAAAGAGAATTAGGATTTTAATGAACTTAATTATGAATGAAAACTAAACTATATCAATAAACCTTAAGAGCAAACCTTAGTATGCTTTCTCCTTCTATTCTCCTTTTTTCTTCCTCTTCCTTTAGCTTTTATACATTCCAAATTAGTTGAAGTAGTTCAACCACTTCATTTATTTAAGTTAAAAAAAACTCAACTAACTTTTAGTTTAGGGGAAGAATTAATATAATAATAATAATAATGGTCTTTTAATAAATAATAACTAATAGGTGGGACCCCTTGTAACTCCCTTTAATTTATTTAGCAAAAATAAACATAACTAGACAATAAATTAGACACATCCCTCCTTGTGGCTCCCATAATCATTTTCATAATTTAAAAATTGAATATCGATCATATCTCAAATCATATCCAAACATATAATATCCAAAATATCCAAAAATAATATGTTTTCCAAAAACTTCAATAGTCCATTGTTCTTAATAAAACAATAATAAAATATACTCAAAAATCGTATTTGCCACTTTGGGAGGAAATTTTCCCTTTGTTGTTGCTATCTCCTTTTGATTTTCCTGAATTAACCTTAGGCTGTGTGGAGCCTTTAGGCTTGATCTCACTGATGACATGAGAACACTCATCTCTCAAGTGCATGCAGGATGAAACCGATTTGGCTGAATCACTTGAGGGGGAGGTGGGGGCATAAATAATTTTTTGTTTGTCATGCATGTGGTGGGCTTCGGCTTGAGTCTTTTTCTTGCACGGGAGGATTGTACAGGTCAGAGTGAAGGGGAAATCTAGACATTTGGGTTAACAGGTGGAGGAGGAGAAGGTAGAGACATCTTTGGTCAGCCACGATGTTGGGAGACTGCTGGGTGAACAATCTCCTTCCATTCGTCGTTATTAGGGACTTCAGGTTGCAATGAAAAATGAGAGGGCACAGGGATACTAGGGACATGTTGGGGTTGGAAGGGAGGCCTCTATAGTCTAGGTTGGACTACCCCTTGTCCAATCCAATTGAAAAATCCATCTTGGAAGATCTGGTTTAACTCTTGAGGATCTACATCAAAATGTATCGAGAACCTTGGCCTTCTAGGCCCTTTCTTCCAATTCCCTCTGCCCCTGTTATTTCAGCCATGGCTTCCTCTGCTGAAGAAGGTAATCCTGTATTTAGCTTTATTAACAACTAGCTTCTTAGACAAACCATACATGACATCTCTTAATATGAAACAAAGTTTGGCTCAACAATCACATTAGACGCATGCAATCCAATATAGAAAATTCATTTAATAATTATCAATGAGTAGGGGGTGAATAAGGGTTCCGTGATATCTGAGGGGGTTGTATTGAGCGCAAAAGTGAGAAAATGAAAGGGAGTAAGAACATGATTACTTCTCAGAAATTCATTAAACAATCAACTGTGCAATAATAACCAAATCATATCAGTTGTGTTCCATCTTTGTGTTATTTCTTAATCAGTGTAATACATAGTTTTAATTTAATTTTAAGAATAAAGCATGCAAAATGAATCTAGGATTGTGAGGGGATTTGTATTGAGCGAAAAAGTGAGAAAATGACAAGGAATTTGATGCATATTGTTCCTAAAACCAATTAAAGAAATCATACAATCATAAATATGTTCAAAATTAATCCAAAAACATCCACTTCCAAAACCAACATTCATTGTTCCTCAATTGTATACAAAACTGCTTGTTGTTTAAACAATTAAATTTCCCAAAATTCCTTAATTTATAGGAGTTTGTGCAATTATAAATTACAAAAACCTTTCCCATTCAATAGTACTATTTATTATAATGTTGATCCCTTCTTCTTTTTTCTAAAAATAATCAAAACATGCACAACAATATGCTCAACATCTATCCCTGATAATCCATATTTCACCACGATAAACAATCAACATCCACTGTTTACCAATAAACAATCAGGCCCAATTAAAATGTACACACGTATCTTTTCAAAACATGGACAAACTTAAAATCATGCCCAATAATACACATGTATTCAATCAATCAATATTGAAACAACAACAATCAACCCAACATAAACCTCGAGCTTGATATTTGTGGGTATAATTTATTTTTTTTAAAATTGATAGCTTGTATGATGTTTCCAATATAAAAAATCATATATGAGAGAACATAACTTGATTGACACACAAGAATAATTTTTTACCTTGTCAGAACCCTATTCGGGCTTAGTAAAATTCACACAAGTGTCTTCTTATGCAATCATGACCACGCTAGATTAAACACGGTGAGCGAAACCATAACGAAATAGGAAGACAGTCCTTGACTGTATGCAACCGTTTGTTTTCATGTTTATTTGTTCAATTTTTTTTATCATAGAAGGATCAGACAAAGACTCGATGATAAAGAAAGTGTCCTTAAAAGACTTCCATAACCATTTAACTGATAACCAATACTTGACAACCCCAGAAGGTGCTCGAGGAGAGAAAAGACAATTCAGAGTCTAAATCGGGCTCTGTCAAAAAAAAATTAAGGAAGGCAAAAAAAGATTGTTTATCCTTTTAAACAAACATAGAGAGTTGACAGTCTTCCAAGACTTATATCTATTTCACCATCGATTTACAACCACAGGCAATTTTTTTTTTTTTTAAAACGAAAAACAATGAGCCACACAGTCCATGCTTATTACTCCAAGCCATTGATGAAATCAATAGTTAACACCCAAGGAGAGAAAATAAAGTAAAATAACCCAGTGTACTCAAGTGCATCTAACACTTGCAGATAAGAGACGAGGGTTAAGTTAACAGTGGTGGGTATTTAAACACAACGAGACAATGTCTCTTTCCAATCACCCAGGAGGTTAATAATTTTTTACAACCATCGACAGTGATCCCACATACTTCATTACAATGAGAATGATAGGGGTGGTTTATGGAACCCTTCTCATATGGTATTCATTAAAAACACATGCATGTATTAATATCCGAGTGACCATGACTGGAAATTTTGGCAAGATTTCGCGAAAATATAGTCGGGAACGAGCTATAACAACAATTCAGAATCCAACAAAAGAACACACCATTGTTGGAAATTTATCTACAACTGGGTAAGGATTACCTCGATGATTGGGAGGAAATGGGTTAACCAACAGTGATATAGAAAAAAACCCTCAATCATCGACCCAAATCCATATTGCACCACTGCTACTTTTTTTTTCCACAAAGACCCATCATAAAAATACATTGACTGAGAAAACAATAAACACACAAATTAACAATGCCCATTTATCTTGCTTGCAATTTCCAACATTTTATAGTCATCACATAGAGCCATAACACCATATTTACACACAGTCGAAATTCTCAAGAACACACAGAATCCAAGCATCACTGAGCCATCATTTGGTTCATATAATAGAGAATACATCATGTATGGAGAGAAAGAAATCACACCCATGAGAAAAAAGATTAAATGGCGAGTTGGTCGATCTTTCCCTTCCAAAAACCTGAAAATGAGGAGCTCCATAACCAGCAGAGAGAAATTGAAACAATGGAACAATGCTAGGGTGATGGGCGATACGAAAAGTATGGAGTGACGTGAAGTAAATGAACGTCGCTTCCATCACCTGGTCCCATTCAATTTGAAGTACGAGACAACACAATAAGAATAATATTCACCAATAATCAAGCCATATAACCAATGCATATTTAATGCCAAACCATCATGAGATCTAAGATGATATCCATTGCATAGCGTGCCACCCAAGATAGTTTACATGTTAACCCTTGCCATAAATCCACACAATAATCCATATTAATAATTCAATATGTGCCTCTATTCAAATCTAATGAAATTTGCATAGTCCATTAACCAAACAAATAGAATAAAAGTTAGGACTAACACTTGTAATCCTTAATTCATTTATTCGAAATTTGCATGTAATCCTTTTACATAGTTTCTTTCCTTTTGTTATAACTTTAGAACCTTTTTCATATTTTTTTTCTTTGTTTGATCATGCTACCATTAAATTATACCTTGCATATATGTGTCTAAGAAATCAATTATAAGGATTAGTAACAAGTTTATAACATAGCAATTGTAAACAACATGCTCCTCATACCCATAAAATTGTTCTCGGTTGCAAGTGATTACCAAAAGCATTCCACAATAATGCATTATCCACTTATTATCATGCCAAATGAAACTAGACTGCATCATCAAAAGGTAGGATCATGTACTCAACATCGTAACATCAAAAAAATATGTGTCATATGTCTATCCTTGCACCTCTAGTTTACAAGGGGGTCCCACCTACTAGTATTATATTATTATCATAGTTAAATAATAACATTTTTAGCAATCCATTGTGGGTGGAATTCATCGTTGCGATTTTAATCGTCAACAATACTCACTGAGGAATTCTAACCACCTACTTTGTTTGACATTTAGACTTGGTTGTCCAAACAAATATTTCAGACCACAATGGTCTATTCTCATCTCAAATATTTTACCCATGAGATAATGCTTCCACATATTCAAGGCATGCACTATAGCTTCTAATTCTAAATCATGGGTGGCATAGAGTCTCTCATGCTCTTTTAATTTTCTTGTTTCATAGCATACCGCATGCCCATTTTGACTCATGACTCCATCGATTCCTTTGTTTCATGCATATGTGCACACGAAGAAGTCTGTACCTGGATATGTAATCCTTAGTATTGGTGCACTAGTCAACAAAATTTCCAAGTGCTGGAAACTCCTTTCACAATCTAGAGTCCATTCAAATCGCACACCTTTATTCTACAGGGATGTGATTGGATGCACAATATTTGAGAATCATTCAATAAACATGTTATAGTACCCTGTCAGTCCCATGAAAGATCTCACTTCTATGACATTTATTAGTATTGTCCATTTCTCAATGGATTTTACCTTCGTTGGTTCCACAAATATTCCTTCCTTTGAAATTATATGACCCAAATAATGAATCTTCCTTTGGTAAAATGAGCACTTTCTCAACTTTACATAAAGTTGATTCTCCCTCAATACCTTGCTCTGAAGGAAATCTTGTTGATGTCTTCCTCTTTTATTCTCACTTGGTTATATCCAGATCTGAGATTAATATTGGAAAATATCCTTGCACCCCTTAGCTAATCAAACATGCCATCTATCCTTGAAAATGATACTTGTTATTCATTGTTACCTTGTTCAACTTCTTGAAGTCAATGCAAAGTATCAACGTACCATCTTTCTTTTTCGCAAATACAATTGGTGCACCCCAAGGTGACACACTTGGGCGTATATATCCCTTCTTAATAAGCTCTTCAAGTTTCATATGCAATTCCTTCATCTCTGGTGTACTCATCTTATAAGGAGTCTTGGATATGTGATTTTCTCCCGACATCAAATTTATAGAGAAATCGATATCTCTTTTTGGTGGCAACCCCAATATTTCTTCAAATACATCCTTGAATGCCTTCAGTACTACACAATCTTCAACACTTGACATGTTATCCACGGTTTCCTCTTCCATGTGCGCTACAAATACTTGGCATCATTTCCTGTAGCTTTTCTTCAATTGCAAGGTTTAAATTTCTCTGATAGTCACAACTCTTGGAATGCTTTGTAATATTCTCAAATTTACTTGCTCATCTAGGAAAGTAAATGCATTATTATAATAGTCTAGAACAACATGATGTTGGTCCAACAAATCCATGCCAATGAGGCAATCATACGATCCCAAAGGTATGATATTAAAATCAACTTTTTTGTGTAGTCCATTCATTGTCATTGGAAATGACTTGACCATCTCATTAATTTTCCTTTTTTTCCCCTGTAGCTAATTGCACCATGTTGGATCATGTTGTCATTGATGCAAATGCTTTGATTGATTGATTTCATTGATTGATTTCAAGTGATTGATTGATGTCAAAGTATTGATTGATTGATGATTGATGTAATATAATATGCATTTTCCTTGATGAGAATGCATAGATGAAGATGGATCAATGAGTTTTCATTGATATTATGAAGATGGATCAATGAGTTGTCATTGATACATGTTGAACATGGATTGATGTGGTTTCATTGGTATATGATGCATTGTTGGAAAAATGTATATATGACTCATTATTTTCTTATCATGATTGATAAGGTGCACAAATGGATGAACTCCAAAGTAGTTCCCTTATGGTGAAAGCCCTCATGGGAAGATGCTTTGCGGATTGAGTTATCCTAGAAGAATGGTTGGAGGACCCATGCTATATACTATAATTATTGTCTTATCATGATTGATAAGGTGCACAAATGGATGAAATCCAAAGTGGTCCCCTTATGGTGAAAGCCCTCACGGGAAGACTCTTTGTGGATTGAGTTATCCTAGAAGAATGGTTGGAGGACCCATGCTTGAATGTGGAATAATGATATGAAGATCCAAGAAATTGTTGTTGAAACTATCCTATATGTATAGTGTTTTTCATGCCATTTCCGGTGGTATGTAGAACGTCACATAACTCCTTAGGGTTAGAGAGTTATGGCCGTGAGAAGTTGGAGACCCCAGGTTTGGGTAATGGACCCAAGTTTGTTTGATGGGTAATAGTATGAGTTATGATATATTTTTAGACAATACTATTCTATATGAATAGTACATGTCATTCCATTTCTGGTGGTATGTGGAACGTGAAATAACTCCTCACAGTTTGAGAGTTATGGCCTTACGAAGTTGGAGGACCCTCACATGTCATCTATAAGCCCCAAAAGGTCAAAGTAGTCAAAGTGGTTTAAGGGAATTTAAAAGGTAAATAATAAAGTGAAGTGATGAGTGTACTATAATTCAAAGTGAATACAAAATAAATTATTTAAATAATAAATTTAATGGATAAAGTAGAAGTGGGTTAACCCTAAAGTAAGGAAAGTGGGGCCAAGTGACCTAGAAAATGTTTTTAAGGAAGCTACTTGGAGAGTATAAATAAGAGGCAAGGCTCTCTCATTTTAATAACACTTGAGCATATTGAATATCTATATGTTTCTAAGGTAACCAAGGATATCAAAGCCAAAATTCTGAGGAAAGGTGAAGAAAAGAAGGCTGATATGCAAGGAAGGATAAATTCTTTTGATGGTTCTTTCTAAGGTATGTTATTTACAAGTCATCTCACCATTTTCGCTATAACTTTTTTTCTATAATGATTCAGACCGTGAAATTGCTATGAAATTGAGAAAACATACCCAAGTATCTGCGGTAAAAAATTCAGCTTGTTTTTAATTTTATTTTGGGAGTTACACTCCATGGAAAATAGGGTTTGTGGCTAGTCCTGAAACTAGTCAAAAACAAGTGTTTCGGGTAAAAACGTCATAAATTCTTCATAACAGATCCAAATTTAGTGAGACAAAATGTTTTGGTTAGGGTACAGTCTGTAGTATGTTTTGTAACATTTTCATATCAATTCAATGAATATTTTGTGCGGGCCATGCTCTACAAGGTCACTCTCTAAAATAAGCCAGAATTCAACAAGGTATGTCATTTTTGCTATAACGCCTTTTCTGAGAGGTTACAAGTAGTGCCACCTGGAGGAATTGCATAAAAAAAAAATAAAAATTGTATATCAGTTTCATATCTTTATTCATTACAGGTACAAAGTTATGATTATTTCAAGTTGGGGTTGTTGACTAATCCAAAACTAGTCATGGTTGAGACAAGCAGTTGATG
>JZKD02S2285755.1:241158-266128 GCA_000966675.3 Picea glauca | reverse complement strand
ATTTAAATAATAAATTTAATGGAGAAATTAGAAGTGGGTTAACCCTAAAATAAGGAAAGTGGGGCCAAGTGACCTAGAAAATGTTTTTAAGGAAGCTACTTGGAGAGTATAAATACGAGGCAAGGTTCTCTCATTTTAATAACACTTGAGCATATTGAATATCTATATGTGTCTGAGGTAACCAAGGATTTATAAGTCAAAATTATGAGGAAAGGTGAATAAAATAAGGCCAAAATGCAAGGAAGAATAAATTCTTTTGATGGTGCTTTCTAAGGTATGTTATTTATAGGTCATCTCACCATTTTCGCTATAAATTGTTTTCTATAATGATTCAGACCGTGAAATTGATATGAAATTGAGAAATCATACCCAAGTATTTGTGGTAAAAAATTCATCTTGTGGGTCGTTGTATTTTGGGAGTTACACTCCGTGGAAAATAGGGTTTGTGGCTAGTCCTGAAACTAGTCAAAAACAAGTGTTTCGGGTAAAAACATCATAAATTTATTCATAAAAGATCCCAATTCAGTGAGACCAAATGTTTTGGTTAGGTTACAGGCTATAGTATTTTATTTAATAGTTTCATATCAATTCAATAAATATTTTGCGTGGGCCATGTTCTACAAGGTCGCTTTCTAGAATAAGCCAAAATTCAACAAGGTATGCCATTTTTTCTATAACACCTTTTATGAGAGGTTTGAAGTAGTGCCACCTGGAGGAATTTCATAAATCACACTGAAGAACATTGTATATCAGTTTCAGATATTTATTCATTACAGGTACAAAGTTATGATTATTTCAAGTTGGGGTTGTTGACTAATCCAAAACTAGTCATGGTTGAGACAAGCAGTTGATGAGTTGGCACATACATGAGGTGTATAGTTGATGATGTTGGTACATATTGATGAGTCATTGTTTATTAGTATTTGACACATGATTTATATATACTTGGTACATGATTGGATGCACTTGTTTATGGTACATGTTGATTACAGGTTGTTTGGCATAGGTTGGTGCATGGTTGATGCACTTGTTTATGTTGGCAGATTGATATCTGTTGAGGATTGTTGCCTCATATCATTTGGTACTAAGAATGTAAGATGATTCTTTCATATAGATTTGGTGCTCTTGTAGATTTGTAGTCTATTCAGTTGGTGCTGAAAAACCCCCAGATTGAAGTCCATAATAAAAAGAAAAATTGTACATACATCTTGTGTTCTTTGTGTTCCTTGTGGAGATGATTTGTTGATGATATGTTGTTGATATATGTTACTAATATGTATTCACATATAATTGATTATAAATGAAAGCAATGAGTAATGAGAAAATTTTGAATGTTAACTAAGGAGTTTTTGTGTAAGAGGGAAGTTTTGGGAAAAAGATCCTCCCACTCATTCACCCCCCCCCTCTAAGTGTGGTAGGTGTGTCCAACACACCCACCAAGGTTTTCCAAGTTTGAAAGAAAATTGGAATATTTCCACCATTTTAGGATCTAGATAAATATGAATAGATATTGAGTCAATTAAAATAAAAGGGGTTGATCATTAATCTTACCTTCCACCTCAATCATGTATGACTGAAACTCATATTCCTTGTTGTCCATGGCTGCGTAAATTCTAGGTACACTTCTACCCATGTCTTCAACTTTCGCAACTTTTCGTACACTGTGAGTAGTCCTCTCTTTTTCACCTCTTTGAGGGGAACATCTAAACATATGGTTTTTGTCACAACCCCAACACTTCATTGGATGCTTCTTTGACTTGGTTTTCATTGCTTTAGTCATTTCAGCCTCCTTGGAAGTCGGTTGTCCTTGTGCAATATTTCTGAAAAAATGGTGGCTTAGTCCCCTTCTTCCTCTGTTTCACCTTTCTTTTCATCTTGTATTCCCAATCCTTTTGGAAATTCGCTCTACCACTTTGCTGATCATAGAGACATTTAGCTCTCCTTATAGTTTCTTCCAATTTTTTGATATCATCATATTTTATCTTATCACTAATAAATGATGGAAACCCACTAAGGTACCTTTGAATCTTCACCTATTCATTCTTGATAAAATGCACATTTTTCAATATCTCTAAAAATATTCTTTCATACTCATATATGGTCATGCTCCCAAGCTTGAGTTCAAATAAATTCTTCATTTTCCTATTATAGAAGCATTTGGTTAAATATTTTTTTCAAAATATCGCTTGGATTCCCTCCAAGTAACCTTTTTCTCATCAATGTGATGCACTTGCACATAATTATCCCACCACATTGATGCTTTCCCCTTGATATGATAGATGGTAATTCACCCTTCTACCTATGAGGAGTAATTATGCAGCTGGAAGTATTTTCTCATACCCAACAAGCAAGTCTCTGCATCCTCATCTTTCTTATACTCACCATCAAAAGTAAGAGGCTTGATCTTATTCATCTCTCTGTGTAGATTTTCCACCCCAGTCCTTCTCTTATGATTTCTGACAGAAGATGGTCTCGAAATACTACATGCTATCCCAATTGAATATCTTGGAGAGTGATGGAGATGCTTGTCAACACTTTTTTTTATTCCCTCATCACGATATTTGTGTCTTCCTGACCTACTTGTCTCTGTCTCCTTATCTATATTTTTCTCAATTCTTTCCAATATTTTTAGAAACTTGGTGTTGAAGCCTTCTTGTTCCTCCTTGAATTTCATAAGCATGTCGTTATCAACTTTATAACTTTGGACGTCCTTTTGCAAAATTGTTATGGTCTCTACCAAGTTCATGCTCTCTTCTAAGCCTTCCCTATGTCCATTGGATTATATACCTTCAATACCCATACCAATGTACAACCTTTCCATTTATTCATCCTAACTGTAGGTTCTCTATGCACCTACCATGATTTTAATCTTTGTGTTAATCATGTCCTGAACTAATTTTTGTTAATTCTACAAAATGTGTAGTCAAGAAGATTTGTTAGACTAATTAATGTGACAATTTTATGAAATCTATGCACAATTTGTCAAAATCCTTTATTTTCTTTTCCTTGGATAATTTTAACGTCCAAAATTTAGTGTGCACACCTGGGCATCGTTGTTTTTTTTTTCACACATCATAGCTCAATACCACGCACCAATGGTTTTCTTTTCAAAATAAACTCTGAACTGCGCAACACCAATACTTAACACACACGTCTATTTCATGATAATCCCTAGCCCATACAAGTATAGTGTTGAACCAATCATTCTGATACTAGAATATAATGTTCCCAACCTCCTAGGTTGGGCCACGTCACTACAACCTCAACTTCTATCTCTAGGATATTCTTTGTAGCAGCCCAAGATCACTACTAAACCATGCTACTTCAAAAATCCTAGTGCACGTATACTACTTATAACGTTCCCTGTTACAAGTAGACCAAATTAAATATGAAAAACCTTAATGTACTATGCCCAAACCTATGTTGAGTCTCTCTCTATGAGTACACTTATTTTAATACAATTATAGTAGCAGAATTAATGTCGCCCATATAATGTGTTTGTTATCCTTTCAGAACACACACACACACACACACATACCGTTGTGTGCACAAACGCTTTGCACACATAATACTACTATGCGCACAATCAATCCAATGTTGCACACAAATTCTATCACCTTTGTGTGCGTGGAATGCTTCACTGCACACTCGACAATTCATACCATGCCATGGTATCTTTTAATCATACTACAAATTTTAACTTGTAGGAATACTTAATAACTGTCATACTTCTCATGTGAAACTATATAAATAGATTCACCATGCATGTAGCTAACATGAAATAATTATAACTATCATGCCCACATATGTCGCAACATACATGAATAAGAAACACACACACACACACACACAGATAAGTAGTAACATTACACAGAGTTAACCACAATATGTAGATGTGAATTCATATAGTAAGATAAACCCATTTAAAATATAACATTAGAGCACACAATAATTAAACCAACCTGTGAAGGAAACTTATCTCTTATGAAAAGTCACCAATTGTGTGTAGGAATCAAATGTTCCTTCCATTCGTAGAATCTGTTTCTCATAATATTTCAGTGATAGGTCATCCCTGATTTAGGGCTTAAACTCCATAGGAAAAAGGGTCCCTATCGCTAGGCTATGGTCTGATATTCAACAAAATACTTGGCCCAAGGTGCCGACAACTGAAACTATCCTACAGTCTCTCATTCCCCACTTGCATGTTCCACCCCAAGAAGTGTGCCCCTTCTCTACTCATCATTCCTTTGGTTGCCCCAATTCCTTTCCGGGGATTCAAGAAACAGGTCGAACACGAATTCTTTGAGCCCTGTATCTAATCCACAATGCACTAGGGAAAAATTCCCATCAAACTCTCACATGGAGAGAATGCTCATGGGCCTGACAACCTGACTCTTCAACAACAAATCCCTCACTTAGAGATAATTCTCATGGGCCTAATAACCTGCCTCTTCGACATTAACATGTCTTCCCAAGCAAAGGGTTAAGCAATGACAACAAGTTACAAAAAAATTTGTATTCCTTCACCGAGGAAATCCGTTTGAATGATCTTGGCATAAGTGATAATCCCCTCCGAAATACACTAAGGCCAATGATATGTATTGCATGAATTCAACTAGACATTTGTCACCTTCATAAGTACCTTTATCCACTTGGAGAATCATTCCCTACCCTTGGGAAATTAGGATAATTACATTTCCATAAATTAAACTTTTAGAAATATAAAATATTCCCTTAAATTAAGCTTCCCCCTTTTTCCTTTTTCGTGGATTTTATCCCCCCGTATATTTTTCTTTTGAGTTGAGTCTACATGTAGTGATGTGATTATATTAACAATATTGAGGGTGATTACATTTACAATATAGGTGCACTGGACTTTTTCATCCAGGTTCACTAGCTTAAAAACACAAGCATATATACAAGGGCTCTCAGGCCTCAAAATTTCATGCTTAATCTAGTGTGCACAAAAAATATGAGATGTGCACACTCTTCCTTTGGTGCGCCATATTCACACACTTACATAGGTGCACACTACACTATGGAATGTGGATGTTCTTTCCTTGGTGCACAATCCTCACTCAATCACCAATTATGGGATGCGCACACAAAACTGAATCCAGGACTTGATACCAACAACTCACCAACTATATATATATATATATATATATATACTTACATTTACATTTGGGGTTTAGACTAGGGGTATTACAATGTAGGTATAATCGTAGGTCCCAAGAAGATCAAGGTCATTTAGTACTAGCCTAGTATGAGGAATATCATAGAGATTTGAAGTTTTCTTTTCCTCACAAACTTATATCAAAGTTTTGTGCTATTTTTTTCTCACATCCCTTGGGTGCTAAACTTGATCACATGCACCAAGACAATATTTCATTGAACACCACCGCAACAAAATGCATTTGAATAACTCAAGGAACAACTATGATCTATGCTAGTGTTGGACATGTTAGAACTTAATCATTCCTTCAATATTGAGATGCATGCATCAAATTACCATTCTCACTCCACATGGATATCCTATTGCATCATAAGTCATATTAATTCAGTGAAAATATACATAGTTACTCCACCTATGATATACAATTGTATGACATTGGTTAAGTAGTGGAAACACTACATTCTAGGAAAGGACACCATCATCCATTCATGTCATAAGTATCTCTAGTGTTTTCATACATAGAGTAAGTTAGATAGTGTGTGCCACATGAAGTGGATGTCATACTTGCAAAAATTCCATCTATTGATCAAGCATAAGAAGGGAAGAGATAACAATGAAACCCAATACCATAGTCATTTGTTGGTTATAACACTACTCATTACACTTAACACTCAAGGTCATAACTATGACAATTCAACTTCTTGCTACCCATTTGATCTATATTTCACACAAGCCTACAAAGATATTATGCAAGATCAACTTGTCACTAACTACTATCTATATGACAAGCTACTCTATCAACTTGTCACTAACTACTATCTATATGACAAGATACTCTATCAACTTGGACACCTCTATGCACCCTTTGGTTCATGAAAAAACTCACTAATTTGGGAAGCTCACTATTCTAGGTTAGTATGTCATTTTGGTGTCAGCAAGGCACTTTCGTTCTCCAACAACACTTCCACTGGACACACATGTAATATGGTATTAAGGTGCACATCAATTCCGCATTTTGTTTAAATTTCTAAGATTTTAAATTGGAAACTTGGTGTGTATATGTTTCTAATTGTCTCAACCATGCTTAGGGTTCTATCATCATTGATTTCCTCTTTGGTCTCCCCATGGTGAAGCATAAGAACAATTTAGTGTTTCTTTTCATGGACCACTTCTCAAATATGGTCATCATGTTTTCATGTAAGAAGACTATTAGTGTGATTGCTAATTCTAAACTATTCTTCAGTCATGTGTGTATCTACTTCAGGTTTCAAACAATCATTGTATTTGATAATGATCCCATATTTATCATCCATTACACACAATGGGATTGATCAACAAAATTTCATACTCAAATAGATGGCTAGACATACGGTGTCAATCACATGTACATTTTTTGCACATGTACAACATCATGCATAGGCACACACGTAGGGATGAAAAGATTCCTTACATACAACATGACTAGAAAAGGTCTGTCAAAATTATATTGGGCATAATCCATTCTAACAATGCCTCATGTTTCAAACATTTGTGCCCATATATATTCCCTTTCATACACCAATGACTCATGTGTCTCCTAAGTAGGAAAAATGTATGTATGAGAAAAATAAGTCCCTACAACATATTCAATAGGTGCATCGACAAGTTCAAAATCCATTGAGATACACATAGTAGAAGCATAAGGAGAGACATGATGCACATTTCACACCTCATTACCTTCAATTTTATGAGAAATTTGTGGCGAAAATTTCATATGGAACATTTCAAAGGTCTCCATTACAAAATAAAACCTCTCAAATATGGTCCCTACACCATATTTTCTTTTGTGCTTGAAATTCCTTAGGTATGCATATATTGCTCAATATGGAATACCAAATCCATTTACATTACCTCTACTTGAACCATCAATAGTCACCCATCTTATAGACTTGTATATTAAGAACTTGACTCATATTTCAAAGGATGATATCATTGATCAAACCTTGATGGACATGCACCAGGGATATCACCAACTATTTTTATTTTTTATAGTGAGACAATTTACACATAAGTTTAAGTGGTACACATTGCAATGAATTAAAATATAGTTTCCACAATTAAAGAGTAATGCAATGAGGACCATTGCTTATGAAAAATGGTTGAATGATTCAAATCCATATGCAAATTACCTCACATGAACTTGTGTGTTGAATACCATGAATGGGGTGTACAACACACCCTCCCCATAGAGTCCAAGGAGAAATGTTGGGTGGGTTCAAGGGGAAGAAAACCCATGGGGTTGAGGGGGTATATACCTATCCTAACTAAATCCTCTTCAACAATTACTTCATAAATTCCCTATTGTGTGTACTTAGTTTTAAACTATGTGCATGTCTCATAAGTCTATGCAGACATCTCTTAGTGACCTATGCACATACACCTTAGTGGCCTTGCCCACATTACCTTTAACATTTCATATGATTTCCCCAAATGAAGAACATTAATAATCACATGAATGCAAATAATCACCTAATACTATTATGAAATGAAAGCCATTTTTGTAACTAAGTCTCGAGGATATTGTATAAATATTTGTATATAAATTTTTCTCATCTCTTACATCTTTTAGTTATTTGGCGCATCAAATTTTTCATCATAGTTCTTGGAATTATGGTATATGATATTTCTCAATATCCCAATCCTTGTTGGTTTTAATGTTATGTATTTCCCAAGATTTGATAATTAATGGAAGATATTTCTTATGTTATGTTTTTGTTCCAACTGTGAATGTGTATGTAAGTTTATAGAACAACTAGTTTTTTTTGTATATTCATAGTTGTTTATTGTAACTCTAAACTCTCTTGAGATTGGGAATTTTCTCCACACCACACATCATGGGAATTTAGTTGAGGATCACAATGAAAGAACATGTAAGGAAATTTATCAAATCGTATTTCAAACATAAACCAATCATATCACAAACCCAAATATTATGTGTTTTGGTAAAGCACAAAAAGTCAAAACATAAAACTAGATTATTTGGTGTTAAATATTGAAAAGAGGTTGATAAAAAATAAGTTATTAAAAACATTAGTGGAGACCCTCTCCTCATTTGGAAATAGGTGAATCATTAAGGGCACTCTCCAAATAAATTTTGAAACTTAAACTAGAGAAGTGTTGGATAGTTGGTTTTCATTGATGTCAACCCTTGGAGTGTTCAAGATACCCCAGAGTTGTGATCGAGTTTGATGGTGAGTTAGCTTTCATCGATGTAAAAAAGAGTGGCTTATTTCAAAAGATGTGATGGGTGCATTTGATGAAGTATGTATGAATCCCCGAAGGTGTGGTTATGGAACCCAAAGTAGATTAAGGAAAAAAGTCATGAAGGACAATTTAAATGTAGGTAAAACACTCATGGATGGATAGTCATCACCATGCCATTTTTTTTATAGGTGGTACACAACATGGTTACTCATGGTGGTGTAGACCCTCGACCCTCGGGCCAATATCCACACAGGATCGTTCTAATTCCTCCTCGAGCCAGAGTGGCTCCCTCAGATCCCTATTGGAACTTCATGAATCTGATCCACAGGTCCTTCGTAAAAACCCACCCTGCACAACTTGACACTAGGCACGAGCCTCACAACCCCTTGCGACCACAATCGGGCCTTAGCGCAAGTGTCCTTTGTGACTCGCGATCTCATGAGTTTGTGAGTCGAAGACCCTCGACTCCTCTTCCTCCAAATGCCGATACCCGAGATGATGATATGGGTATGAATCCTCCTTATTAGTGCCTCAAAAAGTAACCGCCGGCTAGGGATTAACTCTAGCACCCCTCCAACTCGCAACTTCACGAGTTGGAGTGTTTAGCCCTCCTTATCCTCCTTTGTGAAACCTCAAGATGCGAAAGGTCAATGATGGGTTGGCTCCTTTCAAAGTGACGTGTGTCCACCACCTTTCACTCACTTCCACCTTTCTTCGGGTGTTTTATTGTTACACCACCTGTCAACCATGTGGTCCCCACTCAATGGATGTGCCATGTGTTCACATGAGCCCTCGGTGCTCGGCACTTCGCAACTTCTGTAGTTGAAAATAAACTCTTTCAAACCCCGAACCCCCAATAGGTGATAACCACAGAGGTTCTGATCCAATGGTTCTCCCATGGTTTAGATCCAATGGTCTGGATCTCCTCCCTTGCTCCTCGCAACTTGGGACTTCACGGAGAACCAAGAATTTGGTCCTCCCTCAAAACTCACAAACCCCCGAATTCATAAAATGAATCCAACGACGTGGGTTGAAACACGATCAACGACTCGTATTGAACCATGATCAATGGTTCACATTGATTCTTGACATTAGGGTGGTGATTTTGTCCAACTCCTAACCACCTTACAACTCCACTAGATCCTACGGTCCTCATGATTTCGCGAGATCTCCATGGAGAATTCTGACCACCCGATTCAATCCTCAATGGCTTCTGCCCAACGACTGAGTGTTCTTCCCCTTGAACTTAATTTCTATGTGACAATTTTGATCTCCATCTCCCTTTGAACACTTCAAAGGTGTTATCCTTCCTGATATTTCACTTGCAAACTCAAGCCTCTACACTCTTCTAGTTATTTGAATCTTCGACCTTGTGCACTCTTTGCAACAACAATCCTTCAACTTTCCCTTTGGTTGATAAGTTCAAAGATTTCA
The DNA here is from genome assembly GCA_000966675.3 of Picea glauca. Lineage (NCBI taxonomy): Eukaryota > Viridiplantae > Streptophyta > Pinopsida > Pinales > Pinaceae > Picea > Picea glauca. The sequence goes on along the minus strand of JZKD02S2285755.1, from coordinate 256,275 downwards.
ACCAGTCTGTGCACACCTTGCACATATCTATGCTTCTCCTACACTTATGCTGATATGAGAACAACGATATCTCTCTTGAGATTTCTGAGATAAAACTCAGACCCTCGTCAATGCACACCTTGTGGACGTTCACTGCACTCCTTGCAAGAATTCTCAGGAAGAGAAACAATTGAAACTCATTCTTCTCCTCTCTCAGCCTTCATACATTCAACATGAAATCACACACACACTACAACATTAAAATAAATGCATAACAAGGAAACAAAACAACTATAAACCTACCATTCAACAATTGTAAACATTAAGCATCACAACACCATGAAAGTTGAGTCCAAGTTTCATATATTAACTCAAGTGCTCTTGTACATGGGTTCTTCTCTAAAGCTCTCTGCTACAACTCTACAGCTTATGAATTTTGAATGATCATCAAAAGTTACTATGATACAAGGGTGAGGGTGTCTATATTCATTTTTCCTCCTATGCTTCTAAAACTGTCTAATCTAACATTCATATATACCTACTTTACATTAACAAAATTAAATGCCTAATACATCCGACAGATGAGAGTAATCTCTCCAGATCTGTTCATATCTCCAAAACATAAATGCAAGTATGCCTTTTCCTAGCTATTACATTAATGCTTCAAATTTCAAAATTTCAAATGTTTTCATAAAAAACGTGCTCCTTTTTCCCATCTGTGCATCCAACTGTTCCTTTGGATAGGCACATGCTTTGGCCTTGGCTTTGTATGATGCTCCTGCATCATACTCCCTCGCTTGAAAATTTTCATGAACTCATGTTCATGAGCTCCTACATGGTATGTCCATGCCTATGGATTTCTTCTTCATCCTCCCAACTGGCATCTTCAACTGGATGTCCCTTCCATTTGACCAAGTATTCAAAATACTCCTTTCTCCTGGTCTTTCTACTAATCCTCTTGTCAATTATTCTTTCCATCTGCGGCTTTTCAACTACGGGCGTTTGTTTTGTCAATTGAACCTCTTTCTATTCATGTTTTTCTCTTGCTTCTTCAACTCTATAAGGGTACAAATCCACAACATTGAATATCGGTGAGATTTCGACCCCATCGGGTAATTCAATCTCATATGCGTTTGCCCAAAATTTCCTTATGACCTTACACGGTCCAATCTTTTTCATCTTCATCTTATTATATGTTCCCCTTGGGAGCCTCTCCTTCCTCAGATGTGCAAGAATCAGATCACCAACTTCAAATTGAAGTTCTCGCCTGTGTTGATTTTCTCTCTGCTTGTATTCTTGAATTGAACTCTACAATCGCTCCTTAATTCGGCAATGAAGCTCTTTCATTCCTTCTACAAAGTCCTCTACACCAGCACTCCTGAATTCAGCTTGTTATGCATATTTAAATTCAGAAACTCCCCTTGGCTGCATTCCATACAAAATTTGGAATGGACTCTGACCTGTTCTTCTATCGAGTGAATCATTGTAAGTGAATTCCACCTGTGGAAGAATGTGATCCCATTGACTGTGGTGTTCAGTCACTAAGCTCCTTAGAAAATCTCCCAAGCTCCTGTTTATGACCTCTGTCTGTCCATCTATATGAGGATGATACGCTGAGCTAAAAGAAAAACTTGTCCCTAACTTCTTCCATAAGGTCCTCCAGAAATGTCCTACAAACTTGGTATATCAATCAGACACGATACTCTTTGGCAAACCGTGAATTCTGATGACTTCCTTGAAAAACAGGTTCACAATATGGGTTGCGTCACTGGTTTTTTGGCATGGTATGAAATGTGCCATTTTTGAAAATTTGTTAACTACCACAAAGATCGAATCATATCCTCTCTGTGTTCTCGATAGTCCCAATACAAAATCCATGCTCACTGCATCCCACGACCTTTTAGGAATGGGTAATGGTTGGTATAACCCTGTGTTCTGCCTTTTTCCCTTCGTGTGCTGACAAATTCGGCACCTATCCACGAATTTCTTCACATCTATCCTCATCCCTGGCTAAAAATATGAGCTATTCAACTTTGATAATGTTTTATCATGACCGAAGTGTCAAGCCAATCCTCCACTGTGTTTTTCCTTCAGCAAAATCTCCCTCATGGAGCATTTTGAAATACATAGTTGATTCCCCCTGAACAATAATTCATCTTGGATCATGTGGTTAGTCCATTGGCTTCTATCCATGAGAATTGGATTCTCTGATGCCTCATACACCTCCTTAAAATCTAGGTCATCGCTATACATTTCTTTAAGGTTATCAAAACCCAAAGTATTGACTCTAAATTCCTGCATAAGAAAACATTTCCTTCTCAAAGCATCATCAACTTTGTTAGCAGTTCCAGAAATATGCTTAATCACAAAAGTAAAATTCTGCATGAATTCAACCCATTTAGCATGCTTTTGGTTCAACTTCTCCTGTCGAGTCACAAATTGTAAAGCGTGATTATTGCTATAGAAAACAAACTCCTTGGGAACCAAATAGTGTCTCCATTTCTTCAGTGCTTGTATGACTGCATAGAATTCCTTGTCATATGTGGAGTACTTAATCTTCGCTTCATTTAGTTTTTCACTGAAGTATGCGATCGACTTGTCATTTTGGCTCAAGACCACTCCAATTGCAAATCCACTCACGTCACACCTGGAACGTCTTGCTAAAATCCAACAAAACTAGAATTGGTTTCTCAATGATCTTCTTCTTCAGCAAATTGAAACTCTTCTCTTCTTCCTCCGTCCAGTGAAAATATTTATGTCTTTTCTTCACCGTATCCATCATTGGTGCGCTAATTCCACCAAAATTTCAGATAAATTTCCTGTAGAATCTAGCCAAACCATGGAAGCTTCGAACTTCAAACACGCTCTTCGGCGATGGCCAATTCTTAATTGCCTTTATTTTTTCTGGATCCATCTTCAACTCATTTGCAGAGATAACAAAACCCAAATAAATGAGTTCTGTCCTTGTAAATGATGATTTCTTCATATTAATCAACAATTTCTCCTGCTGTAATCTCCTCATTATTGCAACTAAATGCTTTAAGTGTTCTGCTTCTGTTTTGCTGAAAATTAATATATCATCAAGATATACAATGACGAATTTCCCAGTGAAATCCTTCAGGACTTCGTTCATCAACCTCATGAAAGTATTGGGTGCATTATTTAAGACAAATGGCATGACAAGCCACTCATATATCCCCTCATTTGTCTTGAATGATGTCTTCCATTCATCACCTTCTCTCATTTGAATCTGATGATACCCACTTTTCAAATCAATCTTTGAAAAAAACCTTGCTCCACTCAAGAAATCCATCAAGTCGTCCATCCTTGGAAATGGAAATATGTATCTGATGGTAATCTTATTGATTTCCCTTGAGTCTGTACACATTCTCTAGCCTCCATATTTCTTTGGGCTGAGCACTGTCGGAACAACACATGGACTCAAGCTTTCTCGAATCAATCCTTTGTCCATTAAGTCCTGGACCTGTCTCTTAACTTCTTCATTTTCCTGCGGCATCAACCGATATGTTGCTTTGTTCGGTAAATTGGCTCTAGGTATAATATAGATATGATGGCTTATACTCCTGATAGGTGGTAACGAACAAGGTAGTTCGTCCACTACTATATCAACAAACTCTTCCAACAACTCCTAAATTTCTTTTGGTAGATCATCTATTCTCGTACTGGTCAAAACAATTTTGGGCTTCCTGACCACAATAAATCGTGTGTCTTCCTTCTTCTTAACCTCATTAAGAATTTCCTTCCCACTCATGAGAAGTACAGTGTTTCTCATCTCTGTTTTCACCTCTTTATCCTTAATCGACAACACCATGTGAGTCGTACAATTTTTCTCTAGGGTGTATGTGTTCTTTCTCCCAGCATGAACCACGTTTTTGTCATATTGTCATGGTCTACTCAAAAATAGATGACAAACATCCATGGGAATGACATCACATAATATTTCATCTTTATATCCTCCTATTTTAAATTCAAGTAAACATTGTTTAGTGACATTGACCTGATGTCCTTTTTGTAGCCATGAAACTTTGTATAGGCTTGGATGTACAACAATCTCCAGCTCCAGATTTTCTACCATCTCTATAGATATGAGATTGTCTATGCTACCACTGTCCATTATGACCTTGCATGCTCTGTCTTTAGTTTTTCAAGTAATCCTAAACATACTATTTCTTTGGGGTGGGTTCTCTGTCTCATTCTCTGGTTTCAAGAGAACTTTCCTCATCATCAAAGATCTTCTACCCTCAGTGTCTTCTGCCTCAACATTCCATCCTTGAGCTTCGACAATGTGAGTTTCACCACCATCTTTATTCTTATTCGGACACTCATAATATTTATGTCCAATTTTTCCACAGATCAATCATTTCACTTCACCTCCTCTACCTCTTCCTCTTCCTCTAGCTCTAGGAAAAGTATTTCTATCAACATACTTCCTTCCTTGTGATATTCCTCCTCTCTTAGGTTGAGTTTGAGGTTTCTTTCCCTCTTTAGGTTTCTGAGTTCTATCTTGGGCAATTGTTTTGCCTCTGGCTTGACTTCTACCTCAGCCTCTTTGACCTTGCTTCCGGCTCAGCTTCTCTTCAACTTTTAGAGACATCTGATAAGAATCTTCCATAGTCTGAATGGTCATCATGCTCATCTCATCTTGAATGTCATATTGCATACCATTCATGTACCTAGAAACATTTTCATCATCTCTTTCCTGATGACCTGCTCTGATGTTTATCTTGTAGAATTCTTCAATGTATTCTTTCACTGACATCAACTTCTGTCTCAAATTATGCATCCTCTGAAACATAGTAATTTGATAATACCTAGGTATAAATTTGTCTTTCATCTTTGCAACCATTCTATCCTAGCTTTTGATTTTCTGCTTGCCTTTGCAACGTCTGTCAGCCTGCAGTTCATCCCACCATAGTGATGCATGTCATTTAAGTCTAGTGACAACATGTTTGACTTTATTATCTTCCTCGACATCCTCATAGTCGAAGTATTTGTCTAGATCTCTAATCCAGTCTAGAATTTCTTCAACATCCAAGTTTCCCTCATACATGGGAATGTCCATTTTTTCTCTGGCACCTATCCTTGCAACAACCCTGAATAGGCGTTCATATGCATCATCTTCGACTACAACTTCTTCGCCTTCATTTCCAGCTTCATTTTCACCTTCATCTTAGTTGATATACCCATCATCAATTGTGTGCCTCTGTGTTGTATCCATAGCATCAAGTCTGGCATGTAACTCACACATTTCTCTTTCGACTGTTGAATCAGGCATTGGCCTATCTCTTCTTCTCGATGGCATGGCTATACAATTTTCTCTCTTCTCTCTTCTATAGAAAGAAAAGAATTTGTTCTGGGCTCTGATACCACTTGATGGTGTGTATCAGAGTATTTTATTTATCCACTCTGCCTCTCCCCACCTACAGTCTATAGACAAAAAGTGTCTCTGATAACACTTGATGGTGCAGACCCCGAAGCCTCGAGCCGAGATTCGCACAGGATCATTCTAATTCATCCTCGAGCCAGATCGGCTCCCTCGGATCCCTATTGGAACCTCACGAATCCGATCCGCAGGTCCTTCATGAAAAACTTCCCTGCATAACTTGACACCAGGCACGAGCCTCACACCCCCTTGTGACCACAACCGGGCCTTAGCACAAGCATCCTTCATGAATCGCGATCTCGTGAGTTCATGAGTCAAAGACCCTCGACTCCTCTTCCTCCAAACGTCGATACCTGATATGACGATATGGGTATGTCTCCTCCTTGTTAGTGCCTCAAAAAGCAACCACTGGCTAGGGCTTAACTCTAGCACCCCTCACAATTCGCAACTTCATGAGTTGGAGTGTTGAGCCCTCCTGCTCCTCCTTTGTGAAACCTTGAGACGTGAAAGGTCAGTGATGGGTTGGCTCATTCCAAAGTGGCATGTGTCCACCACCTGTCACCTGTTTCCACCTTTCTTTGAGCATTTTATTGTTACGCCACCTGTCAACCATGCAGTCCCCACTCAACGGATGTGCCACGTGTTCGCACGAGCCCTCGACGCTCGACACTTTGTGACTTCTGCAGTTGAAAAGAAAATCTTTCAACCCCTGAACCCCCAATAGGTGATAACCACGGAGGTTCTGATCCAATGGTTCTCCCGTGGTTTGGATCCAATGGTCTGGATCTCCTCCCCTGCTCCTCACAACTCGGGACTTCGCAGAGAACCAAGAATTTGGTCCGCCCTCAAAACTCACGAACCCCCAAATTCATGAAATGAATCTAACGACATGGGTTGAAATGATATCAATGACTAGTATTGAACCATGATCAATGGTTCTTGTTGATTCTTGACATTGGGGCGGTGAGTTCGTCCAACTCCTAACCACCTTACAGCTCCACTAGATCCTATGGTCCTCGTGATTTCGTGAGCTCTCCACGAAAAATTCTGACCACTCGATTCAATCCTCAATGGATTCTTCCCAACGACTAAGTGTTCTTCCCCCTAAAATTAATTTCTATGCGACGGTTTCGATCTCCGTCTCCCTTTGAATACTTCAAAGGTGTTATCCTTCCCGAGCTTTTACTTGCAAACTCAAGCCTCTAAAAAGATCCCTGTTCACACTCCTTGAGGCAAACCTTCAAATAACTTCTGGTTATTTGAATCTTTGACCATGTGCACTCTTTGCAACAACAATCCTTCAACTTTCCCCTTGTTTGATAAGTTCAAAGATTTCAACCAGTCTTCGCACACCTTGCACGGCTCTGTGATTCTCCTGCACTTCTATTGATATGAGAACAACGATATCTCTCTTGAGCTTTCTGAGATAAAACTTAGACCCTCGTCTATGCACACCTTGCATATGTTCACTGCACTCCTTGTAGGAATTCTTAGGAAGAGAAACTATTGAAACTCATTCTTCTCCTCTCTCAGTCTTCATACATTCAACATGAAATCACACACACACTACAACATTGAAATAAATGCATAACAGAGAAACAAAGCAACTGTAAACATACCATTCAACAATTGTAAACAGTAAGCATCACAACACCATGAAAGTTGAGTCTAAGTTTCATATATTAACTCAAGTGCTCCTATACATGGGTTCTTCTCTACAGCTCTTTTCTAAAGCTCTACAACTTATGAATTCTGAATGATCATCAAAAGTTACAATGATACAAGGGTGAGGGTGTCTATATTCGTTTTCCCTCCTGTGCTTCTAAAACTGTCTAATCTAACATTCACATCTACCTACTTTACATTAACATAATTAAATGCCTAATACATCCGACAGATGAGAGTAATCTCTCCAGATCTGTTCATATCTCCAAGACATAAATGCAAGTATGCCTTTTCCTAGAAAATTTCAAAATTTAAAACATTTTCATAAAAAACATGCTCCTTTTTCCCATCTGCACGTCCAGCTGTTCCTTTAGCTAGGCATGTGCTTCGAACTTGGTTTTGTAAGATGCTCCTGCATCACATGGTTAAGGAGTTATGGCCTCATGAAGTTGGAAGCCCCGAAAAATGGGTAAGAAACCCCTAAACATTTACAAGTCTTAGTCAAAGGGTTAAGTGGTTGTAACAATAAACCCCTAAAGTAAGGAAAGAGGTTACTTAGAAAAAGTATAAATACACCTCAAGGAGTCTCTCATAATTACATTAACAGAAACATTCTATTGAATATATTTAAGTGAATAAGTGTTATAACCCTAAATTTCTCCATACATGCTTACCTGGCATCAGGCCATCTCAAATCCCTTCTTTGCCAAATCACTGTTGAACAACTCTTTAAAAAACCTCTTTTATAAGGGCCCACGCGCCCTACTCTATTACTGCACACGTGTACATGCTAGATGACCTAAAACAACCCGCGTGGACCGACAAAAGAACAAAAAAATTAAAGTTGCCAACGAAACACACAACTCTGGGTGAGTTAACTGAAACTCCTGGCCATGCATGGCCAAGGGTTCATCCAAATACATAGCTTCTTCTAGCCTATAAAAGAAGGGCTAGGGGTCCCATTTGGAGAAGGAAAAAGATAGCAAAGAAACTCTGCCCATTTGCATATTCCCATTGTCCCAACCCTTTAGCCATCCTTATGCCAGAAGAGATACTAAGCAAAGAAGTTGGAGGACAGTTGAAGAGGAGCCTAAGATCAGGTTCACGGAGTGGTGGCCAGTCTCGACTTTTTGTAAGTTGACTCATTCAAAGTAATAAAGAAAATGATTTTCCCATCCCAATTCATGAGTTATTCATAGTTTGTTAAGTGCATATTTGAATCTCTAACCCGTTATTCTATAGGTAGGATACATGTGTAGTTGTTGTTTGTCTTGTATGCAAGTCAGCTTTGGAAGGAGAACTGTGGACAAGTAATCAAGTGCGACAAGGGGATCGACATCGAACGCCTGGAACAAGGTAGGTTGATCTAGCCATGTATTTACTAAAAGGAAATGGGATTTAAGTCTAGGGACGGAGGTAGAACGTAGATTTTCTCTTGGTCATATCTGCATGCAAAGCATAACCCTATTTTCTAGTCCGTAAGGATATTTCCATCACAACATAATTGGCGACCGTACTAGGGAAGGTCTCTAGGGTTCCTAGGAATTTTATTTGTTTTTGGGTAGTTTTTAGAAAAAGATTGGTTTTTCTTGCCTGTTTTTTTTTAGTTTCTGCAAAGTCAGAGCTAGCAGAGAGTCTGGTTTACCATACCAGCTTTCTTTGTTATTTTCTTGACTATGTTTGTCTGGACCCACAGAGGTACACACAGCCTGCATAAGGTTTGCACGCATGTACTCGCACCCTACTCTCTTACAGTGTGCATGCAAACGCTAGTTGAGGAACCAACAGTAGCATGTAGAGTTTAGAGAATTTTTGAGGTATTCATCCTCTTCCCTATCAGAATCAGACATTCTCAAGGGTTTTCTGGGATTCTTTCTAAGTCTTGGTTGTTTGTAGTCTTGTCTCAGATTGGTTTGTTTTACAAAACTTTTCCTTACATTGTTTGCTTTTTCTGTTAAAAAGAGTGTCCAAGCCTTCAAGGGATCCTAGTTTGGGTTGTTTGTTGTTATTTTTTCTCATAGTTTAGAGATACATGTGGCTTGTACAAGGTCAGCCCACATGTACACACCCTCTATCTCTATACAGCTTGTGTTCACACGCTTGTTGTTGGATCAATAGTAGCATGCTTGTACAAGATAATTTTTGTTAAGGGCAAGGCAGTCATCCTTTCCCTTGATGAGAATTATACCTCTCAGGTGTTTAAATCTCTGTCTTAGCAGTCAATAGCTTAGGATTAATTTTACCCTTAGCTTGCTTTTTCTCATTTAAAAGTTGTCATAAGAAATAATTTTTTAGGGTTTTTAGACAAGTGTGAGAGTCATTTTTTAAAGTTGCTAGTGTGTGATTTTCTGAAGTGATTCTTTGCGATCTACAATTAGGCCAGAATTGTTTTCTTGGTTTTTACTTGTTGGTATTTTTCCTTTTTACTTTATCAGCATTTAAATAAATAAATAAAAACCTCTTTCGTTTTCTTGTTTGGTTGAAGAGTGTGTTTCTGCATTATTAGCCAGGGAAAAGTCATTTATTTCATAAGTTTTTTCAGTTTACTTAGATCATAAGTAGCTTGTAGTCAAGTGAAATTTCTTTTGAGTTTGTTGTCCAAAATCGTAGAAAATTAAAAAATATTTATTTTGAAAAGTTGTTGAAATTTTGCATTAAGTAAAAGTTTTTGTTTCCATCTTTTTTATTCATTTTTTTCTTTTGTCTTTTACACATCATCAGTTTCAATTTCATACCCCTGGACCCTTGACATAAGACAAAGCCATAAAATTAATGCTAAATCTAAAATTTATTAGACTTTTCTGTTTGTAGGGTTAACCAACTAGTTCAGGATTAGGGCCTTGGATTATGTTGGAGAGGAAACTCTTCAAGGCCATTTAAAATAAAAAGTTGGAGTTTGAGTTAGGGAGTGTCTAAGTCCAGTATCGTGAAATTTATTTGGGACCCCCCTCTAAAATAGGGGATAAACACGAGGTCCCGTGTGGAAAGGTAGTAGATATAACCCCTCCAAAGCTGGACCAATCGTAGTGGAGAACACATATAGAGGGATTGTTTTGGGATTCCATTGATTTCATTTTCCATGGGGCTTCGTGGGTCTCGAATCCATTTGCGGTCCTCAGTTGTCTTCTGGACCACTTTCTTTCGATACCCTTGATAGGTTTCGAGCTCGACACCCTTCTCATTGTGGTCTACCTGACTTTCGACTGTACCCGCCCGGTGACTGTTCGCGCGCTGGCAACCTAGTTGCCTATCTTTTTTGGGGAAATACACAGGTGACTACAGGGGTATACCATGGTACCTAAGACAAACATAGGGCCATTCTTTGCAGAGTATACCCAGAGATTTCTTCCGTGTTTGAGTTTCACTTGCACCGGTAAGTTGCTCTAGTGTTGGTTGGTGTAACTGTTCTTCTAATTAATTTAGTGTTTTCCTGTCTCATCTTCTAGGGACTTTTTTAGTGTGTGTTACTTTTGAACGTTTAGACTAACTTAGAGTGTCTTTGATATTCTCACATAGTGGAGGATCATGAGCTCTATCAGTCACGAAGGCTTCTTGTCATGTCGTCAGTTACACTGGAGCCACCCCCGCCACCCTTAAGGCGAAAGCTAGACCAACAAGGGTCTTTTGAACCGACCGGGTTATAAGAAATTGTGCCCGACCAACACCTAGAGGAATCGACTGTTTTGGACCTTGAAGCACATGCTCTTGGCCTGGTTGAAACCCCAACCATTGATTTCTTGTCTCCTTTCATTGTACCAATCCAATTTTACAAGCTCCATACAGTGTTGCATACAACAATGGAAACATATGTTGTTACTCCCTCTGGGAATTCTTCAATTCCCACTACAGTTGTCACCACATGAGAGTTTTCACCTCCTAACCCACCGTCATCGGTCCGAGCCACCATGGTCTCAACCACTTCTACATCGTACAGTGGTCCAATCCCGTCTTTGGCGGCGGCCACAACCCCTTTCACACCAAGTGGGATAGTCCCTCTGTTCTCATACAGGATGCCTAGTTCAGGTACAAGTCCTATACTTTCGTAATCCACTTTACAGGCTTCAGGTTTGGGGGTAGGGAGCTCTAGCGCTCCTCTATAAGGTCACATAGGGGGAAATCTTGCTCCTTTTAATGCTTTCCCTTACAGAGGAGGTCATATCCCTCCTTCGTCCCCTTCACTCGGTGGCTCACATCAACAGTCTGTCGGGAAACCTACATACCATAGTTTATTTGGAGCAGGGAGTCAAGGACCACCTTTGCATAACATGCTGGTAGGTTCGACACCATTTTCTTTGGTCGGAATGTTTGGTAACAACGCCTTCTCATCAGCCGTCTTCCCAACTGGGGGCAATCCCAGTTTTGGAAAATCTATTCCTATGCAGGGTACTATTCCTGCACAAGGGGAAAACCCAGGAACTTCTTCCGCATTAGGGCCTTGGAATTCTGGGCAGGGATCCATTCCCTCGTCTGGAATGTCGATCTGGGGTAATTCTTTCCACAATAAATGGAACCCTGGACAAACTAATATACCTATCCCCATGGGACCGACATTGAGTAACCCTTCCCAGAGTCCTTCAAATATGATGCATGCCCAACCATCTATGTCCTATTTGGGAAATCATCCGATGATGTCTCCACATATGAAAAATTCGTACGCTGGCCAGGGCCATGGTTTCTACCAGAATCTGGGCCAGCAACCAAACTTTTCCCGGTAGCCTGGTGCTAGTCAAACTCCAGGCCCCTTTTCCTAGGTTATCACCAACAACCCAAAATACCCTTCCTGGCGACTTTGCACTTGCCAGATTTGACAAGGTTGTTGAATGACCCCATTTTTCACGATCTGCATTGGCCTCCTATGCCGACGAAGTTTCCTTCGGACATTCCAAAGTTTGAAGCCAAGCCTAATGAAGATCCAGGTGATCATGTGACTACCTTCCATCTTTGGTGCTCATCTAATTCATTAAAACATGACTCTGTATAGTTACGATTGTTTCAATTTACTCTCATTGGGAGTGCCGCAAAATGGTACATTGAGCTCGATCTCTCAAGATACTCTTCCTTCGGTGAGCTAGCAATGGCTTTCCTAAATCATTTCCAGTTACCTATGAGATACGACACTGGCACAAAGCTGCTGGCCAATTTCGAACAGACGACAATGGACCATATCTCTGATCACATCCGAGAATGGAGACATTGGAAGAGTCTAATCAAGGTACCAGTCCCACCAGCATTCCTGATTGAGTGGTTCTTTAAGTCTTTGGTCCCGCAGTTATCCAAAGATGTCGCAACATCGGGAGTATTCTTCAAAGAAGACGCCATCATGAGAGCTCAACAATTTGAGCTCATCTATTGTCAGTCGGGTTTATTATACAACATCTTGCCAGATGCGCCACACTCAATACTAGATAAAACTAGACAGAGAGTTGGAACACATGCCAATGGTATTGTTGGTTCAACACAAACAAAGCCTACTGATCAATTGATGAAGAAGTTGTAACAATTATCTATACAACACACAGTGGCCATCCAAACTACTACTTTGGATGCTCCCCCTACCCAAACATCGGAGGTACACATAGTGCAATCGACTAACCCAAAGGCCACCCAGCAACTTGAAGGAAAGAAAAAACAACAAAAGAAGGGTAAGGGGGATAAAAAACCTACCGATAATGCTAGCGGGGACAACACTGAAAAATGAAAGGTGAGGTATCCATGCAACTTGTGCGTGGAATACCACCCGACACATCTCTGTCCTCGACTTGCAGAGGCCCAAAAGTTTGTAACACAGAAACAACAGGCTGTGTTGAACAATCCATTTCAACATGGGAAAAATCTAACCCAAGCCTCTGCAAGCACGGAAGGGGGCAACCAAGACCCCTCTCCACCTACGAACAACCCCGCATCCGTGAACGTATATATGGTGAGGGGTGATTCTTTTATATCGACTAGAGTGCATGACTATAGGAAACCAAGTACTTCTGAGAAGGGTAAAGAAGTTGAACTCCCATATCTTTCTCTACATATTGAGAAGACGTTGGGCACAACAATGACACACATTCCCAAAGGTGCATTTAAAAAAGCTTCTCATAACCCAAACACAAGGGGCACCCAGAACTACTCTGTGGTGGAAGATTTATCACAAACCCCTTGCGTGATGTCTACTTTGGAGGTCCTCCAAAGCTTCCCTTCCCAGAGGAAATCCTTGTTAACCACGTTAGGATCTACTGAGACTTGTAATCCAGGTATAATCATGCTAGATACAACTAACTTAAAACCTCGTCTACCTTACCACGTAGAGTTTCAGATAGTACTGGCTTATCCCACGAAAATTTTTACTCGAAATATCTTCCGCACGGTGGTTGATGAGGGCGCCTTGACATGCGTTATGTTGTTGCCATGTTGAAAGGTCATTGGCCAACCCATTTTGTCTCCATCACCTACTCTCCTCACCGCTTTCGACGGTCATTCATTCCAACCACCTTGTCTCGTTCCTTCTTTCCCCATGCAGTTAGGAGGGAAGACCGTGTGTGTCAAGGTAGAAGTAGTCGATGATCCCCTTGACTATAACCTCTTATTAGGAAGGAGTTGGACTTATGCCATGCAAGCGGTGGTTGCTACAGTTTTTCAGGTCTTTTTGTTTCCACACGAGGGCCAGATAGTGACCATCGATCAATTATCCTTATCCAGCCCTGACCCTGCTTTGGGGGCATCGACAGTCCTGATGATTGATAATTCTCAACCAGGTGTCATCAACGTAGGGGTTGGTTTGTGCCCATCTTTGATGGGTACCTTCGATTACCCGCCCCCTCAAGGAAATATCAAGTTTATATCCAATCACCATAAGGTTGAGATTTTTCAAGTTTTGTCATTCCGCATGACTTACTTCGACGATCCGTGGACACTTCCTTCCCCATCGGCCATGATGGATGGTACAGGACACCCGGGCATGTCCATGCCCTTATCCACAACTGAAGTAGCATACTCCTTAGTCCAACAAACTTCAACCCACGCTAATCCAGCTCCTACACAAGAGTTAGATCCACTTCTAGAGCCTTTTTGGGCTCAGGGTTCTCTCACTCACACCAATTCATTGGACTTAGTCTTGCCCTCTGATGAAGCAATAATTGAACAATGACTAGTCCGGATAAACCTTAGGAAGATCTTCATCACACATCATACTTCCTCCCAGAGTTAAGCCGAATTGAAGCGGGAGAATTCACCGTGACCATGACGGGAGATTAGTCTTGTCCTATTAATTCCTTAGCTACACACGAGGTTTATGCTGAGAGTAATATGGCAACTATCGCTGAAACATTACCGATCAATATCTCCCAAAACCCTGGCATCGTGGAGAATGTCTTCGTCGGAGCCAACTGTTCCCCCGAAGAGATTCAAATCTACACAGATCTTTTCAAAGAAGTCCATGACATTTTTTCCTGGTCTTATGAGGAAATTCCAGGCATCGATCCAAGAAAAGTTGAACATGAAATTACAACGTATCCTAATGCCAAGCCGATTCAGCAGAAGCTTTGTCTAGTTAATCCTAGGAAAGCATCAACCATGAAGGTTGAGGTTGAGAAATTCCTAAAAGATGGGTTTATCTATCCTATCCATTTGACCCAATGGGTGTCAAACCCTGTACCGGTCAATAAAAAACAAGGCACGATTAATGTATGTACCGACTTCCGTGATTTGAATAAGGCATGTCCCAAAGATAATTTTCCCACACCGTTCATCGACCAGATCATTGATGAATGTGTGGGTTGCGAAGCCTTTTCTTTCATGGATAGTTTTTAGGGATATAATCAAATTCAAATCAAGCCCGAAGACCAACACAAAATGACATTGATCTACCCATGGGGTACATTCACATATCGTAAACTGCCTTTTGGTCTCAAAAATGCTGGAGCCACCTTTCAGCAGGCCATGTCTTTTTCTTTTCATGACCTCAAGCATATAGTCAAGGCCTAACTAGATGATTTAGCATCATGATCTTGCAAAATAATGGATCATCCCACACACCTCTAACTTATCTTCGAACGTTGCCGCTACTTTCGGATTCACCTGAA